>JANHMN010000008.1:6483713-6499120 GCA_030674055.1 Rhabdomys pumilio
CATCTCAAATCAGTTTAAAAAGTTAAAAAAGGACAGGGTCTAAGCCTTGAATTCCTAAATGTGTTATATAGGCACAATGCCTTTGAGAGTAACAATATTAATCTCACTTTTATATCAATAAGAAGCTCGTACAAATGAAAACCTTAAATTTGAAATCAAAGTAAATTTTGTACCATTTAAGAAATTATAACTTCATCTTAATAACAATTATATTTATTTCTATCAATGGGTTATGGCTATGCAACAAATCCTAGGTAATCCTACCTGTTGCTAATCCAACAAAACCACTATTTTCCCTAGTAAGACAACCCAATATTAACCACCTTAGTCCCCAAGCCCAGGAAATAGGGGTGCCGACTCTTCATTAACTTCTTCAGGCTGATTATGGGTGTTGAGATATTAGAAGAGGGCAGGGCGAAGAGTAAATTGATAAGCCTCTGCTGCTGTGTCTTCACTGAACTCAGCTAGAATTCCAGGACATCAGAGGATTGAGCAGGTCTGCTCAGCTTGCTTGATGAATAGATACACCAAGGCTGTGTATTCTGCAATATACAAATCTCAAAACAAATTTTAGTATCAAGATAATTTTTGTTCGAATTCTGGAATTTAGTCTTCTGGTGGCCTGCCTCTATCATGTCTAATCTATATAATTCTGGGAGTTTCAATGAGGGTGTGCTCCAACCATCCTCACTTTGTTGCCTTCCTGCTCTCAAATTCTCCAACACTAGGGAATCTAAACTTTCAGGCACCAAGGCCTCCATTTCCACTGATGCCTGGCAAGGCCACCCACAACTACCTATACAGGTGGAGCCGTGAGTCCCTCCCTTTGTGTTCTTGGGTTGGAGATTTTAGAATGGCTTTTCCAGCTTGTTTCTTAGGGCCATTTACTTGAAAAATTGTTTTCCAGACTTTTACTTTAAAGCAAAGTCTGTCTTTGTCACTGAGGTGGGTTTCCTGTATGCAGCAAAATGCTGGGTCCTGTTTACTTCTCCAGTTCATTAGCCTATGTCTTTTTATTGGGGAATTGTGTCTATTGATGTTACGAAATATTAAGGAACAATGATTGTTGCTTCCTGTTTGTTATTAGAGGTAGAATTATCTTTGTGTGGCTATCTTCTTTTCGATTTGTGAAAGAGGATTACTTTCTTGATCTTTCTAGGGTATAATTTCCATCCTTTATTGCAGTTTTCCTGCTATTATTCTTTGTAATGCTGGGTTTGTAGAAAGATATTGTGTAAATTTGGATTTGTAGTGGAATATCTTGGCTTCTTCATCTATGGAAATTGAGAGTTTTGCTGGGTATAGTAGCCTGAGCTGGCATTTGTGTTCTCTTAGGTTCTGTATGGCATCTATCCAGCATCTTCTAGCTTTTGTAGTATCTGGTGAGAAGCCTGGGGCAATTCTGATAGGTCTGGCTTTGTATGTTACTTGGCCTTTTTCCCTTACTGCATTTAATATTCTTTCTTTGGTTTTTGCACCTGGTGTTTTGATTATTATTTGACGAGAGGTATTTCTTTTTTTGGTCTAGTCTCTTTGGTGTTCTATAGGCTTCTTGTATGTTTATGGGTATCTCATTATTTCAATTAGGGAAGTTTTCTTCCATAATTTTGTTGAAGATATGTATGAGCCCTTTAAGTTGGGAATCTTCACTCTCATGTATACCTATTATCCTTAGGTTTGGTCTTCTCATTGTGTCCTGGATATCCTGGATATTTTGTGTTAAGAACTTTTTGTGTTTTGCATTTTCTTTAACAGTTGTGTCAGTATTTTCTATGGTATCTTCTGCACCTGAGATTCTCTCTTCTATCTCTTGTATTCTGTTGGTGATGCTTTTGTCTATGACTCCTGATTTCTTTCCTAGATTTTCTATCTTCAGGGCAGTCTCCCTTTGTGATTTCTTTATTTTTTCTACTTTCATTTTTATATCCTGAATAGATTTGTTTAATTTCTTCACCTGTTTGGTTGTGTTTTCTTGCAATTCTTTAAGGGGTTTTTATGTTTCCACTTTAAGGGCTGCTATCTGTTTACCTGTATTCTCCTTAAATTCTTTGAGAGTGTTATTTATATCCTTCTTAAAGTCCTCTATCTTCATCATTAGAAGTGATTTTAAATCTGACTCTTGCTTTCCTAATGATATAGGGAATTCAGGACTTTCTTTTGTGGGAAAACTAAGTTCTAATAATGCCAAGTACCCTGGGTTGGTGATGCTTATGTTCTTGCACTTGCCTTTCACCATCTGGATCTCCTGTCTCTGACTGGAGCAAGCCTTTCCTTGGTTTTCCTTTTCTTGGTTTTATCAGAACTGTGGGGTGGGTATTACTACTGGGGTTAGAGCTGGGGCCTAAGATCTGCTCAGTGCTCATGCACAGACAGAAAGGAACCAGTGCTCAAGGCCAAATTGACTTCCTGTGTCCTAGTGGGTCCCAGATACTCACTGTTTGAGGCAGGTGTTTCTTTCTCCTTACCTAAGATACTGCCCAGGTTAGAGCTTCTGGGAGGCTCATTTCTTCTGGGTTCTGTGAGACTTGGTTGAGAGCTGCCACCCAGCAGCTGCTAAGCTCTCAGGCCCAGACCTGAAAAAAAACGTGCTCTGGGATCTGCTCAGTGCTTGGGCCCAGACAGGAAGGTGGAAGTGTATTTCACAGAGATGTAATGTCCTCATATCCTGTTTGTTAAATAAAGCAGGCAGCTAGATAATTAGACATCAAACTCAGGTTTGGGAAATTTTATCCAAATGTCCTTGAAATTTTGCTAGACAATGACTTAATAGAATTCCATGTCTCAACTGAAGGAGCTGAAGGGATTTGAAACTCCATAGAAAGAACAACAATATCAAACAACCAAACACTCCAGTGCTACAAGGAACTATACCACCAACCAAAGACTACACATGGATGGACTCACGGATCCAGCCACATATGTAGGAGAAAATGGCCTTTTCTGGCATCAATGAGAGAAGAGGTTCTTGGTCCTGTGAAGGATCGATACCCCAGTGTAGGGAAATATTAGGGTGGTGAGGTGGGAGTGGATGGGTGGGTGGATAGAGGAGTGCCCTCATAAAAACAGGGAGAGGGACACATGATAGGTTTCTGGAGGAAAAAGCAGGAAAGGAAGTAATATTTTAAATGTAAATAAATAAAATATCCAATTATAAAAACAAAAAAGAGAAAGGAATAATAAACTATATCCTCTTTTGAGATTCATTTTTCCTAAAATACTTTCTGATCTATATCTTCTAGTACTATGAAGAACCTGATGAAGACTATTAAAGATATCAACAAGCATATGTAAGCTTTTAAAATACTTGTCAAATATTTCCAAATATATCTTTTTATATAAATAAAAAAGAATTATATATCTCCCTTAATACATTCATCAAGATACTAACTTTAATTAAAATCTCTTACAAAGGTTACAGGTACTTGTACCTTATACTGGAGTCTAATGTAAGAAACAGTATGGCTCCATCACCTAATTCTTCTGCAGAACTCTGGTACATGGTTCTATAATATTTTATGTGCTGGTGGCCAGTCAAAGTAGGAGATCTTTCTAGTCAGTTCTTGAGCCAGCAGAGGGGGAAGAGTGTAGGCAGGCGGTAAGAATTTGTCTTATGAGATTTGGGGGTAAGACTTTGTCTTGTGAAATAGTTAGGGTTGCTCTACAATAAACAGTTTACTTATCTAAGTTGTAGTTACTATGCTAGTGTAGCTGACTTGCCTTATCTGATCCTCTGAGGCCAGAAAGAGCAGTTTCCGACACTTAGCACCTCTTCTTCAAACAGCAAAAAAGTAAATAGCCTTTGTACTTTCTCAGCAGTAACTGCATCACTCTAACTTTGAACCTGCTAGTGGGAAATCACAGAAAGAAAAAGGGACACTTAGAAAACTAGTTCCCAGTGGAGGAGTTAGGAAGAAGCCTGAAGGAACTGAAAGGGTTTGCAGTCCCATGAAGTTCTCTTCATGGATACCAACCAGCCAGAATTCCCAGGGTCTAAACTACCAACCTGGGAAAACATAAAGAGGAACCCACTGCTCCAGCAGTATATGTAGGGGAGGATGGCCTTGTCAGGTATAGGTGGAAGAGGAGATCCTTAATCCCGTGAATGCTGGATGCTGAGTGTGGGAGAATTCACTGGTGGGGAGATTGGAGTGAGGGTGTGGGTGGAAGTACATCCTCATAGAAGCAGGAGGAGGGAAATGGATAGAGGGTTCCTGGGCTAGGGGGAAAGGGGTAAGGGGATAACATCTAAAATGTAAATATGACATCCAATAAAAAAATTTAAAAAAAATAACGAAAGAAAACTGGTTATAGAGTTTAATACTAAGTTGTAAAATGTTTTCTATAAAAGGTATCTAAGGGGAAAAGCAGAAAGATTCTAAGCTGGAAAACGGATAAATTTCCTAAAAGGGAAAAGGGAAAAAAATTCTTTTATAAGGTCTTTAGTAGTTATTCATCTTTCAGAATACATGATCACAATACAAAGTTCATCACAAGTTCACAAAAAAATAAATCATAAATTGAAATAGAAGTTTATACCAAAAAATGTATCCTTGTATGTCCATTATGAGTAATTATCTGGCTAAACATCTATCACCTGTCACAGCTCCACAGGTTCATTGTAAGTTGAAAAACATAAATAAGTTATTAGTGGAGTTGTGTATAATTAAACTCAGTCAATACTTTATTTCCTGTCCTAGCATCTATTACAAATCATTAGTTCTCTTTTTATGACCTTTGGTTAATAGTTTTACGATTTCTTAGAATGTGTTCTGAGTAAGAGAAAGTCTGTTTACTAAGAGCAATTAACTGGTGACACTACGGAGACTGGCAGAATTCTCATTGCAGTTTTGACTATCAGAAAAGGACCTAAAAGCAGTCCCATTATAAAAGAGCTTAGAAATCACTGATATAATTTTAGGAATTCTTATAGGATCATCATTAAGACTTAAGAAGTCATCTATTTGTTTATATATCATCAATACTAGACAGTACATCTTCATGGATCTGCAGAGATCTACTCCAAAAGGGTGTACTCTTACTTAGTGATTGTTATATACATTTAATAATAATAGCAAAAGCATATTATTAGCAGGAATCTTTCCTAAAATGAATCTCTTACAGATTGAATTAATAAAATTGAACCTGGAACAGACTGTATAATAATCCAAACAGGCCATCTCACGATGATCACCTGCTAGTTATTAGCTTGTCCCATTATGGATTCCGACATTCATGTCGCTAAACAAAACTTTTGCTAATATTGATGTTAAACATATTTTCCTCATCAACTTTGTCTCTTTATGTTCCCCACAAATTGTACTTACAATAAACTCTTCACATAGCACAATCCAAAAAAATTTATCTTATAACCAAAAAGCTAACATATGTTCTGGAGCTTTGCCATCTGTCAAGTTTTATTATGGCCCCATGGATGGATCCCCTATCAGAAGCATGTTAACAACACCCATTTCCACATCTCCCTTTTGACATCCCTAAGCAGTTAAAAGAGATATGTGTTCCCAAAGTACTAAACACGCTTTGGATGATCTCTAAAAATGGAAATAATGAGTCTTCCAAGTATTCCCTCTTAGCACACTGGGCATTGTTTTTCTAAGCTCAAAACTAAATTACCCCACTTGAAGTTCTCTTTACATCAGTTAATCTCTCTATCTCACCATCCCTCAGAAAAACTTTAAAAATTTCAGATCAGCTTAACATCCTTTCATTTAGTTGCTGTGGTACTCTAAAACTAAGTAGAACTACATCTCATTCCTGCTAAGGATTAGGTTTGTGGCCTCCTTTAACAATGAAACTTTCTCCCTGACAAATCGAAAGAATATTGAGATGATGTCCAAAGTCACAGGGATCAGATGAAAACTTAAGGGGCATGCCTTTTCCTATGGATGGGCGGTCGGTTCCCTCCTAAACAAGTTCTTCACCTTAATCACTTTTTTCATTATTAACCCCATATTTATATTGGGGCCATGTCTTTTGGACATTTTACTTACTGAACACACCTTCATTCAGATTTCTCTCTATACGTGAACAGGAATGTTCATGTAAGCTCTCCTAGTTGCTCTCATTTCACAGATGCTGCATTTGTTGCAGATGCATTTGCTAGAAGACCTTTTGGACAGTGTAGAGGAGATAAAAGGGACCTTCATAACTTTCACCCAAGACCAAATACATTTCCATTCATTGGTCCTGTCTTTTTTTCTCTTCCCTTCCTTCCATGTTCCCCATCCCTGTGTTGTTTCTGCTAGCTTACTTGAGTAAAGCACGTATGGCAGTATAACCACTCACTATCTACCTGAATGACTGCATCTGGAAGAAACAAACATTCCCCTAGAATTCTTTACCTGAATTTTACTACAGTCCTTGGCTTCATTGATTGCCACTCCTACTTTACCCTGTTGGGATGTCCATCCACCTCTAACATTCAAAGTAAAATATTCTCTTCCCTAGACACAACCCTTTTACTTTTCCCCTTTTGCATTTGATTATAATACTTCTATGATCTCTACTCTTGCCTCTCCCATTAATCTGCATAGAAGAGATTGATACACCTTTTAAACCGAATGGAACTCCTCTTAAAAGTGACTAGTTTCACTTATTCATTGAACTGCTGACTCTATCTGTTCATTAAGATCCATTGCTGTCTGGAGACAAGGCTGCCAATATCTCTCAGTCACTATGGAGTTACACTGCTCTCATGTTACAGCTTCACATAATGACTGACCCCTTTATAGGCCTATGCACATAACAGACTCTAATTTATCAACATATTTCAGCCCCTATCCATTCCCTAACATTTTTTTAATCACAAATGATTAGCTACTATTCTCCATGAACTTAACAAGAATGGCTTGCTTCCTATTCTGACCCAACTCAACCCTGCAAGATATGTACAGCTTATTGAGACAAAAGCCTTCCCCACTTTATATGAGAGCACCTGTCTCTAAGACTCAATCTCTTCTTTCTGACTCCTCTGTTTGTCTTCCTGTTTCAAGTCTCCCCTTCCTCAGGAAGTTTTTATCTTTTTTCTAATGAAATCATAAAATTTAAGGCCTATAACAATCATTTTTTCTAAAGTTTCTTAGGATTACAAGTTGGTAACCACATGATTCACCAACAGCTCACCACATTAAAAGGATCCTGATCAATTTAACCTGAATTAAGGTGCTCATTTGCTGACATTAGAAAACATCAAAAAGATTAGTACCCTGTAGGAGGAGCTAAGGTAGGAGGAGTAAGGAGAGGAAGAGGAGAGTAAGGAGAGGACGAGGAGAAGGAGGAGGAGGAGCTAAGGTAGAGACAGAGAACAAGAGAGGGTGATATGGAGGCTGATGTTTGCTTGTCTGTAGCAGTCAAAGGTGGTTGGTATATTTAGGTTGGGTATTGGCTTACAGCTCTGTTTGTAAGGGCATCTTGTTATTGATCATTACTAAATATATAACCCTTTGGATATTCTAAGCATTAGAGTATCATTTGTACCAAGCCCAAGTGGTTGCTGAGATAGGCTGGGCAATGACCAGCCTTGCAGAGGCAGCGTGGAAGATTGGCAGAGTCATCTCCCACACTGGCATCTGGTGGGTGGTAGGGCTGTTGTTTCTGGCTGCCCATTTATAGCTGTGGCACACACGTGGCCTCTGGCCATGCAACATGGTAACTGAGCTAAGCAGAGCCACTGCAGCTTAGATAGTCAGCCTGACTGGCCGGAGTTTTAAATAACTACTCCAACAGTAACCAATATTATATGGACCTAAAACAGATTTGGCACAAGTAAAGTTCTTTGATTTGATCTCAAAAATGGAAGTGAGTGTGCCAACGGACAGGAATTTAGTACCTCTGCATTGCAGCAGGATAACTGGCCTCCCTGGAAAATTATATTCAGGCTGTTATTGTCTCTTCCGAGTGAGGATTACAGAAAGAATAAGGAGTTAAAGATGCTACAGAAACTTAAAAAAGAAGTAAGAAAGCATGTGCATGAAGAGAATAAACACCAATGACAGCCATGTTCACATACTGAACAGCTTCAGTAGCAGCTGATGCAGTATCACCAACAGCATCTGCAGGCTTCTGTAAGAGCAAAAAGCACTGTAAGAGGTGTGTTATCACTTTGATGACAGAAGTAAACTGCAGCATCTTCTGAGAGCATGTTATCAAGTGTAAAAGCAAAATCTGTGCCATAGCCACTGCTGGAGAATTGGAAAGGGACTCCAGGTCAAAGAGTATTGCAAATAAGGAGGTTAGGCACTTCCCCTGGCCTTTTCTGGTACCAATTCATATCATCATCAATATTTGTCCTGGTTATGCAACTGATAGTGACTGTTTCTCTTGCAGCCATGAACAAGGATGCTGGAGACTGGATCACAGTTGTTTCTGCCATAGACTCTCTTTATGAAAGAAATGTAACAAAGACAAGTCAAATGTACCATAATTAGATAAAATGAAGACTCTCAACTTTTTTGGAAACTATAAAATTTTGTGGAGACTGTGAACACTTAAGGAATGTCATGAGAAAAAGAAACTGTTTTCCTTACCAGAGAAACAAAGGAGAAAAAGGTTGAGGAGATGATCTGGGGACAGACAGCATGGCCATGACCTTGACTGATAGCCTGCTTTCCTTACAGCTTGACAGCATGCATTATATGTCATCAGAGGCTGAGGTGGTAATGGAGGCATGCAAATTACACTGACAATGATAGTGGGCAGGGAGGCAGGGTTGATTGGACAGGGTAAAGCTTCACATAGAGTCTCTTCACAGCTCAGCCGATACTCACATGAGTAGGGTTCAACTGTTGCCCCAGGAACATTGTCTTTTACCTTATAACATCCTATAGTTTGTAACAGAAGGTGTTAAGAGAGTTTCTCACTAACATGACCAATGTCTGTATCCTAAATATCCCAATTATCAGTTCCACTTTTAGATTTTGTTTCCAAATTTCCATGCTCCAGTAGAAAATTATCATCACACTGAAACAGAATCCAACTTTCTAAGAATAGAGACCATGTTTTAGCATTTTATTTTCTTTGAATAAGTAAGTAAGTGGGTTGTGGGTTGTCAGTGGAACTGATGAGAGTTGCACCTTGCATACAGTATTTACTGTTTACTATATGTCTCTATTTTGATATACAACATTCAGGATTTGGAAATGGAAATGAGAATTATTCCTTCATATGAGGACAAAATATGACAAACATTTAGAAAAATATGGTTATTTCTAAAACAAAATTAACAAACTACTTTTGAATATATTAATTTACTTACCTACTTTTGAATATATTAATTTACTTACCAAGTTTTATATAAAGACAAGTTTGCAAGAAATGCTAAAGGAAACACATGTATGCGTGCATATATTGCCATATATATTTACTGGAATATGTCAAGAAAACACTAATGGACACTTTGGAAATAAAAGTAGTAAAATTCATGTCAAACAAAAATGCCACATAGTAAAAAAACTCTCTATAGATAAATTAAAATACACTTAGAAAATACCCAAATTTATATGAATTTATATATTAATAAAAATTTGATAGAGAATATAATTAAATATTATATTTTAATATAATATTGAGAATATAATAAAATATATTATATATCAATAAATGTATATTTCAATAAAATGTCCGAAGAGAATGGAATTTTAGAGAGAATGATTTAAAATACATATAAGTGCTTACTTACTGTAGCAAAAATGACAATACTTAAAATCCAGAACTTAACTAAATAGTACCATGTAAGTAAAAATGTGCTAACAGAGCCAACAATCTGAGGATGCAAATGATGATGAATTGAGTTTGTGTGATTGGCTGACCTAATCGCACATACATAAGAGAAAATATTAATTGTTTAGATCTCAAAAAATTAAGTCTAAAACAGAATTTAGCTGAAGGATATAGGAATGGATTACAGCATGAAATATATAGCATGGAAATTTTCAATTGAAAATTCTATTTAGGGTGTAAAAAAATAAAATAAACAAATAAAAGTAAATTTCAAAATGAAAAAAAAAACTAAACTAAAAGCAATATAAACTCTAATCAGAACATGGAGAAAGATTGGCATTGACATTGATGGTTCCCTGAATACAATATAGAGAAGATACAAAGAAATATAAACATCATAAATTATTATAGAAAATCATGATAAATCTATTCATGGAATAATATCCTGCTTGTAAGTATTCATGAGAAGTGGAAAAATCAGATATTGTTAATAGGACTATAAAGTGATAACACTAAAAGTACTTTGGCAATCATTCTACCACTAAACCAAGAGTTATAGTATAATTCAGCTCTTAAAAAACGTCTTGGGTGTATCTTCACAAAGAAATGAAAACTCATTTTCACAAAGAAACTAATGAAAAAATGGTTAATAAAAGTTCTTCCAGAAGTAGCTAGAAATGAGTAACTACTTAAGTGTTCCTCACTTAGTAAACTGGTAAAATGAGGTTCTTCAATACCATGGACTTCCACTCTTAGTCAAAGAGAAGCTCATTTTTTGTGCACTCCTCTCTGAAGCTCTGTCAAATAAAATAACCCAATGAAAAATTGTGTGTGTTGTGTGAGGATTTTTCCATAATGCCTGCTTGAGAAAAGGATGGGCATCAGGGAGGTGACACCAGGGAGTTTTGTGGTAGAAGTGTATGTGAATAAATAATTATGGTTCTGAAAACTCAGATTATTTACGTGACCAGTATGTCTTGAGACACTACTGCACATGCACACACAACATCCATGCAGACAAGTGCAAATGAGACAAAAATAATAATATGAAATTTCTTTCAATTTCCTCATTTATCTTATTATTGAATATATCAACCCAAGAGAAGGCTGTGGACAAGGCACACAGGTCCTATCTATATGTTTTCAAAACTTTCTTGTGAGAGTGTAACTAGTTGAGAATAGAAAATTAAAAAGGCTTGATTATGTGAAGTCTATAGAGAAAGAAATTGCTGAGCTATGACTCCCTCTACTGGAGGAATTGCATTCAGAAACTTCTTGCACATTTTAGAGAAATCGGGAATGGAATGATTGTAAAGCAATTCATGCTTATTAGAAGAGTCACATTAAAAAATGTGAATACCTAATACCCAAACCCAAGACACTTGCAGAAATAAAACCTAAACACTGTTCAAATGGCACGTAATGACTCTTCTGTAAAATTACCCATGCTCCATCTAATATTAGACTGTGGGTTCCTCTTTCCAATAGAAGTTAGCTGGAGCCTCTGAGATGAAAGTTATGCTAAGTTCTTGTCTTCAAGCATAATATAATTCCATAATAGTGTCATAGATTGATTCTTGTCCATAGAATGTGTCACAATTTGGGGCAGTCATTTGTTGACCATTTCTACTCTATCATTGTTCCTGCACTTGTAGGCAGGACCAAAACCAATTTTTTTTACAGACATTGAAAGAGCACTTCTCAACTTCATGTATTAAAAAAAAATGACAGCTAAAACAATCCTGAACAATTAAAGAATTTCTGGAGGCATAGCCATTCCTGACCTCAAGCTGTATGACAGACAAATTGTAATTAAGCTTGCATGGTGATATAGAAACAGGCAAGTTAATCAATGAAATCAAATTGGAGACCCTGAAATAAACCCACAAACCTATGAACACTTGGTATTTAACAAAGAAATCAAAACCATGTAATGGAAAAAAGAAAGCATCTTCAACAAATGGTGCTGGTCTAACTTCATATAGAAAAATGCAAATAGATTCATAGTTATTAGCCTGGAAAAACTCAGGACTCTGCAAAAAGACCTCAATATAAAATCAGATACACTGAATCTGATAGAAGGGAAAGTGGGAAAGAGCCTTGAACAAATATGGTACAGAAGACAATTTCCTGAACAGAACACCAATAGGTCAGGAACTAAGATCAATACTTGGTAAATGGAATCTCACAAAACTGAAAAGCTTCTGCAAAGCAAACACTGTCAATAGGACAACATGGGAGCCTACAGATTGAGAAAAGATCTTCATCAACTTAACAACAAACCAAGTAATGAAATTAAAAATGGGGTAGAGAGCTAAATAGATTAATTCTTAACAGAAGAATATCTAATAGCCAAGAAGCACTTAAAGAAATATTAAAAGTCCTTAGTCATCGAGGAAATACAAATCAAAACAAACATGAAGGTTCACTTTTAACCTATCGGAATGGCTAAGATCAAAAACTCAAGCTACAGTACATGCTGCTGATGAAGTAGAGTAAGGGAACACTCCTCCACTGCTATGATTCCAGCCTTGTACAGACACTCTGGAAATCAATCTGGAAGTTTCTCAGAAAATTGACAATAGTTCTACATGAAGACCCAGATATACTGCTCCTGGGTAAATGCCCAAAAATGCTCCACCATACCACAAGAAAACATACTCCACTATGTTCATAGTGGCTTTATGTGTAGTAGTGAGGAACTAGAAACAACACAGATGCCCCTCAACTGAAAGAAACACTATTAAAATGTGGTTCATTTACACAATGGAGTACTATTCAGCTATTTAAAACACAGATATAAAGAATTTTATAGCAAAAAAGATAGCACTAGAAAATATTATCCTGAGTGAGGTAATGTAAACTCAAAAATGAATGCATGATATGTACCCACATATAAGTGGAATTTTGCCATAAAGGACAGTATAGCCACATTATGTTCTATATACACTAAGAACTAAAGAAGAAGGCAGATCCAAGTGGGAGGCTTGAATCTCATTTAGAAGAGAGAATAAAATATTTATAGGAGGTAGATGGAGGGAAGGAATTGGACATTGGATGGGAGAGGGTTATGAAGAGGGGAATGAGAGGTACAGAATCAGGTTCAGGGAGAGACAGAAGAGATGGCCAGAGGGCCAGAAGAATGAACAGAAATCTGAAACCGGTGGGGATAGTGGTGGAGGCATCACTGGAACATGCTGGAAACCTGTGATGGGGGAGGATCCCAGGAGTCAATGGGGAATGACTTTAACTGAGAATCAAAGCAGTGGAGATATAGAACCTCTTTGATCTATAGCCAGACAGAACTCTAGTCAAGGCATAAGAACACCAACTTATCCACAATACTTTAAACCCAAAATGTATCCTCTGTATAAGAAATATAAGGGCAAAGACAGACCAAAGACTGAGAAAATGGTCAACAAATAACCAGCGCAAGTTGAGACCGATCGCAAAAACAAGCACCAATCCATAACACTATTAATAGTACTCTGTTATGCTTGTAATCAAGAATCTAGGTCCTCTGGGAGACTATACCAGTAGCTAACTAAAAGAAATGCGGAGATGCACAGTCAAACATTGAACAGAACCCAGGGACTCTTATGGGAGAGTTGGGAGAACAAGAGAAGGACCCAAATTGGATAGGAGCTCCAAAAGGAAGATTAACAGAGCAAACAAGCTGGAACCTTGGGGTCTCTCAGAGACTGAACAACCAACCAAAGAGCACACACAGGCTAGAGATAGACCCACTACATATGTGTAGCAGATGTGAAGCTTGGCCTTCCTACAGGACCCCAAGAACTAGAGCAGGGGCTATTCATAAAACTGTTGCCTGTTAGTACAATCCATTTCTCAAACTGGGCTGCTTTACCTGGCCTCACTTCAACAGGATGTGCCTAGCCTTGCAGAGATTTGAGGACTTGAGGACTTGTTAATGTGACCATCAGTGGCTCAGATGTTATGAGTTATTTAATAGCTATATAAAGTTAGGTTTATGATGTACTCCACTAGAAGAAACATTTGTCTATTACTGAGATGTAGCCAAAAACCAAAGTTTCAGAGGTCACACAGCCCAGGATCCAACTTATTATTATTTTGCTAAATAAAATCAGTGTCAAACTACCCTCAAAATTTATTTCTCTAACTACATAGAATAATGCATCTCTCAGACCTCATTAGAGACTTGTGGGTAGTAGATGTGGCTAAATAAAGACTCACCCAAAGTCAAGTGCAGTGAATAAATGTCAGTAGCGTGCTCTGCCAGAGAAAGCGAATCTATAGCACATCGTGTTTCAAAGACTCAGGGCCCATTACAGAATTGGGTCAGAAACATTGCAAGAGTCAGAGGTTGTATATTGTTCATTCATGCTGCATCTTTTGAGAATTATGTGTTTATTCCATTACACAATTTTGCATTGGACTGTTAGGTTCCCTGTTGATTAGTTCAGTTGTCCTTTAAGTTCTTTGTATATTTAGATAATAATTCCATGTTGAATGTATAGGGCCCATGTGTTCTGAGAGCTCAGCTACTCATTATTTTGAATCTCTCAACATCTTCATCTTACAAACTCTCAAGAGAATCTCCCTTGTTATCTAATATAGAATCACGTATTGTACATCAAGCCTGGGCTAGTAACCTGTCCTCAATAATCCTGCTTGAAGATAAAATCCAGAAGAATAAGTTTTTATTTAATGTGGCCAAACTGAAAAATTGGGGTGGGTGTTTGGGGGGTTGAATAACTATCAGACTTGTGCAGTCCTGAAATAAGATTTAAGATTAAACAGAGACCAAAGTTATGCACACTGAAGCAGCCCTGTTCAAGGTGTGGTACTGCCTACCATTGTAGTAAGTAAGTATACTTGTATCTATCATCCTGCAAGACCCTGAGTGACATCCCTGCAGAGAAGCTTCTGCTTCTCCTTCTACCTTCATAAACTTTTATGGAGAGTCTCATTTCCTAGGGACTCATTGTTTCCATTGATGAAAGTTAGAGAAAACAAGTGTCTCTTAAGAATGGCTTCACTTTGTCACACTGACTACCTCATATTAAACCCAGACAAAGAACATACCAGGCAGCTTTATCACCTCAAGCAGTGTTATTTTTGTTCAGGACTGTATAACTGTGGGAGGATATTCTAGACTATGCATACAGTAATATAAACCCATATCCTCAGTCTCCACTCTACTGATTCTCAGTGTGAAGTCAGTTCCTGACCCACTGCCACTGAACCTGTCTGGGACTCCTGAGACATGTTTGGATATCAGATACATGAGGAGTTGAGAAGATTGACCTGGCCTCTGCCTGAACCTGAACCAATACAACAAAGTATTGCCATTGCTATGCAGGAGACTCTTACTAGACCTGCAGGAGATAGAAACTGACTCTCCAAGAGTCACAAAAATGGAACCTGCAAACTGGGTAATCATAATGCTTCTTCTGACTCCTGAAATAAATGAAAGAAAAGATTATGCAAAAATATGATGATACTATGCTGCTTTATGGACTTGTTACTTATTGAGGTCATGACTTTCATTCATATTCCAAAAGTTGTTCAACATAGTATACTGAAGTAGAGAGAGCATGGAGACACTCTAGAAATCACCTAAACCTTCAGCTTTGGAACTTGTTAAAGCTGCCACAAAAAGCACATCCCTTTACCCTCTAAACCTCACT
>JANHMN010000008.1:6499220-6510913 GCA_030674055.1 Rhabdomys pumilio
CCCACACTACCATTGTTAGGAGTCCTACAAAACTCTAAGCTAAACAAGCATAACACATATGCAAAGAATCTAGTTCAGACACCTACTCAGTCTTTGTGATTACTTCTTCATCTCCGTGAGCCCCTATGAAGATCTGCTTAGATGATTCTGTTCTCTTACATGGTTATGTTCTCTGGAATCCTTGCCACCCTGGCCTCCTCAATTTTTTCTTTTACTCTTCTGCAAAATGTTTGGCTGTGCATCTCTGCAGGTGCCCCTATCATTTTCCCTAAGAAAACTCTTTAATTACAATAGGATATGCACAAATGAGTTTAGCAAATGAGAATACCATTAGGACTAATTTTATTTACACTTTTCTTTTTGTCCAGTAATGTTTGGTTCTGTGCTAGATTTCTAGACTATCCAGCTTCCATTTCCTGACTTTTCAGGCAGTATTGGGTATGCAATCTTTCCTGTGGCATTGTTCGCAAGAAAGACCAGTCATTAGTTGGTCACTCTCACAAGTTCTGAGCAACCATTACCTCAACATATTTTGTAGTTGGTACAGGTTTTAGGTCAAATATATTGTGAAGATTGGTGTCTAAGGTTTGCCACTTAAAGTCCTGTGTGGTTCCAGAAGATGTAGGTTCAAGCTCCATATACTCTATTACGAGGAGTTCTTACTGTAGGGTCACCACTATAGATTGGAGGAAGTATCCTGTGCACTGCATTTTCAAATGCCCTCCCAAGGATGTTCCATCTATTTGCTTAAAAATTTCATGATGCCACATTTTTTTACACCTGAGTAATATTCTCTTGTGTGAGTGTGCCACAATTTCTTTATTCTTTCTTCCATTGAGGAAAATCTAGGTTGTTTCCAGTTTGTGGCTATTGTAAATAATGCCAATATGAACGTAGGTGAGCAAGTGTCTTTATGATAGGATGGAGCATCCCTTTATATATATCCATCATTGGTAGGTATAGCTGGGTCTTCAGATAAGTCTATTGCTCATTTTCTGAGAAACCACCATATTGATTTCCATAGTGGCTGTATAAGTTTACAGTCCCATCAGTAATAGACGAGTTTTTCCCTTGCTCCATACTCTCACCAGAATGAGTGGTAATTATGTTATTAATCTTAGCCATTTTGATAGGTGGAAGATGGAATCTCAAAGTAGTACTGATTTGCATTTCTCTGATCAGTTAGGATGTTGAACATCCTTACTGTATTTTTAAAACATTCTTTAAGTGTTTTTCAGCCGTTTTAGATTCCTCTATTAAAATTTGTTTTAGATCTGAACAGCATTTTTATTTGGAGTATTTCATTTGTTGGTATCTAGTTTCTTAAGTTCTTTTTGACTATTTTTTTTTTGATACTAGTCCTTTATTGAACGTGGAGTTAATGAAAACATTTTCACAGTCTAGAGTCTGCTTTTCTCTATCTTATTGATAGTGTCTTTTGTTTTACAGTTTCATGAGGTCCAATTTATTAATTGCTGATATTAGTGCCTATGATATAGTTGTTCTATTTAAATAGTTAACTCCTGTGTCGATGCATTAAGGATTTGCCCTACTTTTTCTTCTGTAATGTTTAGTGTGTCTGGATTTATGTTGAGTTATTTCATCCATGTGAACTAGAGTTTTGTTCAGAGTAATAAGTATAGATCTATTTATATTCTTCTACATACAGATATACAATTAGACAAGCACCATTTGTTCAAGACTTTTTCTATAGTGTATAGTTCTGGTACTTCCTGGTTACTACCCCAGTTTTCCATACTCTACTGCCACACACTTTTGTTTAATCTCCTGACCCCTCTGTACATCTCTTTCATCTCCTCCCACACCTGATTCTTTCCCTCTTTTTCCCTTCTACCTCTTCTTTTCCTCCAAAGCCCCTCCCCATTTAGTTCCCTTGATTGTTTTGTTCCTTTTATAAATAAAATGAAAGAATCTAATCTTTGGTCTTCTGTCATCTTGAGCTTTATGTGGTCCATGAGTTGTATCGTGAGTATTCCACACTCTTTGCCTAATATCCACTTAACAGTGAGTACATACCATGTGTGTTCTTTTGTGACTGAGTTACCTCTGTCAGGTTATTTTCTAGATCCACCCATTTGCCTGCAAATTTCATGAAGTCATGTTTTTAATCGTTGAGTAGTACTCCATTGTATAAATGTACTACATTTTCTGTATTCATTTCTCCTTTGAGGGACATCTTGGTTGTTTCCAACTTCTGTCTATTTAAAATATGGCTGATATGAACATAATAGAACATGTGTCCTTATTACATGTTGAAGCATCTTCTGGGTATATGCTCAGGAGTGGTATAGCTAGGTCCTTAGGTAGTACTATGTCTGATTTTCTGAGGAACCTTCAGATTGTTTTCCAGAGTGATTTTACCAGCTTGCAATTCCTCCAGCAATGAAATACTGTTCCTCTTTTTGCACATCTTTTCCAGCATTTTCTGTCACCTGAGTTTTGATCTTAACCATTCTGACGGGTGTGAGGTAGAATCTCAGGGTCCTTTTGATTTGCATTTCCCTGACGACTAAGGAAGTTTTACTTTTCTTTAGGTGCTTCTTGGCGGCTCGAGAGTTTACTTGGTTGAGAATTCTGTTTAGCTCTTTTCACTATTTTTAAATAGGGTTATTTGTCTCTCTGGAGTCTAACATCTTGTGTTCTTTGTATATATGGGATTAGCCCTCTATCAGATGTAGGATTGGTAAAGATCTTTTTCTAATCTGTTGGTTGACATTTTGTCTCATTGACAGTGTCCTTTGCCTTAAAACTGCAATTTTATGAGGACCCATTTTTCAATTCTAGATCTTAGAGCAAGAGCCATTAGTATTTTGTCCAAGAATTCTTCCCCTGTGCCATATGTTTGAGGCTTTTCCCCAGTTTATCCTCTATTAGGTTCAGTATATCTGGTTTTATAGGGAGATCCTTGATCTACTTGAATTTTGTTCAGAGAGATAAGAATGGATCAATTTGAATTCTTCTACATGTTGACTGCTAGTTGAACCAGCACCATCTGTTGAAAATGCTACCTATTTCCCACTGGATGGTTTTGCTTCCTTGTCAAAGATCAAGTGACCATAGAGGGGTGGGTTCATTTCTAAATCTTCAATTCTATTTCATTGATCTACCTGTCTTTCACTGTATCAATACCATACACTTTTTATCACTATTGCTGTATAATACAGCTTGAGGTCAGAGACTGTGTTTCCCCCCAGAAGTTTTTTTATTGTTGAGAATAGATTTGGGTATTCTGGATTTTTTCTTTTATTCCAAATGAAGTTGAGAATTGCTCTTTCTAACTCTATGAAGAATTGAGTTGGAATTTTAATGGAAATTGCATTGAATCTGTAGATTGTTTTTTGCATTTGGCCATTTTACTGTATTATTCATGCCAATTCATGAACATGGGAGATCTTTCCATTTTCTGAGGGAAGGTGGGAAGTCCCTTGAATACCTAGGCACAGGGGAAACATTCCTGAACAGAACAACAATGGCTTATTCTCTAAGATCAAGAATTGTTGAATGAGACCTTATAAAATTGCCAAGATTCTGTAAGGCAAAGGACATTTTCATTAGGACTAATGGCCACCAACTGTTTGGAAAAAGATATTTACCAATTCTACATCTGATAGAGGGCTAATATCTAATGTATATAAAGAACTCAAGAAATTTAACTCCACACAATCAAATAACTATTAAAAACGGTGTGCAGAGCTCAAAAAAAAGATTTCTCAACTGAGGAAACTGGAATGGTCAAAAAGCACCTAAAGAAATGTTCAACATACGCTAGTCATCAGGAAAATGCAAATCAAAACAACCCTGAAATTCCACCTCACACCAGTCAGAAGTGCTAAGATCAAAAACTCAGGGACAAGAGATGCTGTCGAGGATTTTTAAAAGACCTGCATTTTAAAACCTGCATTTGCTGGTGAGATTGTAAGTTGGTACAACCATTCTAGAATTAAGTCTGGAGGTTCCTCAGAAAACTGTACATAGCATTACCTGAGGACCCAGCTTTACCAGTACTGGGCATATATTCAAAATATGCTCCAACAGATAACAAGGACACATGGTCCAGTATGTTCACAGCAGCCTTATTTGTAGTAGCCAGAAGCTGGAAAGAACCCAGATGTCCTACAACAGAGGAATGTATACAGAAAATGTGGTACATTTATACAATGGAGTGTTACTCAGCTATTAAAAATAATGAATTCATGAAATTCTTAGGCAAATGTATGAAACTAGAAAATATACTGACTGAGGTAACTTTATCACAAAAGATTACACATGGTATGTACTCACTGATAAGTGGATATTAGCCCAAAATTTCACAATATCTAAGATACTACTCACAGACCCATGAAGCCCAATAAGAAGGAAGACCAAAGTATGGATGCTTTGGTCCCTGTACTTTTGCAAACTTCTCCATCAACCCTCTTTTTCACATCCACTGCTCCTTCATTTTTTTCTCCATAAAGAGCAGCACTCACCCCCCATCCCCAGGATACCAACCAAAATGGCATAAGAATGCAAGAGAATTAGTCAAAATTCCTCATATCAAGCCTGGATGAGGCAATACAGTAGGAGAAAAAGGGTTCAAGTGTAAGCAAAGGAGTCAGAGATACCTACAGTACCTCTTTTAGGAGCCTTATAAAACTTAAGTATAAACAAGCATAACATATATCAAAGACTCTACTGCAGACACCTACTCAGGCTTTTTGATTGCTGCTTTAGTCTCTGTGAGCCCCTGTGAAGCCCTCCTTAGTTGATTCTTTAGGCCTTGTTCTCTCTGGTTTCCTTGACACTCTTGTTCTTGCAATCCTCTGTCTCCCTCTTCTGGTGGGTTCCGCAAGTTCCTTTCATGTTTGGCTGTTCATCTTTGCATGTGCTCCTATAATATACCATAAGAAACCTTGCTAATGATGATAGGCTATGCACATATTTATGTGCATAGTAGAATATCATTAGGAATCATTTCAGTTACACTTTTCTTTTTGAGCAGTAGTCTTTGGTTCTTTCCTATGTCTCTGGACTTTCCAGATTCACTTCCTGGTGTTCCAGTCAGTATTAAGTACAGGTTCCCTCCTGTCACATTAGCCTCAAGGGAAAACAGTCAATAGTTGGTCACTAAGTTTTGATTCAACATTGCCTCAGCATATTTTGTAGTCAGCACATGTTTTAGGTTAAATATTTTTGGAGTGTTGGTGTCTCAGCTTTATCACTGAAAACCCTGTTTACAGAAGATTGCTGGTTCAAGTTCCATATACTCTATTACTAGGAGTTTTTGCTAGGGTCACCCTTATAGATTGCAGGAAGTTTCCTCTGTACTACATTTCCATACAACCCCCCAAGGATGGAGGGAGTCCCATCTATTTACAAATTTCATGGCACACTATTTTTAAAATTGAGTAATACTCTATTGTGTGATTGTGTCACATAAGTGAGCAAGTGTACTTATGGAACATAGGATGGAGCATCCCTTTATATGTGCTCATCAGTAGTAAGTATAGTTGAATCTTGAGGTGAGTATATTCCCAATTTTCTGAAACACAACCATATTTATTTCCATAGTGGTTTTACAAGTTTGCAGTACCACCAGTAACAAAGGAGTGGTTCCCTTATTCTACATTCTCACCAGCATGAGTACTTCTAATGTTAATGATCTTAGCTCTTCTGATAGGTGTAAGATGGAATCTCAAAATATTTTTGATTTGCATTTCACTTTTTTATAAGGATGTTCAACATTTATTTGTTTCTCAGCCACTTAGATTCCTCTTTTGAAAAATCTGTTTAGATCTGAACCTCATTTTTATTTGGATTATCTGGTTTGAGTTCTTTATGGCTTTTTTTTGATATTATTCCTCTATTGGATGTGAACTTAATGAAAACCTTTCCCCAGTCTATAGGTTGCTGTTCTCTTATTGATAGTTTCCTTTGCCTTATAGAAGTTTTCAGTTTTATGAGGTCCCATTTATTAATTCCTGGTATCATTGCTTATGATATAAGTGTTCTATTTAGGCACTTAGCTCCTGTGCTGATACATTCAGGCTAAACCCCACATTCTCTTCTGTCAGGTTCAGTGTGTCTGGATTTATGTTGAGTTTTCTCCATGTGAACTTGAGTTTTATTCTGAGTAGAAAATATAGATATATTTAAATTCTTCTACAAATATTGAATTACACAAGCATATTTTTAATATGCTTTCTATAGTATATTTTTGGCGACTTTAACAAAATCCAGGGCATTTGCGCTTACGTCTGGGTCTGCACCTATTTGTTGAGATCTAAGTATATATTCATTTAATGAAGTCCCATATACTACCTATTCTGTTCATTGCTTTTCTTTACAATCTCCTTTTCATTCTATCTCCTATCTATCTATCTATCTATCTATCTATCTATCTATCTATCTCCTATTTATTTATTTATTTATTTATTTATTTATTTATTTATCTGTCTGTCTATCTATAAGACAGTATTTTGCTATTTACCCAAAGCTGTTCTGGAACTCACTCTTTAGGCCAGTCTGGATACAACTCAAAACTTTGCTTTCCTCTGCCTCCTGATTGCTGGTTTTAAAGGTGTGAGCTACCATCACCAGGCACTTTATTTTATGTTTTTATTTATTTCATTCTTTGACAATTTACAAATGTATATAACTATTTTTAGAATTCCACTCCCAATTATCCTTTTTTTTCTCTTGCATTATAATCTTATTCTCAGTCACCCTCTTCAACTCTAATGATTTTTAAATCTTGACTTAGTGAGTTTATTTTGTTTGCTTCCATGAATATGAGTTAGGGCTTATTTACTGGAGCATAGTAGATTTTCAGTGCCTACAGGGCTAAAGAAAATAGTACAGACTTCATACCAGTAGTTACTTACTTGTAACTACTACTATCTTGTCAGAAAATAGTGAGGACTAATGAACCTCTGCATATGTTTAAATAGTTTTGTGTCCCATCATGTGCAGGTCTTGCGCAGGTAACCATAGCAGTAATTTCAGGAGGACAATGACTACTTTCCAAATTTACTGTTTAAGAGGACTTCTTGCTATCTTCTTGTCCCTATTTTCTTCTGACATCTTCATGTGAGATGTTTCTGGAGACTTAAGGGGACAGTATACATGTCCCACTGTGGAAAATTTGTTATGACACCCTACTTAACCTTAGTACTTTGATGAAATGTTAGCACTTACATGAAGTACCACCTACTACAAAGGAGAGTTTACTGATAAAACATTACATCCTCACTAACCTATAGGTATAAATATAATTGTGTACATGACAACTTGGCACCATGCCTATTTAGTGATAGAGCAGTTATAAGATACCCCAGATAGCATATGACTTCCACAGCTGTGATCCCTTTACTGAATTTGAAACAAGAGACACTAGATCTCTCCCTCCGAGTGGGTCACAGAACCAACTACAAATTTCTAGGTTAGCTGTATACTAAGGATTATTATAGGAGTTAATATCATGCTAAGCAAGTGGAAATTATTGTAATCTGTGAAGTCCATAGGTGATCCAGACATTTGATAACTTCTTCCCCCAACAAAGTTTAGCACACAGTACCTTCCAGAACTGTGGAAGCTAGACATCCATGAAGACATTTTCAGCTGAATTCTACCACCATATTTTCTGTGCTCTGCCATCAAAGTGTATGGTGGAGTCTTTGGCAATAGGGATTTATAACCTAGTTCCAGTGTGCAAATAAAAAAGCTGACAATAGCTGATATTGTCTGTTGGTTTAGAGCCTCGATCCTAAAGATATTTATTACACTTGATACCAGGGTCTTTTCTTAATGTCCTGTGGCCTGGAAGAGAACATTATATACCATCTGTCATGAGACCTTGCTAATGTCCAACTTTTATATCCTTCACATTAATTATTCAAATCTGACAGTTCAAAATTAGGATCCACTTATGAGAGTAAAGAGGTGACATTGTCTTTTTCACTCACTATAAATTTTCTAGTTCAAAGCATTTTCTTGCACATTTCTTTATTTCAGCTTTCTGTGTAGCTGAATATATTTCTACTGTGTGCATATACCATGTTTTTATTATCCATACATCAGTTGACAGAGAGCTATGTTGATTAAATTTCCTAGTTATTGTGAATGTATATTTATATTCATATTTATATACATATTTATTCATTTGTTATATTTTTGCTATATATACTTTGACAAATATATGCATGTATATAAAAATTTATTCATTTTATATGTATATGTAAAATACAACGCTGAGCTCTATAGTGCTTCTGTATAATGCCTTCACTGGAAAGCTGATGAAGCAAGATTGTGACATCACTGATGGCCTGGAGTTCCTAGAAATTTCTTAGAGAAAATGGAGATGTCAATATCAAGTCTTGGTCTCATTAAAGCTCAATATTTGAAAACAACGAGTCAGCACTTATTGTCTTATTCTATAAATCCCCTGTGTTTTTCTGTACAGGAAATGTTTTTACAGGGACAGAAAGAAAGCCAGTTAGTTTGGATATTCTACCTTTGTATTTTGCAAGTGTGCAAAAGGGAAGTAAGACTCTTTTTTTCATATAACTTACATTTCTGTATTTACTCCTGAATTTTCTAGATTGCATCTCTTGGACAGAATTCCATCCTTATGTGGAATCCTTCAGCCCTAATTACTTTTAAAATGCTCTTCCAAAACACCATATCCAATGTAACCTATAAAAAAAATCTTTTATTTGCCATATGATTTTAAATGAATAGATTTAATAGTGGCCAGCAAAAGCATAGCAGCAGAAAATATGAGGGTTCTAAGCTGTAACTACAAGGAAGATGGAGAAAGAACACAGGGGATAGCCACGGGATTTTGCAACTTCTAAGTTTATCTCCATTATACTACTCCTCCAAACAGGAACACCTCTTAGTCCTTTCTCCAACATGTATCAACTAAAAAGATGATGAATCAAACATGTGAGTCTATGGGGGCCATCTCATTTAAACTATCACACTTGAATACTCATAAAATGAGAAAGAAATATATATGTAAAAAAGATACCAGCCATTTTGAGCATTACTTCAGAAGAAAAATGTAAATTTTATCGTTATAGATTACATTGTTCATAATGCCCCAGTAAATAAAAATTTAATATACCTTTCATATATATAACTTTAGAAGATTGATTTAGACAGGATGCCAAGGAAACACAAAAGTATAATGAAAACTACTATAAGACAAAGGTAATATAACCTGAGATGACAAGATAAAAAGTTCTGTCTGATAGGTGGATAAGCTACAGAAGGAAAAGCACTAGGCTTTTAATTTTATTTTATATTTTTTATTTACATCTGAAATGGTATTTCTCTTCCTGTTGCCCCATCACAGAGGGTCTCCTCCATCTCTTTTTCCTCTGAGAGGGTGGAGGTCCTCTAGGTATCTCCACAACCTGATCTTCAAATCTACCCAGGATTAGTCACATCATCTCCCATTGAGTCTAGACAAGGCAACTCTGTTGGGGAACTGATACAACAGTCAAACTACAGGTTTAGAGACGGCCTGCACTCCTGTGGCTAGGGGACATACAAGGAGACTTAGCTGTATGTTTGTGACATATGTGCCTGTGGATTTCTTTCAACCCTTGTATGCTTTTTGGTTGGTGACTCAGTGTTTGAGAGCTCCCGGTGGTCTGGGGCATTTGACTCTGATAGTCTTTCTGTGGAGTTCTATTCCCTTCAGGGCCTTCAACCCTTTGCTCGCCTCTCCCATAGGAGTCCCCAACCTCCATGCAATGTTTACCTCTGGGTCTCTGCATCTGTTTCAGTCAACTACTGAGTGGAGTCTGTCCTCTAGCATAAGAAAGAATTAATAGTCTCAGGAATTGGTTCTTGCCAATGGGATGAGGCTCAAGTTGGGTTGGTAATTGGTTGACCATTCCCACAGTCTCTGCTCCATTTTGCCCCTGCCATTTTTTTTTTTTCTTTTAGACAGGACAGATTCTGGGTCAAAAGTTTTGTGGGTAAGTTATCCTTATCTTATCCTTATCCTTATCTCTTCACTGGAGTTCTTTCCTGCCATCAAGAGGAGGCCTTTTCAAGTTCAATGTTCCCACTGTTAGGCATCTCCACTAAGGTCATCTACATTGGCTCTTGGGAGTCTCCCCTTCCCAGGTTCTGGGACTTCCTTGTGATTTCCCCATATGCTCACTGCACCCACTGCAGATTTCCATTCATTCTCCTGGCCCTCTGGGACTCTCTCCTATCTGTTCTGACACCTGATTATCTCCCCCATTCTCATCTACCTCCCCTCTCCCATTCTATCCCCTCAATCTTCATCTTATGACCTTTGCGTTACCCCTTCTAAGTGAAATTCAATCATCCTTGCTTGGACCTTTCTTCTTGTTTAACCTTTTTGGGTTTGTGGGGTACATCATGGGTATTTTGTACTTTATAGCTATTATCCACTTATCAGTGAGGGCATACCATGCATGTCCTTTTGGGTGTGGGTTGCCTCATGCAGAATGATAGTTTCTAGTTTCATCCATTTGCATCCAAAATTCATGATGTCCTTTTAAAAATAGCTGAATAGTATTCCATTGTGAAAATGAATCATATTTTCTGTATCCTTTCTTTTGTTGAGGAACATCTGATTTGTTTCCAGTTTCTGGCTTTTCTGAATAAAGCTGCTATGAACATTGTGGAGCACATGTCTTTGCGATATGATGGAAACTCTTTCAGCTACATGCCCAAGAGCAGTATATTAGGGTTTTCTCATAAAACAATTTCCATTTTTCTGAGAAATCACAGATTGATTTCCAGAGTGCTTGTACAAGTTTGCAATCCCACAGGCAATGGAGGAGTGATCGCTTTCTTCACATCCTTTCTAGTATGTATGTTACTTGTAGGTTTAGATTTTTCAAAACCTACTTTATTCATCCCTCCTAAGCACTTCAATCTCTCATCTAGTCCACTGACTATAAGTAGAAGAGAAAGAAAATTAATAGGAAAAGGCTTTATTGTCCTGTCCAAAGCAATTCTTTAGGTTGATTTCATTTTTCCTTTTCAGGATATCAGCAATTTAGTCCAATAACAAACACCAAATGCAAATAGGGTGATTCTACTCTTTGTTGTCAGAATACAAGCAGTCCAATCCAGTGAGAAACTCCAAACATGAATCAGCATCAGCAGCATGATCTAGTAGAAACATAGGCTCTGTCTAATTCCTAAGAGTCAATGGAAGTAGCCAGAATCATAAGAAATTCTTTGATGTTTTTCTCTATATCAAGTGAATACTAGAGAAGACCAGTGAAGACCAGCAAAGTACTGCATAATGTAGTAGGAGAGGCATTAGCCTCTCCTCAATCGTTTGAGGATTCTATTTATATTCTTTTTAAATATCATGTGCCCTTTCCAGTCTCTATGAAAACTGTTTTGCAATGGAATATTATACAGCTATTATGATCAAGGTCATCCTGAGTTTTGCAGGCAATGGATGGAACTAGAAAATATCATCCTAAGTGAACTAACTCAGACCCAATAGGACATGCATGGTATATATTCACTTATAAGTGGATATTAATCAAAAAAGTACAGAATACCCAAGATATAGTCACCAGAACTCAAAAAGATCAACAAGCTGAAGAGCCCAAGTGAGGACAGCTTAGTTCCACTGGAGAGGGAGAAGAAAGGAATCATAAGTGGGGAGGGAGAAAGGGACCTGGGAG
>JANHMN010000008.1:6511013-6541052 GCA_030674055.1 Rhabdomys pumilio
TTACTTGCTGAGGCTTGATGTATAGTATGTGATTCTATGTTATGTAGCAATGGGAGATTCTCTTGAGACTTTGTAAAATGAAAATGTTGAGAGATTCAAAATAATAAATTCCTGAGTCCACAGAACACATGGCACCTATATATTCAACATGGGATTATTACCTAAACATACACAGAAATAAAAGTAATAAAAAATAAAATAAATAAAAACTAAACTAATCAACAAGGAACTTATTAGTCCATTGCATAAGTGGGTAATGAAATAGGCAGTTCTCAAAAGACAGGAATGAACAATAAACAACCTCTGACTCTTGCAATCTTTCTGCTCCTCTTCTTCAATGAGTCTTTGAAACATGATGTGCTATAGATGCCCTTTCTATGGTGGAACACACTACTGACATTTATTCACTGAACTTGACCTTTAGTGAGTCTTTGTTTTAGCCACATCTACTACCTACAAGTCTCTAATGAGGTCTGAGAGATGCATTATTCTATGTATATAGAGAAATAAATTTTAAGGGTAGTTTGACACTGATTTTTTTTTATTGGATATTTTATTTACATTTCAGATGCCATCTCCTTTCCCCATTTCCCCTCCCTAGAAAACCCCTATCCCATGCCCCCTTTTCCATTTTGCTTTTATACAATTTTTTTTAATGTTAATCAAAGGCTTTATAAGTATGTTAATGCTCAATCGGAAGTGTAACCCAATACCCAACCTAGATATGTAAACTATCTTTGACTGGTAGAGACATGTGAACTTCTGCCTCCATGCCGCCTCTCTCTTTCTCTCTCTTTCTCTCTCTCATTACCTAGCTTCTCATCTACTTCATCTTCTCCTCTCCTTACTCCATTTTTTCTTCTCGGTGCTCCTTCCCCATTAGCTCCTCCTACATATCACCCTTCCTGTTAAAATAAAACTTTTCTCTCAAAATACGATTAGAGCATAATTATTCCTATTTGTACCAGTGAGGTACAAGATAGTCTTAATACCCAGTCCATCCTTTTGTTGACTAACCAGAACCTCTGTCGTCTCTCTTGACTAAAACCCTTAGTTTTGAACCTGACTTTTTTCTTGGCTTTAGAATGAATGTCAGCTGAAAACCATCCACTCAGATCTTTTCTCTCAAAGTAAATAGCCAGGATTGGCTATGAGACTATAGGTCTTCAACCCCGTCAGAAATCCAGAATAACTGAGTTAACTGAAGTTATGGGAAGCACTAAGCATAGCTTCTAAAACTTAGCCAATTTATAGAGACAGCTGAACACCTGGACAGACCCTACAGAACATTGGAGCAACAAATCTTCAGCCTTCTGGCCCAAACTCATCTGACAGACCTTAGTGATGCAGAATTATTAAGGGCTGATTACTCTGTCTAGGCAGATATAATCAGTCGACTATTCTGCAAGTGCATCCTTTTCTGGACAGTAATTTGTCTGTAGATGGAGAGAGGCAATTCTTGCCTAGTGGCTGTCTCACCTCTTAATAGTTGAGCTGGGAGTTTTTGAAGTTAGAAAACAGCCATTGTAGTCTAACTAGCATTGGATGACATGACTCTAACTGAGGCCGGACTGATGATTTAGGTGATGATTAATTCCTTGTATCTATTTTTGCACTCAGCTTTCTGATATGATTTAATAAAAAATTGTTAATGAGTAGATATACTCCCTGAGGATTTAAAGTAGGAATGGCTGATTGCTTTTTATATAAAGGTTTAAATTTGTGATTATTTCAAGATTTTTATAATATTAACTTTTAGGATTGTCAGGGACAACATACAATGACAAGGACTGTCTGCAGTAGGCCAGGATGGAGATCTCAGAAGCCTGTGGCAGCTCCTTGTAAAGAGGTTGATGTCTGGGATTCTGAGAAGTAGAAGACACATCATTCCATCTGAAATAAGGGACTGCCTGCAGTAAGCTTGGGTGGAGACACCTTAGTAGCCCACAGTATCTGTAAAAAAACAGTTGTTCCCGTTTCTCCTAACCTTAGCCCTGGACAATGGCTGTATAGATTTTATTTGTGCATGACTGTTTTTCAGTTGCCCTTGGTGTGCATAATTATTCTATCTGATTTTCTTACTTTTTTTTCTTCTGGTGAATTTTGTGAAACTAGATGTTCTTTGATTCAATCTACTTTCTTATTTCAAAGAAAATAAAATGGTAAAACATGGCCTCTATTCCTAGAAAGGTGCGTTCTAGTTCAGTGTGATGACGAATTTCCACAAGACTATGGAAGTTTGGAAACAAAGCTGAAAGTGAAGCTGATCATCCGGATATTCTGGATTCAGACATTTGTCATGTTAATGAGGAAATGTCGTAACCACCTTCTATTACAAACTATAGAATGTTGTGAGGTAAAATAGAGACAATATTCCTGGGGCAACAGTTGAAACCTACTCATGTGAGTATCTGCTCAGCTGTGAAGGGACTCTATGTGAAGCTTCACACTGTCCATTCAACCCAGCCTCCTTACCCACTACCATATTCAGTGTAATTTGCATGCCCCAATTACAACCTAAGCCTGACGTATAATGGTTGCTGTCATGATGCATGTGAAGAGCTGTCTATCACTCAAGGCCATGGCTGTGCTGTCCCTAGCTCATCTCCTTTCCTCTGTATTTCTTGTAAGGGAAACAGTTTCTCTTTCTCATGATATTCATTAAGTGTTCAGAGTTTCCACAAAATTCTGTAGTTTCCGAAGAAGTTGAGAGTCTTCACTTTGTGTAATTATGACACATTTGCATTGCCTTTGTTACATTTCTTCCATAAACAGATTCTAGTGCAGATACAACTGTGACCCAGTCTCCACCATCCCTGTTCATGGCTGCAGGTGAAAATGTCACTATCAGTTGCATAACCAGGACAGATATGTATGATGATATGGTACCAGGAGAAGCCAGGGTAAGCTCCTAAGCTCCTTATTTCAGAAGGAAATACTCTTTGTCTTGGAGTCCCTTTCCAGTTCTCCAGCAGTGGCTATGGTACAGATTTTGTTTTTACAATTAATAACATTCTCTCAGAAGATGCTGCAGAGTATTTCTGTCAGCAAAGTGATAACCTCCCTCTCACAGTGTTATGTCTTTGTATAAAAACCTGCAGATGCTGTTGTTGACATTGCTAGGTCTTGAGGTAGAATTCCTCCCAATTTTTCTAAGAAACTGCCAGAATGACTTCCAGAGTGACTGTAGAAGTTTAAACTTTCACAAACAATGGAGGAGTGTTTCCATTGCTCCACATCCTCACCAACATGAGCTGTGGCTTTAGTTTTTGATCTTAGCCATTCTGAAAGAGGTAAGTGGTAATCTCAGAGTCATTTTGATCTGCATTTCCCTGATGAATAAAGATGCTGAACCCTTTTTAAATGCTTCTCAACTTTTATAGGATAGTCTGTTGAAAATTCTCTGTTTAGTTCTGTACCCCATTATTAAAACTGGTTTATTTAGTTTGTTGATATCTAGTTTCTTGTTTTCTTTATAAATTTTGAATATGGCCTCTCCTTCAGACATGGAGTTGGTGAAATCTTGTTTTGGTGGATGTGTGCTCAGAGGTAGGGGAAGGGGCTGCCTGTGTGGACCTATGTTGAGGCAATTCCTTACCCCTGAGGAACCAGTCATAGAATGGTATAGTATACAAGAGAGTTTATTTAGAGCATGTGTGAGTTAAGAGGGTAGTAGAGACAGAGAAATGCAGAAAGACAGACTCAGAGAGATACAGAGCCAGACAGAGAGAAAGAAGAGGAGAGGAGAGAAGAGAGAAGAAGAGAAGTAGAGAGGATTGCCATGAACAGGTAGAGAGAGTTGAGGGGAAGGGAATGGGAAGAAAGACAGAGCAGAAAGACAAGAGCAAGAGAAAGATGAAAGGGCAAGCAGCCCATTTTATAATGAGTCAGACCTACCTGGATGTTGTCAGGTAAATGTGGGGCAGAGCTTAGTCAAGGTGCAAACAGCTGCATTGAATAAAATTTTCTTCTTCTGGATTTTACTTTCAAGTTGGATTATTGAGAATAGGTTGCTAATACAGAAATTGTGTATAATATGTCATTCTATGTTATGTAGCAATGGGAGACTCTCTGAGACTTTGTAAGATGAAGATGTTGAAAGAGTCAAAATAATGAGTAGCTGAGTACTCATAAGCCATGGTACCTATACATTCAACATGGTATTATTACCTAAATATACACAGCACTAAAAGTATAACTAAACAAAGCAACAAGGAACCCAAAAGTCCAATGCATAATTGGGTAATGAAATAAACAGACAGTTTTCAAAAGATGTAGCATGAATAAAAAATAAACAACCTCTGTTTCTTGCAATTTTTCTGCTCCTGTTCTGTAATGGGCCCTGAGCCTTTGAAATGAAATGTACTATAGATGCCTTTTCTATGGCAGAGCAAACTAATGACATTTATTTACTGCAGTTGACATTAGGTGAGTCTTGTTGTAGCCACATCTACTACCTCCAAGTTTGTAATGAGGTCTGAGAGATGTATTATTTTATGTATATAGAGAAATAAATTTTGAGGGTAGTTTGGCACTGATTTTGTTTAGCAAAATAATGATAAGTTGGCTTCTGGGCTGTGTGACTTTTGAAACCTTGGTTCTTGGCTACACCTCAGTAATAGGCATATGTTTCTTCCAATGGGGAAAAATCTAAAGCTATTGAATAACTCATAATTTCTCAGTCACTGCTGGTCATATTGTCAAGTAATCAAGTCCTCAAGTCTCTGCATGTCTAGGCACACCCTGTTGCACTGAGGCCAGGTAAGGCAGCCCAGTCAGAGAAATGGATTGTACTAACAGGCAACAGGTTTAGAAACAGCCCCTGCTCCAATGTTGTTGTCCTGCAGGAAGGACAAGCTGCACATCTGCTACATATGTGTAGTGGGCCTTGGTCAAGCCAGTGTATGTTCTTTGGATGGTGGTTAAGTCTCTGAGAGCCCCTAAGGGTCCAGGTTGTTGACTCTGCTGGTCTTCCTGTTGGAGTTTCTATCCAATTTGAGTTCCTCAGTTGTTCTTGCAACTCTTCCATAAGAGTCCCTGGGTTCTGTCCAATGTTAGGCTGTGAGTTTCTGCATTTGTTTCAGTTAGCTACTGGGTGTAGTCTCCTAGAGGACCTAAATTCTTGCTTGCAAACATAACAGAATATCATTAATAGTGTTAGGGACTGTTATTTATTAATGGGATGGGACTCAACTTTGGCTGGTTATTGGTAGGACATTTAGTCTCTGTTCCATCTTTGTCCTTTTATTTCTTATGCACAGGACAGATTTTGGGTGTAAAGTTTTGTGGGTGGGTTGGTGTCCTTAACCATACACTGGAGATATGTCTGGCTACAGAACAAAGAGGTTCCATATCTCCATTGCTATGAGTCTCAGCTAAAGTCATCCCCATTGACTCCTGGGATCCTCCCTCATCACAGGTTTCTGGCATGTCTCAGAGATGCCCCACTACTATACCAAACAGCTGCAGATTTCCTTTTATCCTTCTGTCCCTCTGGCCACCTCTCCTGTCTCTCCCCACACCTGATTCTGAACTCCCCATTTCCTCTCTTTATAACCCTCTCCCATCCAATCACCTTCCTCTATCTACCTTCTATGACTATTTTATCTCCCCTTCTAAATGAAATTCAAGCATCCTAACTTGGGCCTGACTTCCTTTTATAGTTCTTAGTGTGTATAAACTATAATGTGGCTATACTGTCCTTTATGGCAAAAATCCACTTATAAGTGGGTACATATCATGTATTTACTTTTGAGTTTAGGTTATGTTACTCAGGATAATATTTTCTAGTTCTATCTATTTATCTACAAAATTCATTATGTCCTTGTTTTAAATGAACCACATTTTCTATATCATTTCTTTCAGTTGAGGGGCATCTGGGTTGTTTCTAATTTCTGGCTATTACATACAAAGCTTCTATGAACATAGTGGAGCATGTTTTCTTGTGGTATGGTGTAACATTTTTGGGGAATGTGCCCAGAAGCAGTATATCTGGGTCTTCAGGTAGAACTATTGCCAGATTAGTAGAAACTGCCAGATTGATTTCAAGAGTGTGTATACAAGTTTGCAATCATAGCAATAGAGGAGTGTTCCCTTACTCTACTTCCTCATCAGCATGTACTGTAGCTAGAGTTTTTGATCTTAGCCATTCTGATAGGTGTAAGGTGGTCACTCATGTTTTTCTGATTTGCATTTCTTTGACGATTAAGGACTTTTGAACATTTCTTTAAGTACTTCTTGGCTATTTGATATTCTTCTGTTGAGAATAAATCTATTTAGTTCTGTACCCCATTTTTAATTGGGTCATTTGGTTTGTTGGTATCAAACTTCTTGGATTTTTTTATATATTTTGAATACTAACCTGTTGACTGTCAAGTTGGTGAAGATCTTTCTTCAGTCTGTAGGCTCCCATTTTGTCCTATTGACAGTGTTCTTTGCCTTACAGAAGCTTTTCAGTTTCATGAGATCCCATTTACAATTGTTGATCTTAGTTCCTGACCTATTAGTGTTCTGTTCAGGAAATTATCTTGTTTACCTTTTCCCTTCAAGGCTCTTTCCCACTTTATCTTCTATCAGAGTCAGTGTATCTGATTTTATATTGAGGTCTTTTTGCAAAGGACGGAGGTTTTCCCTGGTAATAACTATGTATCTATTTGCATTCTTCTATGTGAAGTTAGACCAGCACCGTTTGTTAAAAATGCTTTCTTTTTTCCATTACACGGTTTTCGTTTCTTTGTTAAATATCAAGTGTTCATAGGTGTATGGGTTTACTTTAGGGTCTACAAGTCGATTCCATTGATTAACTTGTCTGTTAGCATCACTATTGATTAACTTGTCTACTAACATCACCATGCAGGCCTAATTACCATTGGTCTGTCATATAGCTTGAGATCAGGAATGGTGATTCCTCAAGAAATTATTTTGTTGTTCAGGATTCTTTTAGCTGTCTTTTTTTTTAATACATAAAGTTGAGTATTGCTATTTGAAGGCCTGTCAAGAATTGTTTGGGGTCCTGCCTACAAGAAATGCAGGAAAAAAGATAGAGTAGAGATGGAAGGTATGGTCAACACTGCCCCAAATTGAGATACATTCTATGGACAAGAACCAATCTATGACACTATTATGGAATTATATTATGCTTGAAGACAAGAACCTAGCATAACTTTCCTCTTAGAGGCTCCATCTAGCTCCCACTGGAAAGAGAAACACACAGCATAACATTAGATGGAACTTGATAGTTTTACAGAAGAGTCATTGCATGCCATTCAAATAATTTTTTGGTTTTATTTCTGCAGACATCTTGGGTTTGGGTATTAGGTATTCACATTTTCAGTGTGACTCTTCTAATAAGCACAAATTGCTCTACAATCATTCTATTCCTGATTTCTCCAAAATGTGCAAGAAGTTTCTGATTGCAATTCTTCCACTAGAGGGAGTCATCGCTCAGCATGTTGTTTCTCTAAGGACTTCACATAATCAAGCCTTTTTAATTTTCTATTGTCAAATAGTTATACACTCAAAACAAATGTTAAAAAACTTATAGGCAGGACCTTTGCATCTTGCACAGAGCCTTCTCTTGGGTTGATATATTCAATAATAAGATAAATAAGGAAATTGAAAGAAATTTCATATTATTAACTCATTTGCACTTGCCTACATGGATGCTGTGTGTGAATGTACAGTAGTGTCTCTAGACATACTGGTCACATAAATAATCTGGGTTTTCAGAATCATATTTATTCACCTATACTGCTACTACAAAATATTTACTAATATATAAATTCATATGAAGTTGGGTATTTTCTTCATTTGACATGAATTTTACTACTTTTAATTGCAAAGTGTCCATTAGTGTTTTCTTTACATATTTTGATGTATAAAAATACATATATGTGTGTGTGCTAATATATGTATACATGCATGTGTTTCCTTTGGAATTCCTTGCTAACTTGTCTTCATATAAAACTTGGTAAGTAAACTAATATATTCAAAAGTAGTTTGTTAATTTTGTTTTAGAAATAACCATAATTTTCTAAATGCTTGGCAATATTTTATCCTCTTATATAGTAGTAATTCTCATTTTCATTTTCAAATCATGAATGTCATATATAAAAATATAGATGTATAGTAAACAGAAAATACTGTATGCAAGGTTCACTCTAACCAGTTCCACTGGCAACCCACATACTTATTTCAAAGAACATAAAATGTTAAAACATGGCCTCTGTTCCTAGAAAGTTGTGTTCTACTTCAGTGTGATGAATTTTCATTAGAATATGGAAGTTTAGAAACACAACCTGGAAGTGGAACTGATAATTGGAATATTTAGGATGTATTCAGAGGTCATGTTAATGAGGAACTCTCCCAACCACCTTTTATTACAAACTATAGCATGTTTTAGGGCAAAAAAGGGACAATATTCCTGGCCAGCAGTTGAAATCTAGTCATGTGAGTATCAGCCCAGCTGTGGAGAAAATCACTGTGAAGCTTGGCACAGTTCACTCAACCCTGCATCCATACCCACTATCATATTCACTGTAATTTGTATGCCCCATTGCATTCTAAGCTTCTCTGATGACATATATGCATGCTGTCAAGCTTCACGGAAAGCTGACTATCAGTCAAGGCCATGGCCATGCTACCCTTAGATCATTTCTTCATCCTTCTTCTGCTATGTATGTCTGGTAAGGGAAATAGTTTCTCTTTTTCATGGTATTCATTAAGTGTTGAGTCTCCACAAAATTCTACAGTGTCCAAAGAAGTTGAGAGTCTTCTTTATCTAATTATGGTACATTTGATTTGTCTTTGTTACTTTTCTTCTAAACAGACTCTAGGGCAGAAATAAGTGTGACCCAGTCTCCAGCATTTCTGTCCATGGCTGCAAAAGAAACAGTCACTGTCAGTTGCAAAACCAGCATAAATATTGATGATGATATGAACTGGTACCAGCAGAAGGCAGGAGAAGCTCCTAAGCTCCTTATTTCAAAAGGAAATACTCTTCGTCCTGGAGTCCCTTCCCGGTTCTTCAACAGTGGCTACGGCACAGATCTTGTTCTTACAATTAATAACATCTCTCAGAAGATGCTGCAGTGTATTACTGTCAGCAAAGTGATGACATCCCTCTCACAGTCTATGTCTTTGTACAGAAATCTGCAGATGCTGTTGTTGCCATTGCCTCAGCTGCTACTGAAGCTGTTCAGTGTGTGAACACGGCCATTGTTGGTGCTTATTCCCTCCATTCACATGATGTTTTAATCCCCTTTTTAGTTTCTGCATCCTCCTCAGCCTCCTATTTTTTCCTGAATCTCTTCACCTAGGAGAGACAGTAACAGCCTGGATATAATTTTCCCGGAAAGCCATTTATCCTGCTGCACTGCAGAAGTACTAAGTTCCACTCCATTGTCACACTCCCAAATTTGAGAGCAAATCAAAGAATATAATTTGTGCTGAATCTGGTTTAGGTCCATATAGTATTAGTTATTATCCTTTTTGATTTTATCTAATACCTGGAAATGAGCATCTTAATTCAGGTTATATTGATCAGAAGAGTTTTAACTTGGTGTGTTGTTTGTTGATCATGTGGGTACTAACTTGTGCTCCTAAGAAACTAGAAAAATGATCATTTTTTTCTTTTTTATTAATTGGATATTATATTTACATTTCAGATTTTATCCACTTACCCCCATTCCCCTGACCACCCAGGGACCTCCTGTCCCATCCCACCTTCTCATTATTCTATGAGGCTGTGCCCCCACCTACTCTGCCACTCCCACCTCCCCACCCTCAAATCCCCCCCTCCACTCAGTGTCCTTCCTTCATGGAACTAAGAATCTCCTCTCCCACCTATACCAAACAAGGCAAATCCTCTCCTTCATGTACAGATGGAGTCATGGGTCCCTCCCTAAGTGCTCCCAGGCTGGTGGTTTAGACTTTGGGGAGCTCTGATTGATTGATATTGTTGCTCTCTTCATGGGGCCACAACCCCTTTCTGCTCCTTCAGTCTTCTCTCTAGCTTCTCCATTAGGAAACTCTTGATCAGATCAGTGGTTAGCTGTGAGCATCTGCCTCTGAATATGTCAGCTTTGGCAGACCTCTAAGGAGACTATATTAGGCTCTTGTCAGCAGGCAATTCCTGTCATCCACATCAGTGTCTACCATTGGTGACTGTACCTGGAATGGATACCCAGGTGGAATGGTCTCCAGATGGCCCTTCCTTCAGTTTCTGTGCCACACTTTGTTTCCATATTTGCTCCCTTGAGTATTTTTGTTACTCATTCTAAGTAGGACCAAGCCATCCACACTTGGTTTTCCTTCTTCATGAGCTTCATGTGGACTGTGTGTTGAGTCTTCGCTATTCTAAGCTTTTGGGCTAACATCCACTTATCAGTGAGTAAATACTATGTGTATTCTTTTGTGATTGAGTTAACTCACTCAGGATGATAATTTCTAGTTCCATCTATTTACCTAAGAATTCTCAAATTCATTATTTTTAATAGCTGAGTAATACTCCATTGTGTAAATGTACCACATTTTTTGTATCCATTCCTCTGTTGAAGGACATCTGGGTTATTTCCAGCTTCTGGATATCATAAATAAGACTGATATGAACATAGTGGAGCATATGTCCTTGTTATATGTTGGAGCATATTCTGGGTATATGCTCAGGAGTGGTATAGCTGGATCCTCAGGTATTGGTATGTCCAATTATCTGAGGAACTGCCAGTCTGATTTCCAGAGTGGTTGTACCAGCTTGCAATCCCACCAATAATGGAGGAGTGTTCCTTTTTATCTGCATCCTCTCCAGCATCTACTATCACTTGAGTTTTTGATCTTAGCCATTCTGAGTGGTGTAAGGTGGTATCTCAGGGTTGTGTTGACTTGCATTTCCCTGATGACCAAGGATGTTGAACATTTCTTAAGGTGCTTCTCAGCCATTCAAGTTTCCTCTGTTGAGAATTCTTTGTTTAGCTTTGTACCCCATTTTTAATAGGGTTATTTGGTTGTCTGGTGTCTAATTTCTTGAGTTCTTTGTATATCTTGGATATTAGCCTTCTATCGGATGTAGTATTGGTAAAGATCATTTCCCAATCTTTTGGTTGCCGTTTTGTCTTATTGACAATGTCTTTTGCCTTACAGAAGCTTTGCAATTTTATGACAAATGACAAGGTCCCATTTGTCAATTCTTGATCTTAGAGCATAAGGCATTGATGTTCTGTTGAGGAGCTTTTCCCCTGTGCCTAGGTATTCAAGTGTCTTCCCCACCTTCTCTTCTATTAGTTTCAGTGTATCTGGTTTTATGTCAAGGTCCTTTATCCACTTGGAATTGAGCTTTGTACAAGGAGATAAGAATGGATCAATTTGCATCCTTCTACATGCTGACGTCCAGTTGAGCCAGCACCATTTGCTGAAAATGCTGTCCTTTTTCCACTGGATGGTTTTAGCTCCTTTGTCAAAGATCAAGTGATCATAGGTATGTGGGTTCATTTCTGCATCTTCAATTCTATTCCATTGATCTTCCTGCCTGTCTTTGTACCAATACCATGGAGTTTTTATCACTATTTCTCTGTAGTACAGTTTGAGATCAGGGATGGTGATTCCCCCAGAAGTTCTTTTATTGTTGAGAATAGTTCTCGCTGTCCTTGGTTTTTTGTTATTCCAAATAAATTTGCAAATTGCTCTTTCTATCTCTATGAAGAATTGATTTGGAATTTTGATGGGGATTGCATTGAACCTTTAGATTGCTTTTGACAAGATGGTCACTTCTACTAAATTAATCCTGCCAATCCAGGAGTATGGGAGATCTTTCCATCCTCTGAGATCTTCTTCTATTTCTTTCTTCAGAAACTTGAAGTTTTGTCATACAGATCTTTTACTTGCTTGGTTAGATTCACTCCAAAGTATTTTATATTATTTGTGACTATTGTGAAGGGTGTCATTTTCCCAATTTCTTTCTCAGCCTGTTTATACTTCGCATAGAGGAAGGCTACTGATTTGTCTGGGTTGATTTTATATCCAGCCACTTTGCTGAAGTTATTTATCAGGTTTAGGAGTTCTTTGGTGGAAGTTTTAGGGTCACTTAAGTATACTATCATATCATCTGCAAATAGTGAAATTTTGACTTCTTCTTTTCCTATTTGTAACCCTTTGACTTCCTTTTGTTGTCTAATTGCTCTGGCTAGGACTTCCATTACAATATTGAATAGGAAGGGTGAGAGTGGGCACCCTTTCCTAGTCACTGATCTTAGTGGGATTGCTTCAAGTTTCTTTCCATTTAGTTTGATGTTAGTTACTGGTTTGCTGTATATTGCTCTTATTATGTTTAGGTATGGGTCTTGAATTCCTGATCTTTCCAATACTTTTAAAATGAAGGGATGTTGAATTTTGTCAAATGCTTTCTCAGCATCTAGTGAGATAATCATGTGTTTTTTTTCCTTGAGTTTATTTATGTAGATGATTACATTGATGGATTTCCATATATTGAACCATCCTTTTATTCCTGGGATAAAGCCTACTTGATCATGATGGATGATTGTTTTGATGTGTTCTTGGATTCCATTTGTGAGAATTTTATTGAGTATTTTCGCATCCATATTCATAAGAGAGATTGGCCTGTAGTTCTCTTTCTTTGTTGGGTCTTTGTGAGATTTAAGTATGAGCATAATTGTAGCTACATAGAATGAATTGGATAGTGTTCTTTCTGTTTCTATTTTGTGGAATAGATTGAAGAAAATTGGTATTAGATCTTCCTTGAAGATCTGATAGAATTCTGCACTATAAAACCATCTGATGCCGGACTTTTTTTGGTGGGGAGACTTTTAATGTCTGCTTCTATTTCTTTAGGGGTTATGGGACTTTTTAGATGGTTTAATCTGTTCCTGATTTAATTTTGTTACCTGGTATCTTTCTAGGAAATTGCCCATTTCATCCAAATTTTCTAATTTTGTTGACTATAGGCCTTTGTAGTAGGATCTGATGATTTTTTTTAATATCCTCAATCTGTTGTTATGTCTCCTTTTTCAGCTCTGATTTTATTAATTTGAATACTGTCTTTGTGCCCTTTGGTTAGTCTGGCTAAGGGTTTATCTATGTTGTTGATTTTCTCAAATAACCAGCTCCTGGTTTTGTTGATATTTTGTATATTTCTTTCTGTTTCTACTTGGTTGATTTCAGCCCTGAGTTTGATTATTTCCTGCTGTTTATGCCTCTTGGGTATATTAGCTTCTTTTTGTTCTAAAGCTTTCAGGTGTGTTGTTAAGTTGTTAGTGTTTGCTCTTTCCAGTTTCTTTTTGTAGGCACTTAGAAGTATGAGTTTTCCTCTTAGTATTGCTTTCATGGAGACCCACAAGTTTTGGTGTGATGTGTCTCCATTTTCATTAAATTCTAAAAAGTCTTTAATTTCATTGTTTATTTCTTCCATGACAAAGTCATCATTGAATAGAGCATTTTTCATTTTCCATGTCTGTGTGGGCTCTCCACTGTTTTTGACATTATTAAAGACCAGCCTTAGTCCAAGGTGGTCTGATAGGGTATAAGGGATGATTTCAAATTTTTTCTATCTGTTGAGGCCTGTTTTGTGACCAATTTATATGGTCTATTTTGGAGAAGGTACCATGAGGTACTGAGAAAAAGTTATATTCTTTTGTTTTAGGATGAAATGTTCTATAGATATCAGTTAAGTCCAATTGGTTCATAACTTTTGTTAATTTCACTGTGTCTCGGTTTAGTTTTTGGTTCCATGATTTGTTCATAGTTGAGAGTGGGGTGTTGAAATCTCCCACTATTATTGTGTGAGGTGCAATGTATACTTCAAACTTTAGTAAAGTTCCTTTTATGTGTGTGGGTGCTCTTGCATTTGGGGCATAGATGTTCAGAATTACAAGTTCCTCTTGGTACAGTTTTCCTTTGATGAATATCAAGTGTAACTTCCTTATATTTTTTGATTACTTTTGGTTGAAAATCTATTTAATTTGATATTAGAATTGCTACTCTAGCTTGTTTCTTGGGACCATTTGCTTGGAAGATTGTTTTCTATCCTTTTACTCTGAGGTAGTGTCTGTCTTTTTCACAGAGGTGCATTTCCTGTATGCAGCAAAATGCTGGGTTGTGTTTATGTATCCAGTCTGATGGTCTATACCTTTTTATTGGAGAGTTGAGTTCATTGTTATTAAGAGATATTAAGGAAAAATGAATGTTGCTTCCTGTTATTTTTGTTATTGGAGGTTGAATTATATTTATGTAGTTATCTTCTTTTGGGGTTGTTGGAAGATTACTTTCTTGCTTTTTCTAGGTTGTAGTTTCCCTCCTTGTGTTGGAGTTTTCCATCAATTATCCTTTGAAGGGCTGGATTTGTGGTAAGATATTGTGTAAATTTGGTTTTGTCATGGAATATCTTGGTTTCTCCATCAATATTGATTGAGAGTTTTGCTGGGAATAGTAGTGTGGGCTGGCATTTATGTTCTCTTAGGGTCTGTAAGATATCAGTCCAGGATCTTCTGGCTTTTATAGTCTCTGGTGAGAAGTCTGGCGTAATTCTTATAGGTTAGCCTTTATATGTTACTGTACCTTTTTTTCTTACTACTTTTAGTATTTTTTCTTTGTTTTGTACATTTGATGTTTTGATTATCATGTGACAGGAGGTATTTCTTTTCTGGTCTAGGCTATTTAGAGTTCTGTAGACTTCTTGTATATTTATGGACATCTCTTTCTTTAGGTTAGGAAAGTTTTCCTCTATAATTTTGTTGAAGATATTTACTGACCCTTTAAGTTGGGAGTCTTCACACTCATCTATACCTATTATCCTTAGGTTTGGTCTTCAAATTGTGTCCTGGATTTCCTGAATGTTTTGGGTTAGTAGCTTTTTGTATTTTGCATTCTCTTTGACAGTTGTGTCAATGTTTTCCATGGTATCTTCTGCACATTAGATTCTTTCTTCTACCTCTTGTATTCTGTTGGTGATACTTGTGTTTATGACTCCTGATTTTTTTCCTAGGCTTTCTATCTCCAGAGTAGTCTCTCTTTGTGATTTCTTTATTGTTTCTACTTCCACTTTTAAATCCTGGATGGTTTTGTTTAATTCCTTCAACTGTTTGGTTTTTTTTTTTTCTTGAAATTCTTTAAGGGATCCTTGTGTGTCCTCTTTAAGGGCTTCTACCTGTCTACCTATGTTCTCTTTAAATTCTTTGAGAGTGTTATCTATGTCCTTCTTAAAGTCCTCTATCATCATCATGAGAAGTGATTTTAGTTTTAAATTCTGCTTTTCTGGTGTGATGGGGTGTTCTGGGCTTGCTATGATGGGAGAACTGGATTTTGATGATGCCATGTAACTTTGGATTCTTTTGCTTACATTCTTGCTGTTGCTTTCACCATCTGGTTAATTCTAGTGCTGCCTGTACTCATTGTCTCTGACTGGAGCCTGCCTTTCCAGTTGTCTTGCTTGTGTCTGAACTCCTCAGGGTCCAGATGTCTCTCTGATCTTTTAATTCTGAGCTTCTGTTTCTCTGATTACAATGACTCCTCTAGAATGTCTCAGGATATGGTGTCTCCATGGTAGCAGACCAGCTAGGTGTCCACTTTTCTGGGTGCAGTGTCTCCTCTAGGATATCTTGGGATCTGGTGTCCACACAGGAGCACCCCAGGTGGGTGTGTGCTGCTTTGGGTTTAGTGGTCCCTCTAGGATGTCTCAGGATCTGGTGTCCACACAGGGGCAGACCAGGCAGGTGTCTGCTCAAGGCAGCAGGCCTAGGCAAGGGACAGAAGGAGACTGGTATTCTGCAGAGGTAGGGTTTGGGTGTCTGCTGGAACCTGAGCTCTGCCTGCACCCACTTATGTGTCTAGGAGAGGTATAGGGCAGTGTGTGTGTTCTTACCTGCCACTACGGGTTCAGTGGTCCTTCTAGGATGTCTCGGGATCCAGTGTCCACACAGGAGCAGACCAGGTGGGTGTCTGCTCAAGGCAGCAGGCCCAGGTGAGGGGCAGAAGGGAAGTGGTATTCCTCAGGGGAGGGGTTTGGGTGTCTGCTGGAACCTGAGCTCTGCCTGTGCCCAGTTATGGGTCTGGCACAGGTGTAGGGCAGTGTGTGAGTGTTCTTACCTGCTGCTCTGGGTTCAGTGATCCCTCTACGATGTCTCAGGATCTGGTATCCACACAGGAGCAGACCAGGTTGGTGAAAAATGATTGTTATAGGGTTGAAAGTATATTATTTCATTATGGAAAGAAAAAAACAGAAAAAGTCCCAGAGGAGAAGGAGAAGTGAAAGAGAAAAGCACATAGAAGAGTCAGAAAGAAGAAGTGGATTCTCAAAGATAGAGGCTCCCATATAGGGAAGGTTTTTGCATCTATTGGCTTTAAGGATTTTGCAGGGGTGAGTTGGGTCAGAATAGGAAGAAAGTTATTATTCTTGTTAAGTTCATGGAGAACAGTAGCTAATCATTTTGAATTAAGAAAATATTAGGGAATAGTAGGGGCTGGAGAGTGTTGATAAATCAGAAAGAGTCAGTTATGAACTTAGTCCCATAAAGTGGTCAGTCATTATGTAAGACTGTAGCATGAGAACAGTGTTGCTCCATAGTGACTGAGAGGTATTGGCAGCCATGGCTCCAGGGAGCAATAAATCTTAATGAACAGACAGACTCATCAATTGGATGTATAATACCACTCATTTATAAGAAGTTGTGCATTCTGTTTAAAGGGGTATGTATCTCTTCTATGCAGATTAATAGGAGAAGAGAGTAAAGTCCATAGAAGTATTAAGGTCCTGTGTAAAAGGTGAAAAGAAAAAGAGTTGTGTTTAATGAAAGAATATTTTATTTTGAATGTTATAAATGAAGGGACACCTCAACAGGGGTAAAGTAAGAGTGTATTTAATGAAGCCAAGGACTGTAATAAAATTCAGGGAAATAATTTTAGGAGAATTTTTTACTCTAGATGCAGTCATTCAGGAAGATAGTGAGTCATTACACTGTCATATGTGCTGCACTCAAGTAAGCTAGTAGAAGCAACACAGGGATGGGGAGCACTCAAGCTAGCAGAAACACAGTGTGGGGGGCATAGTAGAAAAGATAAAACTGAAGAAAAGAAATGCATTTGGTCTAGGGTAAAAGTTATGAAGGACCCTATACTAGAACTCCTCAACACTGTTCAAAATGTTTTCTAGCACCTGACTCAGGAATGAATGGATCTGCTGTGGGATGAGAGCAACTAGGAGAGCTTACAAGGACATTCCTGTTCAAATATAGAGAGAAATCTGAATGAAGGTGTGTGCAGTAAATAAAATATCCAAAAGATATGGGAACAATAAATGTATGGGGTTAATAATGAGGAAAAGTGATCCAGGTGAAGACCCTGTGTGGAGGGAACCAACAGCACATTCATAGGAGGAGGCGGGCCCTTTAATTCTTTGCCTGATCCTTGTGACTTTGGATATCATCTTAAAGTCATTTGAATTTGTTGGTGAGAAAATTTCATTCTTAATTGAGGCCACAAACCTCATGCTTAACAGTAATGAGATGTAGTCCTAATTAACTTTAGAATACCACAGCAATCAAAGGAAAGGATGTTAAGCTAATCTGAATTTTTTAAAAGTTTTTCTGAGACATTGTGAGACAGAGTCCAGAAAAACAATGCCCTGAGTGCCAAGAAGAGGCAATACTTGGAACACTCATTATTCCTATTTTTAGAGATCACCCAAAATGCTTTTAGTAGTTTCAGGGCACACATCTTGGTTAACTGCTTATAGATGTCAAAAGGGAGTTGTGGAAATGCATGATCTTCTTCATGCATCAGAAGAGGATTCATCCATGGTACCAAAATTGAACTTGACAGATGCCCAAGCTCTAGAATATAAATCAGCTTTTTGGTGATAAGATAAATGCTTTTAGTTGTGCTATGTTAACAGGGTATTATAAGTACACACTATGGGGAATATAACATGACAAAGTTGATGAGGTAAATATGTTTAACATCAATATTAGTATATGATTTCTTTAGTTACATGAAATGTAATAGAACCATGTGCCAGAGTTCTGTAGAAGAATTAGGTGACTGCAATTCACTGTCTTTTACATTAGACTCCAGTATAAGAAATAAGTACTTGAGCTCTAACATAGGCAGTACCTTAGGTAAGAAGACAGCAACACCTGCCCCAAACAGGGAGTAACTGAGACCCACTTGGACCCAAGAATTCACTCTTGGCCAGGGACACAGGTTCCTTATGGTCTGTGCATGAGCACTGAGCTGACCTTGAACCTCAGTTCTAACTCCAGCAACAACACCCACCACAAACAGTTCTGACACAACCAAGATAATAGGAAAGATAGCCACCATTCAGAGACAGCTCACATAGCACTAAAGATAACCAGATGTCAAAAGGAAAGTGCAAGAACATAAGCATCAGCAACCTAGGGTATTTAACATCATTAGAACCTAGTTCTCCCACAATAGAAAGTCCTAAATACCCCACCACACTAGAAAATCAAGATCCAGATCTAAAATCACTTCTAATGGTGATGATAGAGGACTTTAAGAAGGACATAAATAATACTCTCAAAGAAATTGAAGAGAACACAGGTAGAAAGGTAGAAGTACTTAAAGAGAAAACACAAAAATACCTTAAAGAATTACAAGAAAACACAATCAAACAGGTGAAAAAATTAAACAAAACTATCCAAGACATAAAAATGGAAGTAGAAACAATAAAGAAATCACAAAGGGAGACTACTCTGGAGATAGAAAACCTAGGAAAAAATTAGGACTCATAGATGCAAGTATCACCAACAGAATATAAGAGAAGAGAAAATCTCAGGTGCAGAAGATACCATAGAAAATATTGACACAACTTTCAAAGAAAATGCAAAGTGAAAAAAATTTCTAACCCAAAACATTCAGGAAATCCAGGACAAAATGAGAAGACCAAACAGAACACCAATGGCTTATGCTCTAAGATCAAGAATTGACAAATGAGACTTTATAAAACTGCAAAGCTTCTGTAAAGCAGAGGACATTGTCAATAGGACAAAGAGGCAATCAGCAGATGGGGAAAGACGTTTACCAATCCTACATCCAACAGAGGGCTAATATCCAAGATATACAAAGATCTGAAGAAATTAAACTCTAGACAATCAAATAACCTGATTAAAATATAGGGTATAGCGCTGAACAAAGAATTCTCAACTGAGGAAACTCAAATGGCAGAGAAGCACCTAAAGAAATGTTAAACATCTTTAGTCATCAGAAAAATGCAAATCAAAACAACTCTCTCATACCAGTCAGATGGTTATGGTCAAAAACTAACATGCTGGTGAGGATGTGGAGAAAGAGAAACACTTCTCCATTATTGGTGGGATTGAAGGCGGAACAACCACTATGGAAATCAGTCTGATGATTCCTCAGAAACTTGGATATAACATTACCTGAGGACCCAGCTATACCACTCCTGGGCATATACCCAAAAGATGCTCCAACATACAACTGGGACACATGCTCCACTATGTTCATAGCAGCCATATTTATAATAGCCAGAAGCTGGAAAAAGCCCAGATGTCCTTCAACAAAGGAATGGATACAGAAAATGTGCTACATTTACACCATGAAGTATTACTCATCTATTAAAAACACTGAGTCCATGAAATTCTTAGGCAAATGGATGAAACTGGAAAATATCATCCTGAGTGAGGTAACCCAGTTGTAAAAGAACACACATGATTTACACTCACTGACAAGTGGATATTAGCTCCAAAGCTCACAATACCTAAGATACAATGCATAGACCACATGAAGCTCAAGAAGAAGAGGGAAAACCAAAGTGTATGCACTTTGATCCTTCTTAGAAGGAGTAACAAAAAACCTCAACCAGAGTTCCCAGGTTCTAAACTTCCAGCCTGGGAATACAAAGGGAAGGACTCAGAGATCCACCTGTAATGTTAGTTGAGGATATCCTTGTCAGGCATCAGTGGAAGAGAAGGGCCTTGGTCCCTCAAAAAAAAAAAAAAAAAGAACAAGTGACTTCTCACATTTGCAGAACATTTCTAGAGATTATGAACAGTTCCTGTAGACCCCACAGAACTTAACGAGCAAGAGAGAAAATACTCTGTCTTTTAGTCCCTCTGACTACATTAGAATAGCATCAAGTGTGATTGTTAAGCAAGCAGAAGATAAGTTAAACTAGTCCGTTTCTTTTAACTATTGTTTAATGTTTAGTTGGATACTTCTAAATAAATATTGATTCACATACATTTTAGCCAGTTTTCATAATTGCTTATATAAGAACTTAGAAACTTTAATCTTATACACATTTTGTCTAAGTCTCATCTTTTACATTCCTCAAGTAATGACTCAGAAGTTCATAACTTGAAAATGGTGAGTAAGGCAGTGATTATTTTTGGATAATTTGGTTGTGGATAAAAAATGTAATTCAAAAGACACTATATGAAATTTTCAAAAACTCAATAATAAAAAGAAAAAGAAGGAAATATTGGTATCTTTCAGCATATTAATATTTGGATACTCACCTATTCAGATAGCAAAAATGTATTAGTAATATTTAACTCAAGAGTTACCATTCAAGTCTACAGTGTCCCAGGTTTGTGGACGAAATCTTTTTCCTCAGGTGATACTGATTTTGGAGTCTGTGATTTCTGAAGGAAGAGAGAATTGGACTGTATTATCCTGAGTGTATAGACATAAGGGTTTATTTTGTCCTCACTCTCTGGTTAACTCGCTCTCTTGTCTTCTGTCTGTCATAGGCTTTGGAGATTTTGACAGCTATAGAGTCACTGTCACTTGATGCCTGAGTTCAAGAAATGGAGAATGCAACCATTTGGGGATCAAGAAGGTCTCATTCAAGATCTCACTGTAATGTCCCTGAGGCTAGATAGTACATGACAGGTTTAAAATTTCTGTAGGTTGTTTCTGAAGGCAATGGATATATTTCTGATAATGAAGTAGAAGATACAACATATTTTCTAGAAAGAGATGCCACGAACATCAAATTTTATGAAAAATGTAGGCAGAATATGAAGGCAATGCAAGACAGAAAACATAGCTAGAGAGAACAAAGTTATCGATTATGTCTGTACAACTTTGTGTGATTTTATGATAACCACATAGTGTTTTGCAAAGTAGATATGGTGACACATGATTTAATCTTTACACTGGTTTATGTCTTGCTTTCATTCACAAGTTGCTTGGGATATTTTTATATATTCTTTTTTAAATGGAAATCTTTATCATGTTCTATTATCAGTTGGAAGCTCATTTTCTGCCTTTTTTCTTTCTTTAATTTTTAGACATGATCTCTATATGTAGCACAGACTAGATTCACACCCATTATCCTCAACAGGCGTCATAAATTCCACCATTACCAACATTTAATTCAACCATCAGCTTCTCTTTGTGCAGATTTTACATAAACTTATTGATAAAAATCATTTTTTGTGTTTTCCAGTGGGAGTTTCACTTTAAAAAATTCTGAGTTATAAGGAGTGACAGGGTTATTCCAGTGGGAGCTTTACTTTACTATAAAAAATATCTGAGTTGTAAGGAGTGACAGGATTATAAATGGACTCAATTCATTTTAAGATGAGGAATGACTATTTGAGGACTAGAATAGTGTTATAGTTGAATCTATAGTGTTTTCCCAAGTGTCTATGATGAAAACTCAATCATTACTATATTTATTTTCCATTAGGAAACTTAGGAATGGAAGAAAACGAAAGACTGCAACTAGTTATGAACAGAAGTAACTGAAGAGTGCCTCTGGAGAAAAGATTTTTTCTCTGTTTTGTTTGTTTGTTTTTTCCTAAGTACTTGGCATATAGTACTATAGGTCACTTTCTATTTCTTTCATTCTATGAACAAAGCTTCTCTAGTTCATGTAACTTATACCACTGTACTCTGTTTCAATCCTGGCCCAGAAAAATATACTGGAGTCATGATGTATAGGCATCTGTGATTCTGTGAGACATGAGAAATATATCCTCTTTGAAACTTAATTTTTCGGGTTTTTATCTCCACAGTTACTCATAGTTTAAAGAAGATATAGCCAACAATAATTCTGGACCTCTCTCATCCTAACGTAAACTCTTTTCACAATGGCACCAACTAATAAGAATTTTAGAAATGCACAGAAAAGTCAAAGTGTGTTTTCCATTAGTGTTCTGTGACTAAATGTCAGTATTTTCAAAATAAATGAAAACATATTTTCTTTACAGTTTTAGAAGTCAGCAGTCTCTTGAATTAAACTCATGGATGATGTGATCTGGGGGGATCCCCAACACTCCAGGGATCAGAGTTTAATGCTAACATTTATTTTCCTAAGAAAATACCACATTAACCTGAAAAAATTGCACTATTTCCCACAATTTTGCTATCTTTTCCACTGTAACAATCATTTTCTATAGCTCAATTCCTTCTCTTCCTACTAGAAAAATACATGTGATTATATTGATCACCCATATATTTCAGAATGTCTATATGTCAATCTCATAACTTAATTACATCTGACAAATTCTTTTGACATGTCAGTTTCAATTTTAAAGTTTTAGAGCCTAGGCTTGGATAGTTATGGGAAGGTTCAGTGAAGTCCATTATTCCTGAACTATTAGCTTTTATCCTCTCCTTAAAATGTGATCTTTTTGAAGTCTTAAAAAAGTCAAAAGGAGTATTTATTGTAGAAGAGTAGGAACATACACACAAATTTCAAGGTGTACAGGTATCTACTCAATATATATGAATTATAATTCCCTAAGAATAATTTGAATGCTTTTAGAAGGTACAATGCTTACTACCATACCATCAACACACATTTTCATAGGATTTAGTAATCCAAAAACAAAATAATTTAATACTTAATGCAATCTAAGGCCCATTAGTAAAAGAAAGATGGATGTTTCTGAAATTTTCTTCATATTTCCATATACCATTAAAGGAGGTGTGGAACGAATTCAGATCCCAGATGACCTGGAAACTAATGATTGACTCTTTTTAAGTTGAAACTCCTATTAACATTCACAAAAGTATCCTGAGTGAATTTCCTTCAGATCCTGGAGCTATTATCTGATAACTCAGAAATATCTTCTAAGTCTCAAAAATCAGAAAGACAATTACAGGTTTTAGATATCAGTAGAAAGAGAGTGCAGGGAAGAGGCCCAGAAGGTGCTTTACTATTATTCCACCGAGAACTGCTTTGTGGTACTCCTGAAGGGGGCAGGCAGTGCTTTGTGTATTGAACATACTGATTTATGACTAGGTGTTTGTTCTCATCCATCAGTCAAGAGCAGTATATGGAAAATCAGTGTAATCAGGCACATGCCACAACAATCTCTGGCCTTTTATAGATATGTTTCTAAAAGACCCCAAAGATTCTCTGTATTTAGGAAATCCTTAGGTTGCTCTGAGCCAACAGTGATGTTGCTGCTTGAATAAATATAATTTCTCTAGTTTCTTCTCAAGGATGAAAGGTGAAAATATCATTTGTAGTACACAGCATAGCTATGGATCAAGTAGCAGTGTTTTCTGAGATAGTATTTAGGTCTGTCCTCACTAGTTAAACACGTATGCTGAGGAATTGTGGAAAATAGTAGCAAATGATTGACAAGTAACATATTGAAGGTCACAAACTGAGCAAATTGTAGGCCCATTTAGTCTCCATGTATGAAAGTACCTTCATTTTCAGATGGAGTCAGGACTTCAAGTGACACAGGTTGCTTAGATCATGTATTACATGTCCATGTACTGTGTATTTCTTCTCCTTGAATTGCAGTTAGTAAAGTTAATGCTGTAAAATCTTATCTTTTAATTCTGTAAAAATAGGTACGATAAGTTCTCTTTTTAATTTCAAGAAATGCCTACTCCAAACACTTCACAGGTGAACACATAGTACTTTTTTAACCAATCAGAATTATTTGAGTGAGTTAAAGATTTAATTGTTTATCTGTTGTATATTTCCTGACAACAGTATATTCTTCTATATTAATCCAGTATATCTTTGAATTATACTATTTAAAATAGAGAGTACCAACATTAGAAACATGAATTAATTCTCTAGAGACATATAAGTGGTTTGACCTCAGGTGTCTGGAGACACTGGGCTTGTGCTAAGTACTGGGATGAGTAAGCCTTACAGCTGTGACCAGTGCTAACCGATTCCCAATGATTTGCATGCTGTCACTGCACAGCCTTGGTCACTTCTTCATATACCAGTCATAACCTGTGCCATTGTCATTGTAGTCAGGATTTAGCATGTCCATGAGGGCCCTTGCTCAGTTTCGTGGGTTCTTGTTGCTCTGGTTTCTTGGTAAGATGAACTAAAATGTAAATTTTACTGTTATACTGTGATTAGTGCTGACTGGAATTTTGGGGGATGTCCTCTATTATTATGTTTACCTATGTGGATATACATTATGTCTCCACTCCTAGGTGCCAAATGTGACATCCAGATGACCCAATCTCCATCCTCTATCTCTGTATCTCTGGGAGACACAGTCACCAGCACTTGCCAGGCAAGTCAGGGCATTAGAGATAATTTAGACTTGGTATCAGTGGAAGCCAGGTGGAACTATTAAATGCCTGATCTACTCCACATCCAATTTACAATATGATGTCTCATTAAGGTTCAGTGGCAATGGGTCTGGGTCAGATTATTCTCTAACCATCAGCAGCCTGGAGTCTTGAAAATTTGGCAATCTATTACTGTTTACAGTATAATGAGAATCCTCTTATAGTGATACAAACCATAACATAAGCCCCAGCTGCTCCTCTTCATGAGTCTCCCACTGAAATTGTTTCTCAGATTTCACAGGACTTTTAGTAAAGTCATTGAGAGTCTATTTTTTTGTTAGAAGAAACTAAATGGTTCTATCTGTACCCTAACTTCCTTCCTCTTCATCTCCAGCAAGACAGAGTATCAAATTCCTTTTCTGCCTTAACAGAGTATACAGTTATTACATGTGAGGAGATATATCCTCAGCTGAGACTCATAGAGAAAAGAAGCTTCTACAGACTTTCCAAGCACACATTATTTAAAAACAAAACAGTACTTTCTACATCTCAGTATTTAAGGAGTAAAGAAATATTACCTAGGGTAAATAAAAAAACAGTAGTTTCTAAATCTCAGTATTTAAGGAGTAAAGAAATATTACCTAGGGAAACTGAGAGTAGAAAGGATTCTTAGTTTTTGGATTTTACATAAAACAAGATTCCATTCCATATGTTAGTGAAAAGGAAGGCTATCTGACCATTCTTTGCTGTCTCTTAAAATTCCAGCAGTGGTTGTTGATGTTCCCAGCTGTCTGAAAAATTTCGCATAGGATTCTTCTGTCTCTTTTGTCCACAACTCTGCTTACAAGAATATAACATCATTAAACCACACTTAAATTAATAGAAGAGAAGGTGGGGAAGACCCTCGAATACTTAGGCACAGGGAAAAAGTTCCCGAACAGAACACCAATGGTTTATGCTCTAAGATCAAGAATTGACATATGGGACCTCATAAATTTGCAAAGCTTCTGTAAGGCAAAGAACATTGTCAATAAGACACAACAGCAACCAACATATTGGGAAAAGATCTTTACCAATCCTATATTCGATAGAGGGCTAATATCCAATATATACAAAGAATTCAAGAAATTATACTCCAGACAACCAAATAACTCTATTAAACAATGGGGTACAGAACTAAACAAAGAATTTTCAACAGAAGAAACTTGAATGACCGAGAAGCACCTTAAGAAATGCTCAACATCCTTAGTCATCAGGGAAATGCAAATCAAAAACAACCCTGAGATACCACCTTACACCAGGCAGAATGGCTAAGATCAAAAACTCAGGTGATAGTAGATGCTGGCAAGGATGTGGAGAAAGAGGGACACTCCTCTATTGTTGGTGGGACTGCAAGCTGGTACAACCACACTGGAAATCAGTCTTGTGGCTACTCAGAAAATTGGACATAGCATTACTTGTGGATCCAGCTGTACCACTCCTGGGCATATACCTGGAAAATGCTCCAACATATAACAAGGACATATGCTCCAAGGAGATGTGCTTTACTATGTTCATAGCAGCCTTATTCATAATATCCAGAAACTGGAAAGAACCCAGATGTCCTTCAACAAATGAATGGTTACAAAATTGTGATACATTTACACAATGGAGTATTACTCAGCTATTAAAAACAATAAGTTCATGAAATTCTTAGGCAAATGGATGTAACTAGAAAATATTATTCTGAATGAAGTAATCCAATCATAAAAGAACACACATGGTATGCACTCACTGATAATTGGATATTAGCCCACATGCTTGCAATACCCAAGGTACAACTCACAGACCACATCAAGCTCATGAAGAAGGAAGACCAAAGTGTGAGTGCTTCATTTCTTCTTAGAAAGTGTAACAAAACACACATGGGAGCAAATATGGAGACAAGGTTTGGGACATTAACTGAAGGAGGGGTCATCTGGAGAGTGTTCCACCTGGGTATTTATCCCATGTGCAGTTGCCAAAGGCAGATTATATTTTGATAGGAGCCTGATACAGCTGTCCCTTTAGAGGTCTGTCAGAGCCTGACATATACAGAGGTGGATGTTCACAGCTAACTATTGAACTGATCATGAGGTTCCCAATGGAAGAGTGAGAGATAAGACTGAAGAAGCTGAGAGGTTTTGAGGCCCCATGGGGAGATCAACAATACTGACTAACCAGAGCTCCCAGGGTCTAAACCATCAGGTTGAGAGCACATAGGGATTGACCCATGTAGTGGGGTATGGCCGTATTGGGCATTAGTGGAAGAGTAGGTTCTTAATCCTGTGAAGGCTGGATGCCCCAGTGTGGGTGAATTCGAGGGTGGGGAGATGGGAGTGGGCAGGTATGTGGGTGCACATCCTCACAGAAGCAGGAGGAGGGGGATAGTATAGGGGGTTTCTAGGTGGGAGAGAAATGGGGAAAGTGAATCACATTTGAAATGTAAATAAGATATCCAATAAATAAAATATATAAAAAAAGATTTTTTTCCCTACTTGTTGATTGCCATTTTGTCCTATTGACAGTGTCCATTGTCTTATAAAACCTGCAAATTTTGAGGTCCTATTTGTCTATTGTTTGTCTTAGAGTTTAAGCCATTAGTGTTCTGTTCAGGAAAATTTCCCCTGTGACCATATGTTCAAGGCTCGTCCCCACGTACTCTTCTATTAGTTTCAATAGATCTGGTTTTATGTGCAAATCCTTGAACCACTTGGACAGGAAATTTGTACAAAGAGATAAGAACATGTCAATTTGCATTCTTCTGTACACTGTCTGCCTGTTACAGCAGCACCATTTTTTTTGAAATGTTGAAAATGTTGGTTGCCATTTTTTCTTGCCGATGTTTTTTTTCTTGTCATTGTTTGTTTGCCTTTTTTCCATTGAATGGTTTTAGCTCCTTTGTCAAAGATCAAGTGACCATAGGTATGTGGGTTCATTTCTGGGTCTTAAATTTTATTCTGTTGATCTTCCTGCTTGTCTCTGTATAAATACCATACAGTTTTTTATCCCTATTGTTTTATAATACAGCTTGAGGTCATGGATGGTGATTCCTGCAGATTCTATTTTATTGTTGAGAATAGTTTTTGCTGTCCTGGGTTTTTTGTTCTCCTGAATGAATTTGAAAATTGCTCTTTCTAAATCTATGAAGAATTGAGTTGGAATTTTGATGGGGATTGCATTGAATCTGTAATTTGCTTTCAGCCAGATGAATATTTTTACTAAATTAATCCTGCTAATCCATGAGCATAGGAGATCTTTCCATCTTCTGAGATCACTTTCAAATTTTTCTTCAGAGACTTGATGTTCGTTTCATGCAGATCTTTCACTTGCTTGGTTAGAGTAACACCAAAGTATTTTATATTATTTGTGAATATTGTGAAGGATGTTATTTCTCTAATTTTTTCCTAATCCTGTTTATCCTTTGAGTAAAGGAAGGCTATTGATTTGTTTGAGTTAAATTTATATCTAGCTACTTTACTGAAGTTGTTTATCAGGTTTAGGAGGTCTTTGGTAAAAGCTTGGTGAAATTTTGACTTCTTCCTTTCCAATTCATATCCCTTTGACCTCCATTCATTGTCTAATTGCTCTGGCTAGAACTTTAAATAGTATATTGAATAGATAGGGAGAAGGTGGGCAGCCTGCTTTGTCCCAGATTTTAATGGAATTCGTTCAAGTTTCTCTCCATTTAGTTTAATGTTGGCTACTAGTTTGCTGTATATTGCTTTTACTATGTATAGTCCATTGGTGAGAGTGGGGTGTTGAAGTTTCCCAATATTATTGTGTGGGATTTAATGTGTATTTTCAGCTTTAGTAATGTTTATTTTATGAATGTGGTGGCCCTTGCATTTGGAGATTCAATGTTCAAAATTGAGAGTTCTTCTTGGTAGACTTTTTTGTGATGAATATGAAGTGTCCTTCATTACCTTTTTTGATAGCTTTTGTTTGAAAGTCAACTTTGTGCAATATTAGAATGGCTACTCCAGCTAGTTTCTTGAGATTGTATGCTTGGAAAATTGTTTTCCAGACCTTTACTCTGATGTAGTGTCTTTCTTGGTCACTGAGGTGTGTTTTCTGTATGCAGTTAAATGATTGGTTATATTTACATATCCAGTCTGTTGTCTATGTCTGTCTTTTTTATTGGGGAATTGAGTCCTTTGATGTTGAGATATTAAGGAATACTGATTGTTGCTTTCTGGTATTTTTGTTGTTATAGGTGGAATTATGTTTGTGTGGATATCTTCTTTTGGGTTTGCTGAAAGAAGATTACTTTCTTGCTTTTTCTAGATTGTAGGTTTCCTCCTTTTTTGGAGTTTTTTTTATCATCCTTTCTATGGCTGGATTTGTGGAAAGATATTGTGTATATTTGTTTTTTTCATGGAATATCTTGGTTTCTTCATTTATGTTAATTTAGAGTTTGGCTGGCATTTGTGATTTTTTAGGCTCTGTATGACATCTGCCCAGGATCTTCTGGGTTTTATTGTCTCTGGTGAGAAATCTGATGTAATTCTATTAGGTCTGCAATTATATTTTTGTTACATGACCTTTTTCCCTTACTGCTTTTAATATTCTTTCTTTGTTTTGTGCCTTTGGTGTTTTGATTATTTTGTGTTGGGAAGAATTTCTTTTCTGTTTCAGTCTCTTTGTAGTTTTGTAGGCTTCTTGTATGTTCCTGAGCATCTCTTTCTTTAGGTCAAGAAAGTTTTCTTCTATAATTTTGTTGAAGAAATGTTTGGCCATTTAAGTTGGGAATCTTCACTTTCAACTATGCCTATTATCCTTAGGTTTGGTCTCATTGTGTCATGGATTATCTAGTTGTTTTGGGCTAATGCTTTTTGTACTTATCATTTTCTTTGACTGTTGTGCCAATGTTTTATATGATATCTTCTGCACCTGAGATTCTCACTTGTATCCCTTGTATTCTGTTGGTGATGCTTGCATCTATGACTCCTGATCTCTTTACTAGTTTTTTTTTTCTCCCCAGGGTTTTTTTCCCTTTGTGATTTATTTATTGTTTCTTTTTCCATTTTTACATCCTGTATGGTTTTGTTCAATTTCTTCACCTGTCTTGTTGTGTTTTCCTGTTATTCTTTAATGGATTTTTTGTGTGTTTTCTCTTTAATAGCTTTTACCTGTTTACTTGTGTTTTCCTGTATTTCTTTAAGGGAGTTATTTATGTCCTTCTTGAAGTCCTCTATCATTATCATGAGAAATTATTTTAAATCTGAATCTTGCCCTTCTTGTGTGATGGGATATCCAGGACTTGCTGTGGTAGGAGAACTGGGTTCCGATAATGACAAGTAACCTTGGTTTCTGTTGCTTATCTACTTATTCTTGCCTCTTGCTATCTGTTTATATCTAGTGTAACCTGCCCTTGCTGTCTCTGACTAGAGCCTGTCTTTCCTGTGATCCTGGTTGTGTCAGAACTCCTCAGAGTCCAGCTGCCTCTGTGGTCTTGTGATTCTGGGATCTTGTGATTGTGAGATCTTATGAGTGAGTGTCACAGCTCCTGGAAGTCAAACTTCCTCT
>JANHMN010000008.1:6541062-6551315 GCA_030674055.1 Rhabdomys pumilio
TACTGCCCCACATATTTGAGAGCCCTGAGGTCGGGGGCCCCATGGTAAGTTTTTTGGCCTGGCTTCTCTATATCCAGCATTGAAAGGCTGTCCATTGATATCCTTTACAGATCTGCATTCATTCGCCCAGTGGTTCCCTTTTATACATCTAGGGCAAAGACCAGGCACCCTTGCTCTGGGGCCATCCGGGACTTGAAATTGTGGACACTGTCATTTTAAATGTCCCAGTTGACCGCATTTAAAACATTTTCCACTTTTAGGGTTGTTTGACTTCTGGTCATCTGCATAAAAGCGACTGCCAACCCGGCATTAGAAAGAAGCCCCCCTAGCTCTCTATAAATATTCATCCACACCTCTAGCCCTTTGCTCTTATAAGGATTAATAGCCTGTCTACATTCTCTGGTACATTGTTCAAAAATCAGTTGCTTTGATAGTGGCATAGCTGCATCAGGATCCCCAAAAATTCTTCCCTCTGCCTCCACCATTCTAGCCACGAAGTCAGCAAATGGCTCTGCCGATCCCTGAACAATCTTGGTTAGGATTCCTGACACCTCATCTCTATTGGGAAGAGATTTCCATGCTCTAGTCCCTATATTATTGATTTGCTCATATACCTTCAAAGGGTAATTTGTTTGTTGATTTGCAAATCTGCCTTGGCCCAACAACATGTCCTGATCCCAGGCCTGCTGGCCATTAGTGGCATTTACAGCAGCCTGCTCTGCTGAGAGCTCTATAAAGTAGGCCTTCCAATCTAAGTATTGGCCAGGAGATAAACAAACTCTAGCCAAATTCTGCCAATCACTGGGTGTCATGCAATATCTATGGAGGAACTCTAGTTGAGAAACCACAAAAGCGGCACTAATGTCATATGCTCTGACCCCCTCGGCCAGTCTTTGAATAACCTTCCAATCAAGAGGCTCATGGTGCTGATTGTCTTGGGCATCTTGAAATACTGGGAAACACTGAGTCCATAGTTTCCTCCAGGCTTCAGGGCAAAAACTCCATCCTGATTCTCCAGTAGGAGCATACGAAGGCAGCCGAGGCAGCCCCAGTGCAAAGGGTTCTATATCCAGTTTCGCTTCCTCTAGGTCTTGCGCCAGCCTCTCTAACTAAGCTTCGGAAACCTCTTCTTCCTCAGCACTTTCTTCATTCTCAGACTTTTGAGATAGATCCTCTTTCAGTTACTCTAGCACATCGCTACCCTTCTCTAACTCTGCAGTGCATTTCCCTTCTCTGTTCTCAATGCAAGATCTCACCAGTTTCCACACAGGCTTTACTCCACTGGCTAGTTTTCCTTTTTCTTCAGATGACTTAAGATCTCTTCCTAACTTCTCCCAACTGGGTAGTGTGAGGTGACCCAAAACTGAAAACCAGGGTACAACCTCATCTATAGCCTGTAAAAATTTTTCCATGGTGGCCCTTCTAAGACCAACCCCTCTCACTTTTAGCAAGCCACCAATAGTATGCTGCCGCGACTGTGAGAGTGATGAATTTCCCATGGTACATCTTGTACAACTTGTCCCGAAACCGGGAACCTTATAGTCTCTGAACCGAGAACTTGCCCTTGTCCCACTTGCCTGGGAACTTTATAGTCTCTGAACTGAGAACTTGCCCTTGTACCACTTACCTGGGAACTTGCCAGCTAGCTGCCCTGACTGCACTGAGTTCTGAACTCCCCGTACCAGCCACCATTTGTCACTTCTCTATCTGACCAGCAGACAGGAAGTCAGACAGGAAGTCAGAGTTCTTCTCAATGCAGTTTATTTAGGATCCTTTACAATCTCCTCTCTGGAAGCCCTTCTCTCTCAGTCCCTTAACAGCCGTCCTTTTATACCCCTGCCTGTCCCAATCAGCACCTGCCTCGTGGGCATACCTCATTGGTGCACCTCAAACAGTCCGATTCTCGTGGCAGCAAGTCTGCTTAGTAGTTCTGCAGTTGTGGCTCAGTTAGGGAAAGGTGCAAGCAGCAGCGTGCAAACTGCCAAGAAGCAGTGGCGCTATAGCGCCATTCATAAGATTTGGCAGGTGCCATTCATAAGATTTGGCGTAGGTGCCATTTTAGCTGGCTGCAACCAGTCCTCATAATTCATTTCATTGCCTATTCCTATTTGCCTTTACCTGCTCTGCTACAAGTATCCATGACACCTCACTGAGGACCATGTACACTGGGTCATCATAGCATAAACACCCCAATAAAATATCCACATTCACATCGACCATCAACCAAACCAGTATGAACAAGCAAAAAAAGAGAAATATGCTCATGTGTAATATAATAAAAAAATTTCATTGTATCTTTATTGATAACTACTTAAGGTAAATAAAAAAAAAAAAGAAAATTTCCTTATGCAATAATAAATGTCGTGCAACAGAAATATATTATATATTTACTCACAGAACATGAGTGAACATTTAAAGAAACATTTCAAGTGAGAAAATTAAGTTTACTCATAGAAGAATATGTACTGTATGACTTCACTCAAGTGAAATTGGAGAATTTAAAAAAATGCATAAGAAAACACCAATGATTTGTGACTTATGTAAATCAACAATCTACAAATGAAACTTCATAAAATTGCAAAGTTTCTGTAAGGTAAAGTACATTGTCGATAGGACAAAACTGCAACCAACAGATTGGGAAAGGATCTTTACCAATCCTACATCTGACAGAGGGCTAATATCCACTATATATAAAGGACTCAAGAAGGTAGAATTCAGACAATCTAATAACCCTATTAAAAATGGGATACAGAGGTAAATAAAGAATATTAAACTGAGGAATACCATATGGTTAAGAAGCACCTAAAGAAACGTTTAACATCCTTAGTCATCAGGGGAATGCAAATGAAAACAACCATGAGATTCCACCTCACACCAGTCAGAATGGCTAAGGTCAGAGGCTCAGGTGACAGCAAATGCTGGTGAAAATATGTAGAAAAAGAAAAACTCCTCCATTGTTGGTGGATTTGTAAGCTGGTACAACCACTCTGGAAATCAGTCTGACTGTTCCTCAGATAACTGGATATTATATTACCTGAGGACCTAGTTGTACAACTCCTAGCTGCATACCCAAAGGGTACTCTAACATAAAACAAGGACATGTGCTCCACTATGATCATAGCAGCTTATTTATAGTAGCCAGATGCTTTAAAGAACCCAGATGTCCTTCAACAGAGGAATGGATATGGAAAATTTGGTACATTTACTTAATGGAATACTACTCAGCTATTAAAAATAATGAATTCATAAAATTCTAAGGCAAATGTATGGAAATAGAGTATATCATCCTGAGTGATCTATCCCAGTAACAAAAGAAAAAACATGGTATGAACTAATTAATAAGTGGATATTAGCCTAAAAGTTTGCAATACTCAAGATACAATTTACAGACCACATGAAGCTCATGAAGAAGGAAGTAAGTCCAAAGTGTGGATGCTTCAGTCATTCTTAGAAGTGGGGACAAAACACCAACTGGAAGAAATGCAGAGATAAAATGTGGAGCAGAGATTGAACAGAAGGCCATACAGAAACTGCCCCAATTGGGGATACATCCTGTGTATGTTCACCAAACCCAGACACTATTGTAGATACCAAAAAGTGCTTGCTGACTGCAGCCTGATATAGCTGTCTTCTGAGAGGCTTTGCCAGAGCCTGACAAATACAGAGATTGATGCTTGCAGCCAACCATTAGATTTAGCATGGCATCCCCAATGTATGGGTTAGAGAAAGAACTTAAGGAGCTGAAGCTGTTTGAAACCCCATAGGATGAACAACAATATCAACTAACCATACCCCACAGGTCTACCAGGGACTAAACCACCAGCCAATGGGTACACATGGATGGCTCCAGCCACATATGTAGCAGAGAGTGGCCTTATTGGGCATCAGTTTGAGGAGAGGCCCTTGGTCCTGTGAAGGGTAGATGCCCCAGTATAGAGCAATGCCAGGGTGGAGAAGCAGGAGTGGGTAGGTTGATGGGGGTACACTGTCATAGAATCAGGGGGATGGGATAAGGGGATTCAGAGGGGGCAGGAAATTGGAAAAAGGGATAACATTTGAAATGTAAATAAGTAAAAACCCAAAAAGGAAAAGAAAAAAGAAAAAAAAATCTGAACAGTGTCTTGTTATAAGAGTAAAAGAAATTGATTCAAAAATATTTCAGCATTATTAGAATAATGTATTTGTTTATGTGTGGGACATATGTTAATAATTATATATGTGTATTTTATGAATGTATAGTAAGCATATATATATCTATAGTATATATATATATATATATATATATATATATATATATATATATATATTTGTATATAATTATGCTTAGAGTATATAATTGTTGAATCACATTAATCACTTAACTATGTTTCCTTGATTATAATTAAAAGCATTTTTTATATAGAGTCCGAGTACAGTCAATAAGTTGAAAAGAGTTGAGTGATTTGCTTCCATCTTATATTCTTGAAATGCACTAAAGGCTATGAGCACAAAGTTCTGGGATCTCATTTCATCCATGATGACAAATAGTTGTGTGTCTTTATTACATTCCTCCCTTCTCTGCAGTTTATTCATGTGTATATAGACAAAATTTAAATAAATTTCAATCTATACAGGAAGACTAATTTGCTGATCCATTTATATAATTGAATTGAAATACATTAACAGTTTTTTTTCATCCTGTTATTCTCCCTCAGTCACCACATTTTGTTTTATTAATTTCACTGTTTGAGATATTTTTCACATTCAAAAAGCCCATACAACTATCACCTCTATGTATTCAGTCATATAGCGTAGAACATTTGTATATTGCTCCCTAGAGAGGTCCTTGACATTCTGGCCTGAGATAAAACCTCTCCTGTCCTCTTGCCTTCACTGATCACTCTTCTAAGTTCATTTCCTCAAAATGCTGAATCCTGCTCAATTCCTGTTTCTGCTAGTGCTCTGGTTTCAGGGTAAGGAGAGATGGAGGTAATGGAGGACTATGGCAAAGGAAGGTAATCTACGGATGCCTATGTGTGTTGTTCTTTTGTGATGGGGCAAGTCACAATCTCCAGGAGAGTCATGTGATATTTTGTTATACTCTAATGGAACAATAGCTGTGCTAATATTAAGATTCTGACATAAATTGGATGGAGTGGTGTATACTCTAAGAATTAGAATCTTTGAATTACATGTTTTGTGAAAAAGCAATTGATATATTATATTTTTAATTCTCAAAATTTGCCAGGATCTCACTTGAAAGGAATGACATCAAAGATTTCAAAAAGATTGCTTAGGAAGTTTACACATGACTTTACACTATTGTACTGTAATTTCGGAAATGAGTGGTGATGTTGTGATGACCCAGATTCCATTGTCTTTGTCAGTTACCATTGGACAACCAGCCTCCATTTCTTGCATGTCATGTCAGAGTCTTTTATATACTAATGGAAAGAAATATTTGAGTTGGTTATTACAGAGGCTAGTCCAGTCCTCAAAGTGCCTAATCTATCAGGTGTCCAAAGTGGATGCTGGAATTTCTGACTGGTTCAGTGGCAGTGGATCAGAGACAGATTTTACAGTTAAAATCAGCAGAGTGGAGACCGAGGATTTTGGAGTTTATTACTGTGCACAAATCACCCATTTTCCTCACACAGTGATAAGATTCTAACAAATCTTACTTGCCTAAGGCAGTCCAGTTGACAATGTGCTGCATGACTGGAGAGGAGCATAGCAATCTGTGTGTGTATGTTTGAGAGGGAGGGGCTGAGGAACATGAGTAATTGCAACCGACAGCTTCGGCTATACTCATCTGCCTGGATGAGTGGTTTGTATAGATCTCAAATATCACCAATTTTTTGTCCTTCTTGTAATAGCCATTCTCTGCATTAGGAGAATTTCATCTCATTAATCTAGGTGATTTTTTTTTTTTTACTGATTTTAACTATTTTTCATTGATTATAGGAGCTTCATTTTTATTGTTTTCTTTTAATGAAATATGTGTGTTATATTCTCATTTAGATCATTTAGATTTTAAATGCTTAGATGTGTAACTTATTAACTGTTTAAGGGAACAGGAGCATTATTTTAAATGTCTTTTAAAATAATTTTGTAGACTTTTTCCCCTAAGGGACAGTGTAACCAGAAATTCAGTATATTTCTTTAGAGATCTATTTTTGTTTCCTTATCAATGTTTATTGTATTTTGCTGAGAATCTCATACACAGAAGATACCATGAAAAACACTGACACAACTGTGAAAGAAAATGCAAAATGCAAAAAGCTCCTAACACCAAACATCCAGGAATAATAAGGTTACACCTAAGGATAATAGATATAGATGAGAGTGAATATTCACAAATTAAAGGGCCAGTAAATATCTTCAACAAAATTATAGAAGAAAACTTCCCTAACCTAAAGAAAAGACTCCCATGAACATACAAGAAACCTAAAGAACTGCAAATAGACTAGACCAGAAATGAAATTCCTCGTGTCACATAATAATCAAAACATCAAATACACAAAACAAAGAAAAAATATTAAAAGCAGTAACAGAAAAAGGGGGAAAAGGTCAAGTAAGATATAAAGGCAGACATATAAGAATTATACCATAATTCACACCAGAGACATTAAAAGCCAGAAGATCCTGGATTGATATCATACAGATCCTAAGACAACACAAATGCCAGTCCAGACTACTATACTCAGCAAAACTCTCAATCACTATAGATGGAGAAACCAAGATATTCCATGACAAAATCAAATTTACACAATATCTTCCCACAAATCCAGCAATGTAGAGCATAATTGATGGAAAACTCCAACACAAGGAGGGAAACTACAACCTATAAAAAGCAAGGAAGTAATCTTCTAACAAACCCAAAAGAAGATAGCTACGTAAACATAATTGCACCTCTAATAACAAAAATCACGGGAAGCAACACTCATTTTTCCTTAATATCTCTTAATGTCAATGAATTCAATGCTCCAATAAATAGGTAGACTATCAGACTGGATACATAAACAGGACCCAGAATTTTGCTGCATACAGGAAATGAACCTCAGTGATATAGACAGACAGTACCTCAGAGTAAAAGGATGGAAAACAATCTTCCAAGCAAATGGTCCCAAGTAACAATCTGGAGTAGCCATTCTAATATCCAAGAAAATTGACTTTCTACCAAATCTTATGAAAAAAGACATGGAAGGACACTTCATACTCGTCAAAGAAAAAAATCTACCAAGTTGAACTATCAATTCTGAACATTTATGCTCTAAATGCAAGGGCACCTAAATTCATGAAAGAAACATTACTAAAGCTCAAAGCACAAATTGCACCTCAGACAGTAATATTAGGGGATTTCAACATCCCACTCTCAGCAATGGCCAGATCATGGAAACAGAAACTAAACAGAGACACAGTGAAACTAACAAAAGTTATGAACCAAATGGATTTAACAGATATTGATAGAATATTTCATCCTAAAACAAAAAAATATACCTTTTTCTCAGAACCTCATGGTACCTCCTACAAACAGACCATATAATTGGTCACAAAACAGGTCTCAATGGATAAAAAAAAGATTACTATAATCCCTTGCATCCTATCAGATCACCACAGACTAAGGCTGGTCTTCAGTAATGACATAAACAATGGAAAGCCCATATAGAAGTGTAGACTGGACAACCCTCTACTCAATGATAACTTGGTCAAGAATGAAATAAAGTAAGAAATTAAAGACTTTAGAATTTAATGAAAATTAAGGCTTTTCATACCAAAATTTTGGGGACATAATGAAAGCAGTGCTAAAAGAAAAACTCAGAGATCTAAGTCTCTACAATAAACTGGAGAGAACATACACTAGCAGCTTGACAGTACACCTGAAAGCTCTAGAAGAAAACTAAGCAAATACATTCAATAGGAGTAGATGGCAGGAAATATTCAAACTCAGGGCAGAAGTCAATCAAATAGAAACAAACAAACAAACAAACAAACACTATACAAAGTATCAACAAAACCCGGAGCTGGTTCTTTGAGAAACAGATAATCCAAAACGTAACAAGGACACATGCCCTACTATGTTCATAGCAACCTTATTTATAATAGCCAGAAGCTGGAAGGAACACAGATGTCTTTTAACAGAGGAATGGATACAGAAAATGTGCTACATTTACACAATGGACTATTACTCAGCTATTAAAAACAATGAATTTGAAAAATTCTTAGGCAAATGGATGGAACTAGAAAATAACATCCTGTGTGAGGTAACCCAATCACAAAAGAACACACATGGTATGCACTCATTGATAAGTGGTTATTAGCCCAAAAGCTTGCAATACCCAAAACACAACTCACAGACCACGTGAAGCTCATGAATAAGGACCATCAAATTGTGAGTTCTCTGGTCCTTCGTAAAAGAAGTAACAACAACAACAAAAAAAAGCAAATATGGGAACAAAGTGTGGGATGGAAACAGCCGTACAGACTGTTCCACCTGGGTATCCATTCCATGTGTAGTCACCAAAGGCAGATACTGATGTTGATGCCAGGAAGTGAATGCTGACAGGAGACTGATATAGCTGTCTCCTTAGAGATCTGCTGAAGCCTGACATATACAGGGGTGGATGCTCCTAGCTAACTATTGAACTGATGGGATTCCTGGTGGAGAAGTTAGAGAGAAGATTCAAGGAGCTGAAGGTGTTGCAGACACATGGGGAGAGAAACAATACCAAAAAACCAGAGGTCTCAGGGTCTAAACCACCAGCATGGGAGCACATAAGGAGGGACCCGTGGTTCCAGCTGTATATGTAGGGGAGGATAGCCTTGTTGGCTTAAATGGGAGAGGAAGTCCTTGGTCATGAGAAGGCTAGATGCCCCAGTGTGGGAGATTTCTAGGTTGGGGAGGTGGGAGTTGCTAGGTGTGTGTGGGCACATCCTCATAGAAGCAGCAGGAGGAGAATAGGATAGGGGACTTCTTGGGGGTGGGGAAAGGGGATAACATCTGAAATGTAAATAAAATAACCAATAAAAATTAATTTAAAAAACAAAATATTTAAGTCTTTATGTTGATCTTTGTGATCTGGCATAATTGCTGGGGGCTGGCCCTATGAATGGGTTGAAGAGTGGATGTAAGGAACATGCAAAGGTACAGATGAGTAAGACACCAAGATTGGGATGCTTTTCAACTCTAACCAACTAACAATCCGAAAATTTCTTTTATACAATTCAAAAATATTCTCGTTTTCAAGAAATACAGATCATATCATTTTGTCCTGGGCACACGTTTCTACTATGTTCATTGTTTTAGGTTAAACAGGTTAAAAAAAAAAACTTTATTATCGTCAACTCCATATCCTTATTCTTTTTAAATTATCTTTAATAATTTTTTTTACAGTCCAGTTACTGTCTTTCTCCCAATCCACTCTCCAACAGTTCCTCACCCAATTCCTCCTCCCCAGTCTCCAAGAGGGTGTTCCCATACCATCACATTCCTCCACACTCTGCCAGGCCTCCACACTTCCTGGGGCCACAAGTCTCTTTAGGGTTAAGTACATCATCTCTCATTTAGGCCGCACCAGGCGGTCCTCTGCTGTATGTGCTGGGGGCTTTGGACCAGCTTGTATATGCTGACTGACTGGTGAGAGATCTCTGGTGTCCTGGTTTGTTGAGAATGCCAATCTTTCAATGGGGTCGCCTTCCTTCTCAACTTCTAGCCTTTCCCTAATTCAACCACATGACTTTCTTGCTTCAGATCATTCTTTGGGTGTAATTATCTGCTTGTTTCAGTCAGCTGATTGTTTGACGTCTTGGAGGGCAGCCATGCTAGGCTCCTGCTTGTATGTACATCATAGTATCAGTAATAGTGTCAGGCTTTGGAGTCTCCCATTAAGATGGGCTTAATTTGGGCCAGTCACTAGATCACCTTTCCCTCAGTCTCTTCTACATTTTTGTCCCTTCAGTTCTTATTGACAGATACAAGTCTGGATCAGCGTTTTTGACTGTGGAATGACAGCCCCATCCATCCGTTTGATGCACTGCTTTTCTACTGGAGGTAGGCACTTCAAGTTCCCTCTCCCTACTATTGTCCATTTCATCCAGGGTTCGTCCCTTTAAGACTTGAGATTCTTTCATGTTCCATTGATTCTGCTGGCCCTTGGAGTTTTATTCCTGGTCCCCCAATACCTGGTCATGTTCCAATTTTCCCCTGCACCTCCTGCTCTCCACTCCTACCCAGTTCCCTTCCTCCTTCTGCCCTCTGCTTTCTTTTTCCTCCT
>JANHMN010000008.1:6559893-6576712 GCA_030674055.1 Rhabdomys pumilio
CTGTTCCAAGGCCGACATCATTCATACTTGGGTACACAGTAAACTGTGCTTAATTGTTCCTCATCTAGTAACATGGCGAACTGGGACTCTTCAATACCAAAAATCAGGACTCTTATGTGAAGTAAAGATAATTGTTCATGCACACAGCTTGGCAAGGCTACAGAGTAGGCCAATAACAAATTGTACGTATTGTGTGAGAAGTTTTCTATAGTGCTTGCTATGAGTTGGAGGAGGGGTAGTGACATCAGAGAGTTTTGTGATAGCAGTGCAGTGAATACATAATTATGATTCTGAAAAGGTAGACTACTTACCTGACCAGTGTGCTTAGAGACACTGCACATGCACAATATCCAACAAGGCAAATAAATTAAAATGAGTTCACTAATAACATAAAAATTATTTCAATTTCCTCATTTATTTAACAATAAAACATATCAACCAAAGAGAAGGTTGTGTGCAAGCTGAGTAACTTTCTGCCTATAAATATTTTACAACTTCCTATGACTGTATAACTATTTAAAAATAGAAAAATTCAAAGGCCTATGGAAACACTGACTGAGTTGCAATCTCTCTGGTAAAAAAGCACGAGCTATGCCTCCCTCTACTGGATGAATTGCAATCAAACTCTTCTTGCACATTTTGGAGAAATCAGAAATGGAATGATTGTAAAGTAATTTGTGCTTATTAGAAGAGTCACACTGAAAATGCAAATACCTAATACACAAGCTCAGGTATCTGCAAAAATAAAATCAAGACATTATGTAAATGGCACAATATAGCAAAGACATTTTAGAGTTCAAGTCATTTATTTCTCATATCTGTGTTTTTGTTCTTCTCTCACGCAATATATCCCACAGGATTTACACTCCCTATTGCCTCACCCCAAATACTATCCTTTTCTCCTTCATTTTCTTTCAGAAAGTATCAGTCCTCCTAGTAATATCAACTGAACACATGATAACAAGATACAGTAAGACCAGAAACAACTGTCATATTAAGCTGGACAACGTAACCCAATCAGAGGACGAGTCCCAAGAGCATGCAAAAGAGTCAGACACACTCACAGATACTGTTAGGAGTCTCACAAAAAAAGAGGTAAACAACTACACTACATGTCTAGAATACCTAGTACAAACCCATGCAAATTATGTAATTGGTGCTTTGGTCTCTGTGAACACCTTTAAATCTTGCTGGGTTGATTCTATGAATTGTATTTTTCTGGTATTACCCACCCCTCTGGCTTCTACAATCCTTCTACAAACCCTTCTAGGGTTTCTAGAGCACTGCCTAATGTTCAGATTTAGGTCTCTTAACCTACTATTATTCACTGTATAAGGAAGTCTGTCTAATGGCAAATGGACTAGGAACCAATCTACAGGTATAGCAAAATATACTTAGGAATTACTTCATTGACATTTTTTTCTTTTTTAGTCAGTGTTGTTTGATTATAAACTAAGTCTCTAAGACATCTAAATTCCGGTATCTGGCTATCCAGTTAGTGTCAGACATGGGCTCCCTCTCATGACTAGGACCTCAATTTAGACCAGGTTTTGTTTGGCCATTGTTACAAGCCCTGAGCAACGATTGTCCCAGCACATCTTGCAGGCAGAAAAGTTTGACATTAAAAGTTATGTGGTAAAATTGGTGTCCCAGACCAAACACTGGAAGCCTTTTCTGGTTACAGAAGATGTTTTGATCAGGCTCTGTATCCTCCTTTTATGGGAGTCCTTGCTAAAGTCACCTTTATAAGATCCCAGAAGTTCCCAGTGCACTAGGTTCCCACATTATCTCCTAAATAACTCCCTATTCTAGTAGTCTCTCTATGTACAATTTCCCCACCATCCCACCCTCCAAGACTTGATCCTTTTTGTTCCCATACTCGCCTGCCCTGTGTTCTCCCACAAAATCTGTTTGATTTTCCATCTCCAAGGCTATCCCTGCCTCCTCACTAGAGCCCTCCTTGTTCTTAGCTTCTCTGGCTCTGTGGATTGTGGTGGTATTATCTTTTGTTAACTGCTAATGTCCACTTAGAAGGAAGAACATGTCATGCATGACATTCTGGGCTTCACAGCCTGTATCAAAAAAGTTTCTTCTAGATTCATCCATTTAACTGCAAATTTCATGATATCATTTTTTCTAACAGCTGAGTAATACTCCATTGTGTAAATATATCATATTTTCTTCATCTATTCTTTGAATATCTGGATTTTTCCAGTTTCTGTTTATTATGAATAAATGTGCTAAGAACATAGTAGAGCAAGTGTTCTTGTGGTAAGATGGAGCATGCCCAAGAGTCATATACCTGGATGTTAAGGTAGATTGTTAAGGTAGATTCCCAATTTTCTGAGGAACTATCCTAATGACTGAAAAATAATTGTACATGTTTTCACTCCCACCAGCAATAGAATAGGATTCTTCTTTCTCTCAAACCCACATCAGCATGAGCTGTCACCTGTGGTTTTGATCTTAGCAATTCTGATAGATATAAGATAGAATTTTAATGTAGTTTTGATTTACCTTTATCTGATGGTTATAGATGTGGAATATGTCTTTAAGTTTTCTCAGCCATATCATAGTCCTATACTGAGTATTCTCTGTTTAGACCTGCTGTGCACTTTTATTTTGATTTATGTAACTTATTGAGTTCCCTATATATTTTCTATGTAAACTCTCTAGACTAGAGGTTAGAGCTGAGCAGTTCCTGTGGATATAGAACAAAGGCTACTTTATTTAATCTTCTGATATTTTACAATGAGATGCTAAACAATTTTCTACCTCAGAGACAATCAGAAGGCAAGTCAGCTAAAGCAAAGCAACTAAAATTTAAAATAGGTAAACACTTTACTATTAAACAACAACCATATATATTTCCTAGGACTATACCAACTCTTTCCCCCTTTTTTGCCTCAAGAAGAACCAAACAAGAAAAAAGAACAGAGGGAGCTGACCCTAAGCAATTTTAGTCTTTTTTTACATAATGAATAAAGATGTTAAACATCTCTTTAAGAGTTTCTCAGCCATTCAAAATTCCTCTGGTGAGAATTTTCTATTTAGCTCTGTACCTCGTATTTTAATTGAGTAATATTGTTTTTTGGAGTCTAATGTCTTGAGTTCTTTATGTATTTTGATTGTTAGTGCTCAGATGTAGGGTAAATGAAGATCTTCTGCAAATCTGTAGGTTGCCATTTTATCCTATTGATGATGCTCTTTGCCTTACAGAAACTTTTTAGTTTCATGAGATACCATTTGTAAATTGTTGATCTTAGACCTTGAGTCATTGGTTTTCCCCTGTGCCAATGAGTTTGAGGCTATTTCCCACTTGCTTTTTTAGATTCAGTGTTTCTGGATTTAATGTAGATATTCTGGAGCCATTTGCCTATAATCTTTGTGTACGGTGATAAGATCATCTTGCACTCTTCTACATACAGACCAGTACATAGACTACTCCATTTGTTGAGGGTGCTTTCTTTTTCTTATCTCTACTGAATGGGTTTGACTTCTTCATAAAATATCAAATGTCTATAAGTGTATGAGGTTGTTTTTCGGGTCCTCAATTTTATTCTATAAATACAGCTTGAGGACAGGGATGTGTTTTCACCCAAAGTGCTTTTATTGTTCAGGATTGTTTTGGCTAATGTGGGTTTTTTTTTTATATGAAGTTGAGAATTGCTTGTTCAAGGTCTATAAAATATTGTGTTAGAATTTTGATAGGAGTTGCATTGAATCTGTAAATTGCTTTTGGTAAGATAGTCATTTTCACTGTTAATACTACCTATCAATAAGCATGGGAGATATTTCCATCTTCAGAGATCTTCTTCAATTTCTTTCTTCAGAAACTTGAAGCTCATGTCATACAGACCTTTCATTTGCTTGGATAACTGGAAATTATCTTTATTCAAGCAGCAACATCACTGTCAGTTCAGAGCAACTTAAAATTTTCTTGAAGTCACAGAATTCATGAGGTCTTTTAGAAAAATTATCTATGGGCTTCAGCTCTTTGCTGGTGCTGTCGGCAGACCTTGGGTGACATATCTGCACCCAATCTCACAGCACCCAGAGGAAGCTGGACTTCCAAGAGCTCTAACACACTGAGGAACATAGAATCAAAAAATCACAGGATCTCAGCAGCTTGATCACATCAGGATTTCAGGATCCCAGAGGCAGCCTGGCTCCAAGGAGCTATTGCAGCCAGGATCTCAGGATAACAGAGACAACTGGATGCACAACCAAGATAACAGAAGAAACAGGCTTCAGTCAGAGACAGTGAGTATGGGGAGCACGAGAGATAACCAGATGGTGAGAGGCAAGTGCAAGAATATAAACAACAGATATCAGGTTACCTGGCATCATCAGAATCCAGCTCTCCTACCATAACAAGCCCTGAACACCCCATTACACCAGAAAAGCAGGATTCAGAATTAAAATCACTTCTCATGATGATGATGAACCGTGCACATAAAACAAAGACATAAAAGTCAGTAGGTTAGACACTGTGGCACCTCAGTTCCAGGAAATTAACTGACCACCCGAACAGATAGCCCTGACAGGCAGTCCTGAGAAAAACGGTGACAGGATACTGTGGGCCTTAGATAAGCATGACCATGCCTTGAACAATTGCTTATGATAGATAGAGTATAACTAGTCTGAAATAGCCAATTATAAAGTGACCCATCATCTAACTTAGGAGTTTGACTTCAAGTGTACCAATGAACTGTATCCCCTCCTTCAAATTCCTTTTAAGGTTGGTGGTCATTGCTAACAGTCTACATTTTGAAGTTCCTCCCAAGGATGAAGACTGAACCATTAACCTTCTCTAGCAGCAATGCTGAAGAAAGATCAAGCACTATTATTGTGAGTGCAGAAAATACTGCCCAGTGAGGGGCTGGAAGTCCCCTCTGAGTTTTCTCACAACACTTAGACTAGAAAGGATATGAAGACTGAGCGTACCATAAGCAGAGCTCTGCTCCAAAATAGCATGAAGTGCTCAGGACAATTAGTTTTCAGGCCTCTGCCTCTCTGAAGGACAACCATCATAGTCATGGTAACTGTTGGGTCATATTCCATAAGTACTAAAGCTTTGTTGTTCCTCTCAGACTGGCCTCCACAGTAAACTGAAATGTATTGTGGTTTTGTTTGTTTGTTTGTTTTCTTTTGTTTGCATTTGTCCTATGTAAATGTCTGCTCCTTAATATCTGCTACTAAAAATCACCTTCTTGAGTGTTTCTATTTGTGTACACAGAAATTTGAACTTGTCCTAAATGCATCTAAGGAAACTTGATATCTGGGAAGAAAAGTAAAAGAATCCCTGCTCAAATGTCAGTTTTACCACAGAAACATAATTTGTTCACTTTTTCCCAGAAAAGAATAAAGATGTAACAGTTTTAAGATCATCTGTTCTTACTGTGGAAAACAATTAAAATTTGAAATAAGCCTTACACGTTTCTTGGAGCTCTCTCCCTCCATGGTCAGAAAGCAACTTTTCCTGTTCCTTTCAGTGGATTAGATTTCACTCCCCTTTCCCTCAGGTCTCCCATGCCTCAGGAATGCAGTTTAAGGGAAATGAGGGAAAATTTCAGGGTATGGAAAGGCAGAAATTAACATGAAGTTTTTCCTCTAATGTTTTTCACCTTATTTGACAAAGCGTCTCTCACTGGACCTGGAGCTCACTGGCCAGACCGACCACGGGCACATGTGTATACACACTCCAATAGGTACATAAATACAACAGATGCACACACGCACACACACACACAAATAAAAAGGCAATACTAGTGATGATTTCCCTCTCTATACACACTGAAAGCATATGTTATCCATACTTTTCATGCTCAGTAGTTTAGAGCACGTGCTGTTCTGGTAGAGGATCCCATTTTTCTCTTCCCAGCACTGGAATGTCGGTTTACAAATGTCTAAAATTTCCAATTTGCAGGAAATTTGATGCACCTTTCTGACCTTCTTGGGCACTACAAACACATGGTGCACATACATAAATGCAGTCAAAATACTCCAACACATAAAATAAAAACAAAAAAATTAAAAATAGCCGGGCAGTGGTGGCGCACACCTTCAATCCCAGCACTTGGGAGGCAGGGGCAGGTGAATTTCTGAGTTTGAGGCCAGCCTGGTCTACAGAGTGAGTTCCAGGACAGCCAGGGCTACACAGAGAAACATTGTCTCAAAAAACCAATAATAATAATAATAATAATAATAAATAAAATAGTTATCAATATGTGTTTATTTCAGAAGTGACACGAAAAATAAAGAAAGATGTATTGAGTAGAAATTTTTCTCCTATTAGAGTTCTCTAAGATTATATTTTAAGTAATTTTCTATTAGATCTGGTGAGCAAACACATTGTGTTGCTCTATGTTGGTGCTGACTAGAACCTATGCAAAAAGAGGGGGTTGGTGATAGTTTTTAGGTTTCTTTGATAAGAACTAAACAAAGCCCTGCTTCCAAGTTACTACAGCCCTGTGGAAAAGTAAATTTAGGAGCAGACAGCAACCCTTGTTAACCCTCATTACATTTAAGGACAGTGACTGCTGATGCTCCATCCATCTGGACAGAATCTTGGTCATGCAAGTCGTGTGTCTTCTTGTAGTCAGGTAAGAAATGTTTGTCTCCCCTGATGCAGTTAGTTTCTGGCTCAGGAGTCAGGTGATGGTGGGAGGATGAGAGGAGTTTTCAAACCTCAAAGATAATTGTTGAATGAATGTAGAATCAATTTGGGTGTCACTGCTTTTATTTCAGTGTTGAAAATAATGCCAAGTTAGCAACTGTCTTAACTGCAGGCCTTTGTTGTTCTGGAAATTAGAGACTAAGGTTGTTTCAACTGGTACTGGGTAAAAATTAAAAGTGAGTGAGTGCTTCTGCAGAATTGATGTACTACAAAAAGATCAAATATAGACAAAATTAGGTCTGGGGAGATAGCTTTGTGGTTAAGAGCGCTGACTGTTCTTCCAGAGGTCCTGAGTTCAATTCCCAGAAACCACATGGTGACTGACAACCATCTGTAATGGGATCCAATGCCTTCCTCTGGTATGTCTGGAGTCAGTGACTGTGTGCTCACATACATAAAATAAATAAATCATCTTAAATACAGACAAAATTAATTTATAGCTTTCAGTGTTAGACAGTGGTAACATCTGAAGGCACAGTGGCTGCAGGGAGCCCCTGCAAGGCTTCTGAAGTCCTGATGGTGTTCTGTTTCTTAACTGAGACAATGGCTGTATGGGGCTTCCAGACTGAAATGCCACATTTCAGTGAGGGGAGACATAATGAATATCCACATAAGTAAGCATGATAAAAGAGGACAGTCCCCAAGTAACAGTCAACACTAATCCGAGAAATTCTCATTTTAGCTCATTTTACCTGGAAACCAGAGCAACAAGAACTCAAGAAACTGAGCAGGGACCCTCATGTCCATGCTGAGTTTTGACAGCAATGACAATGGCACAGAGTGTGACTGGTATATGAAGAAGTCCCCAAGGGTATCCAGTGAAAGCATGCAAATTATTAGGAACCAGTTACTGCTGGGCACAGGTGCAAGGCTTACTCATCTCAGCACTGAACACAAGACCAGTGTCCCCAGATGCCTGAGGTCAAACCAATTGTATGTCTGCAGACAATGAATTTCTTTTCAGATATTTAAAATTATAAATGATGTTTCTAATGCATATAGTCTCTATTTTGAATAATATATTCAAAAGACATACTGGGGTGACATAGAAGAATATCACGCCGTTGGGGAATATACAACATGGAATAAACTATCAGATCTTGAACTTAAATAATTCTGATTGGTTTTTAAAAAATACTAAGTATTCCCCTTGTGAAGTTTTTGCAGTATACATTTCTTGAACTTAAAAAGACAATTTAATATAACCAGTTTCACTGAACTAAAACATAGATTTTACAGCTTTAACTTTGCTAACTACAGTTCAAATCGAGGAAATACACAGAACATGCACATATCACACCTTGATGCAAGCAATCTGTGTCACATCAGAATCCATGTGAAGATGGAGGTACTTTCACACTTAGAGACTAAATGGGTACAACTTTTGTTCAGTATGGGATGACCCATATTTGGCTCTTTTCCACCATTTGCTACTTCTTTCCATATTTTCTCAGCATAAAGGATTAACTAGTGATGATAGAATGGAGTACTATAACAGAAAACGCTGCTATTTTTACATTTTGTTCTTGAGCAGTAACTGGAAGAATTATCCTGATTCAGACAGCACCCTTGTTGTCTGCAGGTAGGTCTCAGTCTCTAAAGAAGCTATGATGAAGAAATGTTTGTGCAGACTTATAACCAAAATATTAAATACAATAGATCACAAATCTATATGCTTATTATAATATCAAACCTTACTCAACATCTGGACAAGTATCATCTGTTCAGTCTTCTATATTTTGTCCTAAGCCAGGGAACCCTTGGGGGTCTTTCAGAAACTAACTACAGAGGTTCTATAATGTTACAGCATGAATCTGAGTAAGCTGATTTTCCAAGTCCCTGGATTTGTGTGATGTGTGAGAACAAACACCTAGTCATAAGACACCTTCTTCAATATACAGAGCACCATCCCCATCAGGAGTATAACACAACAGCTTTTCGATGGGTTAATAGTAGTGCTACCTTCTCTGCCTCTTCCCTAAACTCTCTTTCTGCTGATATCTAACACCTGTATCTGTTTCTCTTTGATTTTTGTCACTTGAAAGACATTTCTGCATTCTCATATGATAACCACAGGATCTGAGGAAGATTCACTGAGGACACTTTTAGAGGATGTTACTAGAAGGATGACAGTTCCTTTCAATGTAAAACAAGTAAATCATTAATTTGCAGTGAATCTGGGATTCTTACCACATCTCCTTTAATAATATGTGCAAATATGAAAAAAATTCCAGAAACACTCCACTTTCCTTTATCAATAAACCTTAGATTGTGTTAAGTAATAAATTATTTTGTTTTTGGATTATGACTTCTAGTGAAAATATGGATTGATTGTATAACAGTGAGCATTGCTCCCTTCTTTTTTCATTTTTTTCATTAGTTATTTTATTTATTTACATTTTAAATGTTATCCCCCTTCACAGTTTCCCCTCCACTAGCTTCCTATGCCCTCTTCCCTTCTCCTGCCTCTATGATGGTGCTGCCCTACCCACAAACCCACACCTACCTCAGCAGTCTAGATTTCCCCTATCCTGGGTCATCAAGTCTCCATTGGACCAAAAGGGCTCTTCTCTCAGTGATGGCAGATAAGGAAATCCTCTGATACATATCCAGCTGGAGCCATGGGTACCCACTGTGTAGAGTTGATGGTTTAGCCCCTGGGAGATTTCGGGGGTCTGGTTTGTTCATATTGTTGTTCTTCCTATTAGGCTGCAAACCCTTTCAGCTCCTACAGTCCTTGACATAACTTGCCCATTGAGGTCCTCCAGCTCAGGCCAATGTTCGGCTGTGTACATCCACATCTGTACTGGTAAGGATCTGACAGCACCTTTCAGGAGACAGCTGTATCAGGCTCCTGTCAGGAAGCACTTCTTGGCATCCACAATAATATCTGGGTTTGGTGTCTGCATGTGAAATGAATCCCCAGGTGGAGCAGTCTCCTTCAGTCTCTGCTCCATTCTTTGTCCCTGTATTTTCTTTAGACAGGAGCAATTCTGGGTTAAAATTTTTGAGGTGAGTGGGTAGCACCTGGGAATTTCTGGTTGCTACCCCCAGTTCCTCATCCCCTATTGCTACACACATCTGTTCAATTTTCTGATCCTCTGTACATTTCCTCCATCTCTTCCCATACCTGATTCTGCCCCCTGGTTTCCCCCATCCCTCTCCCATTCCTCCTAAGTACCTACCACCCTCTCCATCCCTTGAATATTTTGTTCCCCCTTTTAAGTAGGACCGAAGCATCTACTCTTTGTTCTTCCTTCTTCTCGAGCTTCATGTGCTCTTTGAGTTGAATTGTGGGGTATTCCACACTTTTCGCCTAATATCCACTTATCAGTGAGTACATACCATGTGTATTTTTTTGTGACTGAGTTACCTCACTCAGGATAATAATCTCTAGTTCCATCCATTTACTTGAGAATTTCATGAATTCATTGTTTTTAATAGCTGAGTAGTATCTCATTGTGTAAATGTACCACATTTTCTGCATCCATTTCTCTGCTGAAAGACATTTGGATTATTTCCAGCTTCTGCTACTATAAATATAGCTGCTATGAACATAGTGGAGCATGTGACTTTATTACATATTGGAGCATCTCCTGGGTACATGCCCAGGAACGGTATAGCAGGGCCCTAAGGTAGTACTATGTCCAATTTTCTGAGGAACAGACAGAGTTGTCATAACAGCTTGCAATCCCACCATCAATGGAGGAATGTTTCTTTCTCCACAACCTTGCCAGCTTCTGTTGTTACCTGAGTTTTGAACTTAGCTATTCTGACTGGTGTGAGGTGGAACCTCGGGGTTGTTTTGATTTGCATTTCCCTGATCACGAAGGATGTTGAACATTTCTTTAGGTGCTTCTTGGCCATTTGAGTTTCCTCAGTTGAGAATACTGTTTACCTCTGTTCCCCATTTTTAATAGGGTTATTTGGTTCTCTGGAGTTTAACTTCTTGAATTCTTTGTATATATTGGATATTAGTCTTTTATCTATTGGATGTAGGATTGGTGAAGAATTTTACCAATCTGTTGGTTGTTGTTTTGTCCTTTTCACAGTGTCCTTTGCCTTACAGAAACTGCAATTTTATGATTTCCCATTTGTCGATTCTTGATCTTAGAGCATAAGCCATTGGTGTTCTGTTCAGGAAAATTTCTCTTGTGCTCATGTGTTTGAGACTTTTTCCCTCTTTCCTTTCTACTAGATTCAGAGTATCTGGTTTTATGTGAAAGTTCTTGATCCACTTGGACTTGAGCTTTGTACTGGGAGATAAGAATGGATCAATTTGCATTCTTCAACATGTTGACCACCAGTTAAAACAGCACAGTTTGGTGAAAATACTGTCTTTTTTCCACTAAATGGCTTTAGCTTCTTTCTCAAATATCAAGTGACAATAGTTGTGTGAGTTCATTTCTGGGTCTTCAGTTTTATTCTATTGATTTTCCTACCTGTTGGTGTACCAATACCATGCAGTTTTTAACCCTAATGCTCTGTAGTACAGCTTGAGGTCAGGGATGGTGATTCCCCCAGATATTCTTTTATTGTTGAGAATAGTTTTTTCCTATCCTGGGTTTTTTGTTATGAATTTGAGAACTGCTCCTTCTGAATCTATGAACAATTGAGTTAGAATTTTGATGGGGATTGCATTGAATCTGTAGGTTGTTTTTGGCAAGATGGCCATTTTTACTACATTAAACCTGCCAATCCATGAGCATTGGAGATCTTTCCAACTTCTGAGATCTTCTCTGATTTTTTTCTTTAAAGACTTGAAGTTCTTGTTGTACAGATCTTTCACTTATTTGGTTAGAATTACACCAAAATATTTTATATTGTTTGTGACTATTGTAAAGGGCGTCGTTTCCCTAATTTCTTTCTCAGCTTGTTATCCTTAGAGTACAGGAAGGCTTCTAATTTGTTTGAGTTAATATTATATCCAGCCACTTTGCTAGAGTTGTTCATCAGTTGTAGTTCTCTGGTGAAATTTTTGGAATCACTTAAGTATACCGTCATATCAACTGCAAATAGTGATTTTTTACTTTTTTCTTTGAAATTTGTATCTATTTGACCTTTTTGTTGTTGTTGTTGTCTAATTGCTTTAGCTAGAATTTCAAGTACTATATTGAATAGGTAGGGAGAGAGTGGGCAGCCTTGTTTAGTCTTTGATTTTAGTGGGATTGCTTTAAGTTGCTCTCCATTTTGTTTGATGTTGGCTACTGCTTTTCTGTATATTGCTTTTACTATGTTTAGGTATGGGCCTTGAATTCCTGGTCTTTTCATGACTTTTAACATGAAGGGATGTTTAATTTTATCAAATTTTTTTCAACATCTAATAAAATTATGAGTTTGTTTATGTAGTGGATCACATTTATGGATTTCCATATATTGAAGCATCCCTGCATCCTTGAAACAAATCCTATGTGATCATGATGGCTAATTGTTTTGATCTGTTATTGGATTCAGTTTCCAAGAATTTTATTGAGTTTTTTTTGCATCTATATCCAAAAGGGAAATTGGTCTGAAGTTATCTTTCTTTCTTGGGTCTTTGTATGGCTATAGTATCAGCGTAATTGCCTTCATAGAAAGAATTTAGTAGTGTTCCTTCTGTTTCTATTTTGTGGAATAGTTTGAAGAGAATTGGTATTAGGTCTTCTTTGAAGGTCTGATAGAATTCTGCACTAAACCTATCTGGTCCTGAGCATTTTTTGATTGGGAGACTTTTAATGACTGCTACTATTTCTTTCTGAGTTATGGAACTGCTTAAAAGGTTTATTTTATCTTGATTTAACTTTGGTATTTGGTATCTTTCTAGAATATTGTCCATTTCATCAAGATTTTTCAGTTTTGTTGAGTATAGTCTTCTTTAGTAGGATCTGATTATTTTTTAAATTTCTCATTTTTGTTGTTATATCTCTTATCATTTCTGATTTTGTTAATTTGGAAACTGCCTTTGTGCCCTCTGGTTAGTCTGACTCAGTGTTTATCTATATTGTTGATTTTTTTAAAGAACCACCTCATGGTCTTCTTGATTCTTTGTATAGTTCTTTTTGTTTCTACTTGGTTGATTTCAGCCTTGAGTTTGATCATTTCCTGCCATCTACTCCTCGTGGGTGTATTTACTTCTTTTTGTTCTAGAGCTTTCAGGTGTCCTGTCAAGCTCCTAGTGTATTTCTCTATTTGGAGGCACTCAGAGGTATGAGCTTTCCTCATAGCATTGCATTCATTGTGTCCCATAAGTTTGAGTATGTTGTGCCTTCATTTCCATTAAAATCTTTAAATGAAAAGTCTTTAATTTCTTTATTTCTTCCTTGACCAAGTTATTATTGAGTAGATTGTTGTTCAGCTTCTGTATGTATGTGGGCTTGCTGTTGTTTTTGTTGTTATTGAAGACCAGCATTAGTTCCTAGTGATCTGATAAGATGTACATGATTGTTCCAATCTGCTTGTATCTTTTGAGGCCACTGATGTGACCCATAATATAGGCAACTTTGGAGAACATAGCATGAGGTGCTGAGAAAAAAGTATATTACTTTGTTTTAGGATGAAATGATATCTGTTGCATCCATTTGGTTCATAACTTCTGTTAGTTTACTGTGTCTCTGTTTAATTTCTGTTTCCATGATTTGTCCATTGCTGAGAGTGGGGTGTTGAAGTCTCCCACTAATACTGTGTGAGGTTGAATCTGTGCTTTGAGCTTTAGTAAAGTTTCTTTTATGAATAAAATGTGGTTGCTCTTGTATTTGGAGCATTGATGTTCTGAATTAAGAATTCATCTTGGTAGATTTTTCCTTTAATGAGTATAAAGTGTCCAGCCTTGTCACTTTTGACAACATTTGGTTGAAAATCAATTTTATTCCACATTAAAATGGTTATTCTAGCTTGTTTCTTGGGACTATTTGCTTGGAAAAATATTTTCAAGCCTTTTACACTGAAGTAGTGTCTATCTTTTTCACTGAGTTGTGTTTCCTAATATTCAACAAAATGCTGGAACCTGTTTATGTATCCAGTTTGTTACTCTGTCTTTTTATTGAGAAATTGACTCCATTGATGTTAAGAGATATTAATGAATAGTGATTGTTGCTTCCTGTTATTTTTGTTGTTAGAGGTAGAATTACATTTGTGTGGCTATCTTCTTTTTGAGGTTATTGAAAGATTACTTTCTTGCTTTTTCTAGAGTGTAGTTTCCCCGCTTGTATTGGAGTTTTCTCTCTATTATCTTTGTAGGGCTGGATTTGTGAAAAGATATTATGTAAATTTGTTTTTGCCATGGAATATCTTGGTTTCTCTATCTATGATAATTGAGATGCTTACTGGGTACAGTAGCCTGGGCTGGCATTTGTGTTCTCTTAGGGTCTGTATGACATCTGCCTAGGATCTACTAGCTTTCATAGTCTCTATTGAAAAGTCTGATGTAATTCTGATAGGTCTGCCTTTATATCTTACTTGATCTTTTTCGCTTACTGCTTTTAATATTCTTTCTTTGTTTTGTGTGTTTGGTGTTTTGACTATTATGTGTCAGGAGAAATTTCTTTCCTGGTCCATTCTGTTTCTTAGTTCCTCGCCTGAGGTCTCTGGGAGTGTGCCTCTTGGGCCAGGTTTCTGAGCAGAAGTGGTGGCCTTACTTGTGCTCTCAGGTGTGTCAGAACTCCTGGGAGGCCAGCTCTCTCCTGGTGGGATTTGGGTACAGAGAGCTGTGTCACAGGGTCAGCTCTGGAAGCAGATGCAAACCAGAAGGATCCAGTCCCTGATGTTTCTTGATGATCAGCTAATAGAAGTGAAGTGCTAATGACACTTTATTGTATGAAAACCTTTGTCTCTCTGTACTTTCTGAAATATATTCTTTATATATTATATATCTTTGTGTATCCCATTTTTTGTTATGAAAGTGTGTGCATATGCACATCAATAGCTTACAATTGCCCCCAGAAAGTTATAAAATTCACTGTATTGCAGTAACATATGAAAAAAAATATCAGTTCTGTTTCCCCACTATTTTGCAGAAAAACTCAAGTGACTCAATTGAAACCCTGTCTCCATCTACACTCTGAGGTTCTTACTGTTAAGTAAATGACTCTATATTGTCTATAATTCTCATTTTTCAGTAAAATTCATTGCTGGGAGCCTCCTGGCCAGAGAGGGTGATGGTGGGGGCACAGAATAGGACTCTGATGATGACTTTAACTTCTGAGGGTCTCAGGGCTTTCTGGCTCTCTGACCTTTGCTGAAATGCTGAAGATAACTCCTAAAAAGTCCTAAAAATGTCTTGCTCCTTCTGATGGTAAAAGATTGCTGGCCTAGGTAATTAACATCTGTAGCCTAACAGGGGAGTATTAGGCAATGTGGCTTTTGTTCTATCTCAGCAAGAACTGCTGGGCTCTAACTTTCACCCTGATAGTTGGAAGTCACAGAAAGAAAAGACACTTAGAGATATTGTTATATTGTTTATTACTAAGTTGTTAAAAGTTTCCTATGAAAGCTATCTAAGGGAAAAAGCAGAAAGATCCTAAACGGGAAAAGAGAAAAATTCTATTCTATATCTTTATTCTATCTGCCTCTCATTTCTTTGTCCTCAGTACTTATACATCTTCCATAAGACCTGATCACATGTTACAAAGTTCATCACAAATTCACACACAAAAAAAATCAAATCATAAACTGAAATAGAAGTTTAAAACAGAGAATGTTTACATGCATATCCATTAGGAGTAATTATCTGGCTAAACATTCGTCACCTATCTAGCTCCACGGGTTTACTGAAGGTTTACAACTATAAGTTATTAGTGAAGTTTTGTATAGATAAACCCAGTCAATATTTATCTCCTGTCTTAGCACCTATATAAATCCTTAGTTCCCTTTTTATAACCTTTGGTTAATTGTTTTACAACCTCTTGGAATGTGCTCTGAGTAGGAGAAAGTCCAGTTTGTATCAAAGTTTGTATCAATTAACTGATGACACTTGGGAGACTGGCAGAATTCTCATTGCAGTTTTGACTGTCAGAAAAGGATCTAGTAGCAGTCCCACTATTAAAAAAACTTAATAATCATTGATATAATTTTAGAATTTTTTATAGGATCATCATTAGGACTTAAGAGGTCATCTATTTGTCTCTATAGCAACACTACAAGATAGTACATCTTTGTGAATCTGCAGAGATCTGCTCCAAAGTGGTGTGCTATTGATTAATGATTGTTATATATGTTTAATAGTAATAGGAAAAGCATATTAATAGCAGGAATCTTTACTAAAAATGAGTCCCTTACAACCCTGCTGAATAAAAGCACACCACTAGCAGATTATTTAATAATATAAGGCAGGTCTTTTCAGGATGATCACCTGCTAGTTATTAGCTTGTCCCATTATGGCTCCTCACAATTCATGACTTATGTTTTAGTTTTTCTTTAAATATTTGTCCCCCATGTTCATTATGTTTCGGAGGATCTGTTGCTCATTCAATTAAGAAAGCATTAATTGAACATCTCACTGTTTGACACTTGTTCACTATAAATGATGAACATTTCAACAGAAATCTTTAAGTGTTGAAGAGAACTGTTGTTTAATGTCGATGATAGTGAAGAGAAAGAGAGGACTTTATGGAGAGGATAGAGGGAGGGGTGAATGAAAAAGGGGGAGACATAGATACATATAGAAGGAAAGGAAGGACAGAGGCAAAGAAACTCTTTTCAATATATGACAGGGCAGGTTTATTTACTGGAATGACTTCCTAAAGGAAAATGACTAAACTTGCATTGCAGCCAGGATCATAAAAATCTGTGGCTCTCTGAAAGAGAGACCTATTGGGAAGATGATGTCAGCAAGAGTAGGAAGAGGCTAAGAGATAGAAATAACAAAATGATATACAAGTATGTAATATTGAGAAAGATACAGACAAATTGACAGGCAGGTAGATAGAGAGATTAATACACAGACAGAGAGATTCATTGATTCATGATATCATCTACAAAGACCCTGGAGACCTCCACAACAATAACTGTTGAAAGGTGCCTGTTATGCTTGCTCTTACCCAAGAGTTAGGGGAAAGTATAAATACTGTTCAGTTGGAGTATATAGAAAAACTACTGCAGTAAAGTGGGACATTATGAAGATAGTAAGATACTTAAACAAATCACATGGCATTACAAGAAGGATAT
>JANHMN010000008.1:6583121-6608447 GCA_030674055.1 Rhabdomys pumilio
GTTACCATCAGAGATGAGATGAGCTCCCAGAACTTTGTGTTGATAGTTTCTAGTATATTGCAAGAATACAAGATGGAAGCAAATCATTCAACTTTCCCTTCAACTTATTGACTGTACTCTGATTCTGTATTATAAATATACTTTTAACTATAATCAAGGGAATAGCCTTAAAGGATTAATTTGATTCAAAAAGTGTATACTAAAAGCATTAGTATACTTGCTATACATTAAAAAATTCATATATTTCCCAGAGGCTGGAGCAGACACCCAGCCAGTCTGCTCCATGTGAAAACTGCATCTGGAGACATCCTAGAGAGGCCATGGCCCTCAGAGCTGCAGACACCCAGCTGTTCTGCTCCTGTGTGGAAACCACATCCATAGACATCCTAGAGAGGCCACTGCCCTCAAACCTGCAGGTAGGATCACTGGCCCACTGCCCTATGACTCAGAGGCACAACTGGCAGCAGAGAGACTGAAGGGCAACCCTAGCAACCAAACCCCTCCCCTGAGAAATACTTCTCCCCTTATGCCCCTCGCCAGGATTCCTGTGGCTGGAGAACACACCCAGCTGGTCTTCCTCCATGTGGAAACCACATCAGGAGACATCCTAGAGAGGCAACTGACCTCAGACTGGTCCCCTACATAGGAAACCATATCCTGAGGCATCCTAGAGGAGCCACTGAACTCAGAGCAGCAGACATCATATCCTGAGACATCCTAAAGGAGTGACTACAATCAGAGCAGCAGACACCTAACTGGTCTACTACCATGAAGACACCATATCCTGAGATATCCTAGAGGAACCACTGTACCCAGAACAAATGGAGCTCAGGATCACAGAGACATCCAGACCCCAAGGAGTTCTGACACAACCAAGATAACTGGAAAGGCAGACTCAAGTCAGAACCAGTGAGTGCAGGTAGCACTAGAGCCTACCAAATGAAGAAAGGTAAGCCTAAAAATGTAAACAACAGAAGCCAAAGATACTTGGCATAAACAGACCCAGTTCTCCCACCATAGCAAGTCCTGAACACCACATCACACCAGAAAAGCAGGACTCAGAATTAAAATTACTTCTCATGATGATAATAGAGGACTTTAAAATGGACATAAACAACATTCTCAAAGAATTTGAAGAAAACACATGTAAACAAGTAGAAGCCCTTAAAGAAATGCAAGAAAATGCAAAAAAAAAAAAAAAAAAAAAAAAAAAAAAAAAAAAAAAAAAAAAAAACAGGTGAAGAAATTACACAAAACCATACAGAATCTAAAAATGGAAGGAGAAACAATAAAGAAATCTCAAAGGGTGACTACCCTGAAGGTAGAAATCCTAGGAAAAAGATCAGGAGTCACAGATGCAAGCATCACCAACAGAATACAAGAGATAGAAGGGAGAATCTCATGTGCAGAAGATACCATGGAAAACATTGACACAACTGTCAAAGAAAATGTGAAATGCAAAAATCTCCTAACACAAAACATCCAATAAATCCAATACACAATGAGAAGACCAAACCTAAGGATAATAAGTATAGATGAGGGTGAAGACTCTCAACTTAAAGGGCCAGTAAATATCTTCAACAAAATTACAGAGGAAAACTTCCCTAACCTAAAGAAAGAGATGACTTTAAATATACAAGAAGCCTAAAGAACCCCAAATAGACTAGAATAAAAAAGAAATACTTCCCATCACATAAAAATCAAAATATAAAATATACAAAACAAAGAAAACATACTAAAAGCAGTAAGAGAAAAAGGTAAAGTAACATATAAAGGCAGACCTATAAGAATTACACCAGACTTCTCCCCAGAGACTATAAAAGTCAGAAGATCCTGGACTGATATTATACAGACCCTAAGAGATCACAAATGCCAGCCCAGACTACTATACCCAGCAAAACTCACAATCACTATTAATGGAGAAACGAAGATATTCCATGATAAAACAAACTTTACACAATATCTTCCCACAAATCCAGAAATTCAAATGATAATAGATGTAAAACTCCAATACAAGGAGGGAAATTACAACCAAGAAAAAGAAAGAAGGTAGTCTTCCAACAACCCCAAAAGAAGATAGCTACACAAACATAATTCCACCTCTAATGACAAAAATAACAGGAAGCAACAATATTTTTCCTTAATATTTCTTCATATCTATGGACTTAACTCTCCAATGAAAAGACGTAGACTATCAGACTGGATACATAAACATGACCCAGAATTTTGCTGCATACAGGAAACACACCTCTGTAAAAAAGACAGACACTACCTCAGAGTAAAAGGATGGAATACAATCTTCCAAGCAAATGGTCCCAAGAAACAAGCTGGAGTAGCAATTCTAATATCAAATAAAATCAATTTACAATCAAAAGTAATCAAAAAAGATAAGGAAGGACATTAAATACTCATCAAAGAAAAATGTACCAAGAAGAACTCTCAAATCTGAACATCTATGCCCCATATTCTAGGGTACCCACATACATAAAAGAAACTTTACTAAAGCTCAAAGCATACATTGCATCTCACACAATAATAGTGGGAGATCTTAACAACCCACTCTCAGCAATGGACAGATCATGGAAACAAAATCTAAGCCAAGACACAATAAAACTAACAGAAGTTATGAACCAATTGGACTTAACTGACATCTATAGAACATTTCATCCTAAAACAAAAGAATATACCTTTTTCTCAGCACCTCATGGTACCTTCTCCAAAATAGACCATATAATTGGTCACAAAACAGGCCTCAACAGATACAAAAAGATTGAAATAATCCCTTGTACCTTATCAGACCACCATGGAGTAAGGCTGGTCTTTAATAATGACAAAAACAATGGAAAGTCCACATACAGGTAAAAACTGAACAGTGCTCTACTCAATGATGACTTGGTCAAGGAAGAAGTAAAGAAAGAAATTAAAGGCTTTTTAGGATTTAATAAAAAGGAGGACACATCATACCAAAACTTGTGGGACTCCATGAAAGCAGTACTAAGAGGAAAATTCATAGCTCTAAGTGCTAACAAAAAAAAAAAAAAAAAAAAAACCTTAGAGAAAGCATACACTAACAACTTGACAGCACAACTGAAAGCATTAGAACAAAAAAAAAAACCAAATATACCCAAGAGGAGTAGATGGCAGGAAATAATCAAATTCAGAGCTGAAATCAACCAAGTAGAAACAGAAAGAACTATACAAAATATCAACAAAACCAGGAGCTGGTTCTTTGAGAAAATCAAAAAGATAGATAAACCCTTAGCCAGAATAATCAAAGGGTACAAAGACAGTATCCAAATTAATAAAATCAGAACTCAAAAGGGAGACATAACAACAGAAACTGAGGAAATTAAAAAAAAAATCAGATCCTACTACAAAGGCCTATATTCAACAAAGTTGGAAAATCTGGATGAAATGGACAATTTTTCTAGACAGATAACAGGTGCCAAAGTTAAATGAGGAGCAGATAAACCACCTCAACAGTCCCATAACACCTAAAGAAATAGAAGCAGTAATTAAAAGTCTCCCCACCAAAAAAAGTCCAGGACCAGATGGTTTTAGTGCAGAATTCTGTCAGACCTTCCAGGAAGACCTAATACCAATTCTCTTCAAACTAATCCACAGAATATAAACAGAAGGAACAATACCCAATTCGTTCTATGAAGCTACAATTATGCTCATATATAAACCTCACAAAGACCCAAAAAAGAAAGAGAACTACAGACCAATCTCACTTATGAATATTAATGCAAAAATACTCAATAAAACTTTGGAAAACCAAATCTAAGAACACATCAAAACACTCATTCATCATGATCAAGTAGGCTTTATCCCAGGAATGCAGAAAAGGTTCAATATTCAGAATTCCATCAATGTAATCCACTACAGAAATAAACTCAAAGAAAAAAACCCATATGATCATCTCACTAGATGCTGAGGTTAGGAAAGTTTTCCTCTATACTTTTGTTGAAGATATTTACTGGTCCTTTAAGTTGGGAGTCTTCCCCCTCATCTATACCTATTATCCTTAGGTTTGGCCTTCTCATTGTGTCCTGGATTTCCTGTATGTTTTGGGTTAGTAGCTTTTTGCATTTTGCATTTTCTTTGACAAGTTCTTTGTATATATTCGATATTAGCCCTCTGTAGGAAAAAAATAAAACTCAGCCAGGGGACCGCAGGGTCTCTCACACCACACTGAGGACGCCCTGGGTTCCTCCAGCTAGAAGTTAGGCCAGGCTGCTCATTAACTAAAGGCCTCTCCAAGGTTCCTCACGGTTTCTCATGGTATGACCCCAACACACAAGAAAGTCATTGGGTTTCCAAAACCGGTTTATTGGCATGGTAAATGGTGGATGGATCTGGATGCATACCCCACAAAACCCAGGGCAGACCTGAGTTAAATAGGGAGGGGAAGAGTGGGAAGGGACAGGGAAGGAATGCTTAATTGGCTCTACCCTCTGGCCTTCAGGTACCTCATTAGTATGTAAATCCCTCTAGGGCCTGGGGGCTGTTCATCACACCCTCCACCTGTGTACATGACTGAATGGCACAGGTTGAGTGGAGATTAGACCTCCTGACAGGAGCCTGTGTTCTGGGGCCATGGCCGAATCCACAACGCAAAAAACCAAGATACCCTTCCATGGCCCAACAACCTCTATCAGATGTAGGATTGGTAATAATCTTTTCCCAATCTGATGGTTGCCATTTTGTTTTATTGACAATGTCCTTTGCCTTACAAAAGCTTTGCAATTTGATGAGGTCCCATTTGTCAATTCTTGATCTTAGAGCATAAGCCATTGGTGTTCTCTTCAGGAAATTTTCCCATGTGTCTAGGTATTCGAGGGTCTTCCCCACCTTCTCTTCTATTAGTTTCAGTGTATCTGGTTTTATGTGAAGGTCCTTTATCCAGTTGAACTTGAGCTTTGTATAAGGGGATAAGAATGGATTAATTTGCATTCTTCTACGTGCTGACGTCCAGTTGAGCCAGCACCATTTGTTGAAAACGCTGACCTTTTTCCACTGGATGGTTTTAGCTCCTTTGTCAAAGATCAAGTGACCATAGGTGTGTGGGTTCATTTCTGGAACATCAGTTCTATTCTGCTGATCTTCCTGCCTGTCTCTATACCAATACCATGTAGTTTTTATCACTATTCCTCTGTAGTACACCTTGAGGTCAGGGATGGTGATTCCCTAGAAGTTATTTTATTGTTTAGAATAGTTCTCGCTATCCTGGGTTTTTTGTTATTTCAAATGAATTTGCAAATTGCTCTTTCTATCTCTATGAAGAATTGATTTGGAGTTTTGATGAGGATTACCTTAAACCTGTAGATTGCTTTTGGCAAGATGGTCAGTTTTACTAAGTTAATCCTGCCAATCCAGGAGCATAGGAGATCTTTCCATCTTCTGAGATCTGCTTCTATTTCTTTCTTCAGAGACATGAAGTTCTTGTCATACAGATCTTTCACTTGCTTGGTTAGATTCATTCCAAGATATTTTATATTATTTCTGGCTATTGTGAAGGGTATCACTTCCCTAACTTCTTTCTCAGCCTCTTTATCCTTTGAGTTGAGGAAGGCTACTGTTTTGTTTGAGTTGATTTTATACCCAGCCACTTTGATAAAGTTTTTTATCAGGTTTAGGAGTTCTCTGGTGGAATTTTTAGGGTTACTTAAGTATACTATCATATCATCTGCAAATAGTGAAATTTTGACATTTTCCTTTCCTATTTGTATCCCTTTGACTTCCTTTTGTTCTCTAATTGCTCTGGTTAGGACTTCCAGTCCTATATTGAATAGGTAAGGTGAGAGTGGTCAGTCTTGTTTAGTCCCTGATCGTAGTAGGATTGCTTTAAGTTTCTCTCCACTTAGTTTGGTGTTGTCTACTGTCTTGCTGTATATTGCTTTTACTATGTTTAGGTATGGGCCTTGAATTCCTGATCTTTTCAAGACTTTTAACATGAAGGGATGTTGAATTTTGTCAAATGCTTTCTCAGTATCTAGTGAGATGATCATGTGGTTTTTGTCTTTAAGTTTATTTATGTAGTGGATTACATTGATGGATTTCTGAATATTGAACCATCCCAGCATTCCTGGGATAAAACCTACTTGATCATGATGGATAATTGTTTTGATGTGTTGTTGGATTCAGTTTGAGAGAATTTTATTGAGTATTTTTGCATCATTATTCATAAGAGAGATTGATCTGTAGTTCTGTTTCTTTGTTGGGTCTTTCTGTGGTTTAAGTATGAGCATAATTGTAGCTTCATAAAACAAATTGGATAATTCCTTCCGTTTCTACTCTGAGGTGTTCCTTTCCTGGGGGCCTTATATTTTTGGTTCCCTGACTGGGAAACTGTGACCACCCTAATCTCCAAGAACCACTTGGAGGTAAGATTTCACCAACGGTTGTCTGGTTGCTGTGTGGCTGTCTGTCTAAATTGTTTTGTTTCTCATGTAGCCATCTGTGTAAATTGTTTGGTTTCTGAAAAGTACACTTTGACTTTGGTCTGCAGTTGTTTCTGTCTAAAGAGACAGTAAACCGTTTTTTTTTTGTTGTTGTTGTTGTTGTTTTTTTTTTTTTTTTTTTTTTTTTGTCTCAGGAGGAGACAAACGGGTGACCAGCAGACGTACTGTGAGAGTCACCAGCTGCTATGCCCTGCAAGACGTCTCAGGAAGACAGGGACCCCCAGAGACATCTGAGAGGTTCCCATTTGGGTGCCGAGGAGACATGGAATCCCTCTTGGTTGGCATGGGGTGCCGACAAGGAAGTAGAATCCCTTCTGGCTGACACTCACGATTGAGACAGGTTTTTTGTTAGTCTTTCTGTGTGTATGTTTTGTCTGGGTTTTGTGTTATTTGTTATGATGAGACAGACTGTGAATAAAGTTTAACCCTAGACCATTAGAGTAAAGTTAGAACCAGAACACATAACTTATCAGTTGAGATCAGAAAAGGACTGTGACAGACTTTCTGTGCCTCAGAGTGGCCGACTTTTGATGTTGACCAGCCACCAAAAGAGACTTTTGACTTGACTATTATTTTTAAAGTTAAAGCTATTATTTTTCAGGAAGGACCAGGGTCATATCCCAATCAACAGCCATACATTATTCTGTGGCAGGACCTGGTCCAAGATCCACCACCATGGATGAGAAAGAGAAAGCCAGGCTCCTGCGTCCTGGCCCTCTGCGGAACGACGCACAGACCAAACTGAGAGATTAATCACTTTTCTTTTCAGATAACACTGCCAGTATGATGGGACTGGGAAAGTCTTTAATGTTTTCCACCAGCCTACCTGGGATGATGGCCAGCAGCATTTACAGGTTTTCTTTACCACAGAAAGAGAAAGGATCCTATTAGAAGCCCCCTTTAACCAACCAGACTGAGACTTCAACATGGCTACAGGTAGGGAGTGGCTGACAGTTTACCCCACTGGGCTCTGGTGACAGGTAAGAAGTTACAGCATATAGAGAGATTACAGGATTATACCCTGCAAGATTTAGTTAAAGAGACAGAAAAAAATATATCACTGAAGACTAGACCACTGGCCACAGTTGTAAGAGATAGCGAAAGAAAAAGGGCAAGGCCTAGACAGGGAACCTGGGCAACAGAAGACCAAGACCAAATGAGAACAGAGAGATGCAAAGACATCTGTTAGAAAAAGATCAGTGTACCTACACTGGGCAGAAACAATATTCTTGGACTACTTCACAGACTGTTGATCTGGGGAAAAGACAAGTGTCTCATTCTGGTTATTCCTGAGTGCCCTTTGCCTTTGTTGGGGAGAGACAAAGTTAAAGTTTACTCAGGCAGGACCAGGAGTGTCGTAAGAGAACCTCCACCTCTATGATATTGGTTGGCCTTAAAAGTAGAAGATGAGTAACAGCTTCAGGAGCTTCAAGAACAACAAGAAGCCCCAACATTAGTAAATGGTTAACAGAATTTCCAAAAGCTTGGACTGAAACCTCCTCTATTGGAGTGCGGCAGTACCCAATGAGTCGTGAAGCCAGAGAAAGAATTAGACCTCACATTCAATACTGTTACAATAGGACATTCTGGTTCCTTGCCAGTCACCGTGGAACACCCCCTGCTACTGGTAAAGAAGCCAGACACTGCATTTGACTATATCCACCACACTTAAAGGCCTACAAAGAACTAAGACAAATGAGAGAGTTCCTAGACATTGTTGGCTTTTGACCTTAGTTGCCAGCGGTAGGCCTACTTATCTGAAAGTCATAGCTACTGTGGCCTTGCTTGAATTGACTCTGAGACAGCAGATAACTGTTGTGACACCTCACTCTTTTAAGAACATTATCCGACAGCTCCCTGACAGATAGATGACTACTGCCCACATAAAAGGGTGATCTTTGCCTCCCTGGCCATCCTGAACCACCTTACTGCCTGAAACTAATAATTCCTCACCCATCCATCGCTGTATTAAAATTCTGGCAGAAGACCAACCTTGGCCAGGAAGTCCGAAATGGTATACAGATGGGAGCAGCTTTGTGATTGAAGGTAAGTGGATGGCAGGAGCAACAATGGTAGATAAAAAAAAAAGTGATTTGGGCGAGGAGCCTGCCAGAAGGAAATTGACAACAGGTATGCTTTTGCCACTGCCAATATTCACGGGACAATTTACAGATTGAGGGGACTGCTGAAAAGTCATCATCCTGGACATCAGAAAACTCAGGATACCGTTGCTGAAAAAAAAAAATCATGTGGCAGATTTGACTGCTAAAAAGGCTGCTCAAAGAGCTATGATCCTGACTGGTGAAAGTCCTAGAAAATATCTTGATGTCCAAATTAAAAATAGTCCTTCCACAGAGAAAAGGACAAAGATATGTGACAAATTTATATCGTTTAGCTCATCTAAGAGCTGAACACCTGAAGAACTTGATACAGTCCTCCCAACTTTATGTGATAAACTTATCTGATGTAGCTGAAACAGTAATAAAAAAAAACTGTGAGGCCTGTGCCCTGACTAACGCTGGGTATTCAAGATATCCCCCAGGAAGAAGACTTCAAAGAGATAGACCTGGGGCCTACTGAGAAGTGGACTTCACGAAAGTCAAACCTGCTAAATATGGTAACAAATAACTTGTTAGTCTTTATAGATACTTTTTCAGGCTGGGTAAAAGCCTTTCCTACAAAGACTGAGACTGCCAACGTGGCGACTAATAAGATCTTAAAAGAGAAGTTCCCCAGGTTTAGAATACCCAAGATAATTGGGTCTGACAATAGACCTGCCTTTGTTGCCCAGGTAAGTCAGGAACTGGCCACCTAGCTAGAGATTAATTGAAAATTACATTGTACTTACAGACCCCAGAGCTCAGGACAGGTAAAAAAGATAAATAGAACTATTAAAGAGACCTTAATTAAATTAGCCTTGGAGACTGGACAGCCCTCCTTCCTTTTGCCTTGTTCCGGGTTAAGATTTAAGCTAACACTTAATAAGATTTTATGTGGGGAAGGGGGTCACCACCACTTACTGAGATAAGTAGAGTATATGATTTTAATGTTCTTTCTAAATCCCTGTTTGTCTACATGAAAACACTTGAGGTACTCTGACATGAGGTCTGGGAGCAGTTAAAAGAAGTATATGAGACTGGAGACCTGAATTAAAGATACTGTTCTCATCTGTCACCACCTGGTCAAGAACCTTGAGCCTCACTAGAAAGGACCATACCTGGTGCTCCTGACCACCCCCACAGCAGTGAAAGTCAAAGACATCTCTAAATAGATTAGTTACCTTTGTTAAAAAAAATAAGTGCTGTTCAGATTTTAATGTTATGCCAACAATATCATGCTTTACAGGGTCAGAAAAATCCAGATTATAAAAATACTAAAATGAGTTCTATGATTAGAATACTTACATCAGAAGAAATGGGGAAATGAAAGGGTTAAAAATTTTCAGCAGGCTGAGAAAAACCAAGAGTGCAGGTCAGCTTGGTTGTGAGCTCTGTGTTTCAGTAACTTGGCTGACCATAAGATAGATGATTGATTATGAATAGGCTCTTTGAGAATAATCTATACAAAATGTTCCCCATGACTGTTTCTTGGACCCTGTCACAAACTGAATAATGGACTGGAACTTTCCACAGGTACTCTTCAATAACCCTCCTTCACTCTTCCTGGGTTCTGGTTTCCCCCCTGGGTTGTGGTTTTGGCCTTTAAATTTTCTCTGCCTCCAAAGCCCCAGGGTCAGACCCCACTGCCCCTGTGTGGATCATGGGTCTTGACCTCAACATGTTAATCAAAATATACCTCTTGCTGATTACATCTTGTCTTGTGAGTTAATTGGTGGCCATGAATTTCTGAGGCTTGAGTGAGGTCCTCCCTTCCTGGAGGTCTTACAGTATCAAAGAGACTAACAATTGCTCTACCACTAAGTTCTTCAACTTGTTAACTTGTTAAAAATTATTAAATAGGATCTTGAATTTTACCAGGGGGATATTTATTACATACTATTTATACATTACTAAAATAAACAAATATGTGTTTACTGATCCCACTTCTCTCATGTGTGCTCTGATCCCTTTAGAGATTCCCCACCATGCTGTCTGTCTCTTGTAATAGGTCCTAAACTTTCAATACAGTGCCCCACCATGAGATTTTCCTTGATATTTCTGCCCACATCATTAATACTCTTTAAAATAAATACATTGGTCCTCAGTTATTTGGCTCTATGCCCTCTAAAACAATGAAAACACATCCAAAGTCTAAAAGTTTGTCCCTCTAGAAAGTTTCACTTCTAATTCATGTTATATAAATATATGATTATGTTTTTATAAATAATTAATAAACAAAAATGAGAGAAGGCTTGTTTTGGTTGATTTCTAAATCTAGCACATACTTAAATCAACAAATATAATTATATTTAGTTGTATCTACTTTCCTGTAAACACTATAATTTTCATTTCTTTGTTTTTTAAATCATTTATTGGATAAAAAATGAAATTATAAAATTTCCAGGAATATAGGAATAGCTGCAAAGAGTATATTAAAGGTAACCTTAGTTTTCTGTGCTTAATTTGAAGTGGCTGTGGAATCCAGGAAACTACATGGGACACTGGGTGAGGATGGAAAGAAAGATCTGTAAATCACAGGTGATATGAAAGGGAAAAAGAGTAATAGATATTAAGAATAAAGTGTGAATATGGATGGGAGGTAGAGGCTGAGGATGGAGTTGGGAGAAGGAAAATTAACATTGAGCATGTTGTAAGAAGTCATAGAAATAACCTATTATTTGATAAAATTTATATATTTATATATTTTATCTACTCTTCCTAATACAAACGAGTTTGAGTTTCCCTACACACTGAAAGCTGTAGGTTGCAAAACAAAAAGCCTTCTACGAAGTTTGTAATAACTCCAATCAAGATGCTGATCAGAGATGTATACTAGAGATCATTAAAAAAAATATGGATGATTGACATTATTCGTAGTTGCTCTACTGATTTGAGTAAGAATTTTCCCAATAGTTCAAGTGTTAAATTGACATGTAAGCTAAAGGGATCTAAAGAAAAAATAAATTTTATTTTATTTTCCTCATTTTGTTTCCCTTCCTTTACTTCCCCCATCTGATCCTCCACATTCACTACCTTGTTTCCCTTCTGAGTTGCATCCTGAACTAGTTGACTGTATTTCATAAGATAAAGGCCAGTTTGACATCATTTGCTGTGTCTATATTTATCTAAAAGTTTAAAAGAATGGAACAAATTACCTCTATAATGTCTTAGAAACCATTTCTATGAGAGTCAATAAGTATTCATGATGAATCACTAAAAAAGAAAGCTTAGAGGCAAAATATCTTACTATCATGTGCAGTCTATAAATCTCAGACAAATATATTATCAATTGTTAAAATGTTGGGTATTTTATGTTTAGATTACACAGAAGAAGAGAATGTTCACTCTAGCTTTTTCTGTCTAAAACAATAGTACAGATACATCAAATTTAGTTAGAATTGAGTACTGAATGACATTAAACAAAATGTTTGCTTATGAGCTGGAAAGATGCCTCAGTGCTTAAGAGCACCCACTGCTTTTCCTAAGGCCCTGAGTTCAATTCCCAGCAACCATATGGTGGTTCACCAACATCTGTAATAGGATCTAATGGCCTCTACTGGAGTATCTGACAGCTCCAATGTACTTATATAAAATAAAATAAATACAATTTCATGAAAAAGGGAATGTCAACCTAAATATTTAGAAGTAATTATTAATCTCTACATAAGCTGAGGATATCAGAATAGTTCTTGAACATTAAAGAATTAAAAAGATGAATAGAGAACATATCTGTGTTTATTTTTTATTGGATATTTTATTTATTTACATTTCAGATGCCATTCCCTTTCCCCATTTTTCCCCTCTTTCTTTTTCTTTTATACCATTTTAATTACATGTAATTATTAAGGTCAGTTCTAGGTTGAGGAACTGGTAATACAATAGATGCAAATAGTCAAGGAAAAAACAAGACAGTAAACACAAATATTCAAAGAACAAGCAAGGCAATAAACAAAGTCCCATGAACACTCATTTGATCACTGTTTCTAAGGGTTTATAAGTATAACCAAAATATCTGAGCCTATTTCCTGCCCTAGCCCAAAGTCATTTTCATGTCTGAAGTATACTTCCTTGTTCTAGCCTAAGATTTAGATTCCTGCCTGAAATTACTTCTTTGTTCTAGCCTAATGTCAGATTCCTGCCTGAAGCCCACTTTCTTGTCTTTGGTCAATGTCATATTCCTGAGAAGCACCCCATTTCCTTGTCCTTGGCCCATGTCAGATTCTTGCCAAAAAGCCCCAAAGGGTCTCTGCTTCTCCTCATTTTTTTTTATTTTATTAAAAGACTGAGCCTGTCTTAAGTTGTTCTGACAAGAATGCTTCATTACCCATCATGGAACATGCATTATCAAAGAAAATGAACTTATGTCTTAGGTTGGTAAAGCTCTGTGCATAATCTTACCGATCTATTGTTTACTAGCCTGTTAATTTAATAACTCTGTCTGGGGGTCCATTTTCAGTTTCAAGCCATGTACTTTTACTGCCAACATGTTGATGTTGTCAAAGACAAGCTTTAACAAAAAGGCCAAGAAAAAATGTATTCCCATGACAAAAAGGGCTAGCATGATCTTGCTATATATGCCATTGTTGATACTTGACCAAAATAGAAATACTGACCTCAGGCAATGAGTAATTTTATTAGCTGTATATGCCACACCAACACCCAGCAGAGCAGCATTCATTAAATTCATAAGCTCACTGGCTCACTACGCAAAGTTAAAACATCCAGAGATGTGTTAGAATTACGCTGAAATAAAGATACTGCAAGTGTGTTTAAACTTTTTCCTAATTATAATGACTACCACTGTAAATTTCAGAACTAACATGAATCCAATGGTACTTAGTATGACACTCAATATGGCTACTTACTCTTGAACTCTGAACCTCCTTTCATTAATTTGAATAGGATAAAGAGCATCAACCCATTCTTCCAAATGCCTATCTAAATTCTCTTTTATATTCAACACATTAGTAACATTTTTTTGCTAAATAATTAACCAAATTAATTTTATTACTTTTTGTGTCAAATCAATTGCAGAAGCAGTGGTGCTAGCAATTAATGTAATTAAAGCTATTATGCCAACAATAATCAAGCCCACTTGTGGGAAAATATGGCTGGGGAACCCAGGGTTCCCGCCATGCTGTGGGTAGTTGGCTGGGAACGATCTGGGTTCCTCCAACTGGAAGTTAGGCCCGGCTGCTCATTAATTAAAAGCCTCTCCACGGTTCCTCACTGTTCCTCACAGCGCAGCCCCAACACACAAGGAAGTCCTTGAGTTTTCAAAACCGGTTTATTGACATAGCGGATGGTGGATGGATCTAGATTCATACCCCACAAAAACCCAGGCCATGCCTGAGTGAAAAAAGGGGAGAGGGAAAAAGGGGGGAGGGGCTGGGAGGAATGTTTAGTCAGCTCCACCCTCTGGTCTTCAGGTACCTCATTAGTATGTAAATCTCTCAAGGGCCTGTTTATCATGCCCACCTGTGTACTGTGACTGAATGGTAAAGGTGGAACCAGATATTAGGCCTCATGTCAGGAGCCTGGGTTCTGGGGACATGGCTGAAGCAGCCACAGCCCAAGAACCTGGATACCCTTCCACGGCCCAACACCCACTACCTTCTTGCTTCTGCTTAAAGCCTAACTTACTTCTTCCAGTACTTTCAAGATTTGTTGGGAATTCTAAGGTTCTGTTCTATTCTTGGCAATAAAGCAAAAGTTGACTGATAGACCTCTGTTAACAGATATGCTGGGTTTCAACACACTGGCACAATTAGAAAGTGTACAACCAATGCATCATAACTTCTCTTTTTAATTCTCTGTTCCACAAGGTCTAAAAAGTTGATGCATGGCAGCTTGTCCCAACAGGGGTATAGGTAATCAATGGTGAGTCGGAAACTTATGTCCAATACATCTTCTCAGTCACCATTGTCAGGGCACTCAGTAAGCTCACAGGTCAGCATCATTCTTTGTCCTGATATCAGCATGTCTCACTGATCACTCTGGTAGCTACCATGCTCTTTCAGCATCCTGGAGAAAAAAAAATACAAATATGCCTTCTTCCCCATATTAAATACCTGATAGAAATCATGCCATATGAATGCAAGTAGATTTTTCCCTTTTACCTATGCATAAGTGAGCTTAGTTATAGAGGGCAGAGACACTCAGCACAAAGTTCCTTGGCATCCAAATTTTATCTGTGTTTATAACCTTAATCATATTTTTCCTGTTTTTTTCCTGAAACTGGGTTTTTCTGTGTAAAAGAGCTATGGCTCTCCTGGAATGCACTTTGTTGAATGTGCAAGATTAGAACTCAGAGAATCCCACATCCTTCTGCTGCTTGAGTGATGAGATTGATGGCATATGCCACCAGTTCAGGAATGAATGACTTTTAAAAAAACAATACTTTTATATATGACTGTTTGGCTGGCATGTTTGTAAGTATATTGTGTACATTTCTAGGTCCCTCAAGATTAGAATAGAGTGCTTGATGCCCTGGAACTAAAGTTAAAAATAGCTAAGGGTGACTACCTGGATGCTGAGAAACGCTTTTCTTTTCAAGAAAAGCAGTGGTCTTAACCACTGGTTATGTTCTCTACCACCAAAAGGCACTTTTAAATGTATATCATCTCCTATTTGGAGATAAACTCAATAAAATTCAACTAATACTTCTGAAATAATTCCTGAAGTTGAAAAAGTTCAATCTAGAATTTATAAGAAAATCCAAGGACAGCAAAACTAAAGAAAATCTGAAGCCAAGGAAAGTGAGATTTTATCTTCTTACCTGATTGTTCTCTTTTGTATACAATTATGGTAATTAAGTTTGCATATAACATGGGTCCACAGACAGACAGGTTGGTGAGTGGAACATCATAAAAAGATAAGAAATATATCATCTAAAAGAATGAAGTACAGATCCCAATTGTTGTGCTGGTGTTTTGTTTTGTTTCTAAAACTGTGCTCTGGAATATCAATTCTTCATTAATACCACTTCTAGAAGACAACTCTTTACTCTCGATATTTTCACAGAGAAAGCAATCTGTATTCCACTTCACACAGTTGGATTAGAATGTATTGTAAGTGTTGTTCAATACAGTCAGATCATTTTAAGCAGACCAGTGAATACTAGAGCCTGAAGAATCCTTTGTGAAATGCTGCAAACAGCCAAGAACATCAACACCCACTGCTGGAACTTCATGAAACAGTAGAAGATCATGGTTAGGCAGGTGTTTCACTCTCTGACATATGTTCTCTAGCTTTTGAAAGAAAATCAAGAATCCTTTTTACTGTCACGTATCCCTCAGTGATATTTCCCTACTTTTTATATTCTGATGCTTTGAAGCTAATTTTCTGCATTTAAATAGTATGTGTTGGAATGTGCATTTTTCTTTAAGATGTTTGCCAGGGATAAAATTCAGTCTTCTCCCACAAACTGTCTTCTCTGTTAGGCAGTATATTGGTATTATCTTTCACTGGAGATAAAAAGGGGAAAAATGATAGAGTACAGAAAAGGACTGATTAGCATCTTCAACCAAAACAAATGTCTCTCCACAAGCTTTGCTTAAAGTCTGTGACATCTGAGAAATAGTTCCAGTGGATGACTCATGAGAAGGTCTAGCTGGTACAGCCAGGCCTCTTAGTTCTGCTTCAATTTGGATTTATGTTATGACTTGCATCACTGTGAGAGGAGACATACAAGTATACTGATAGTAATAGGTTGCACTATCTTCATTTCCCAGGCTGCTGACTGTGAGAGAATATTTTGTCTAAGACCCACTGCCACTAAACCTTGTTGGGACCCCATCTTCCAAGTTGGTGGCACCATAGATAAGGAGCTTAGGAGCTTTTCCTAATTTCTTCGAATACCAGCCTAAAAGCCCATAAATATTCTCACTGGCCTCACAAGTGATAGTCACTCTGTCTCCCAGAGATGCAGACAGGGAGGATGGAGACCGGGTCACCTGAACGGTAGAACAAGCACCTAGATATGGAGACAAAATAAGTAACTACTTAGTTAAGCATGGTAAGATAAGATTACCCAATGCCAGTCAAGATTAATTACAGTTGTTAACAGAGAAATCTGCATTTTAACCCTTTTTATACCTGAAAACAAGAGGAACAGGAGCACAAGCAATTGAGCAGGGGCCCTCACATTCATGCTGTTTTTACTGCAATGACAACTGTATAGGGTGTGACTGGGATATGAAGAAGTCCCCAAGACTGTGCAGAGAGAGCATGCAAACCATTTGGAAACAGTTAGGGTTGGGCACAGCTGCAAGGATCACTCATTTAAGCACTTAGTACCAGCCTAGGATCCCTAGAGGCAGGAAGACACAGAACATGTATGTCTCTAGAAAGCATGTTTTATTTTTAAAATTTAAAATTATAAATGATATTTCTAATCTATAAAATCTCTTATTTGAATAATATATTTCAAAGATATATTGGGGGTACATAAAAGAACAACTGCTGTGAAGGAATATAAAACAAAGAAGGTAGTATCAAATCTTTAACTTATTCACATAATTCTGACAAGCTAAAAACATATTGAGTCTTTCTTGTGAAACTTTTGTGAGTTTTCAGTTGCCATTTTTCTTAATTAACACTTTACTTTACAAGACAAAATTTGATAAGTCAAATCATAATATTTAAAGCTTTAACTATTTTTACTACACTACAAAGAAAGAAAGTGCACAGTAGGCAAAATTAAGATACCTTGATCTCAACAAGTTATACTACTTGAAGTTCAAACTCCATATAAAAAAATGTGGTAATTTAATACTACCTGATAAGAAAGCTTCAAAATAATGAGATATTAATATTCTGCTTAGAAGGAGACTGCAGTATCTGTTTTAGATCACATAGGGTAACTGGAACATCCTGCTATTATGTGCATATAACATAATGTTATTATATGCCAGTTGACCCAGTTCAGAAGGAATTTAAAGGCTAATGAAAAATATGCTCCTGATCAAGTGTTACTTGCTTTTTTGTTTGTAGTGATGTCAGAGAAGATCATTTGTAAGAAACATATAGTAAAGCCTGAAAATATGGACACAATATCCTCACTTTATTCTCAGATGAGTCCAATTGATATAGTAACTCTGTGATGTCACTTAAAAGGTAATAATCATTTTCAAAAATGCATTTAAAATTATGTTTAACATTTGTAAATGGCCTAGAACAATATTTTATGACCTTCTCTGCTTTGTGCCTGTGTGATTATATAAAGAACATAAGGTTTCTACTGTAGTTGCATTAAGAGTTGGGTGAATGTTTAAATAGGGAATTATACTGTAATGTGGATAGACTATTGGCACATCACCCTAAGAAGGTGTTAGCTTGACTCTTCTGTGAGCCCAATAAGAAAAAACACAGAATCATCTCTTTGTATCTCATTATATTCCTTCCTCCTATAAATGTATAGAAATTTCTTTCTGTTGTTGTAGTACAGTAACTGGGGCTAATTACATTTTAAGAAAGAGATTTACTTAAATCACAGTGATAGAGGCTAAGTTTACATTTTTATTTTGCTCATCTATCAGCCTCTGTTGTCAAAACTTTGAAAATGTAACATTATAGGGGATTACACAATGTTTTAGAGTCTTCTAAGAATGAAAACATTATGTAACATCAGGAGAGACTGACATCCCAAGGAAGATCAATTTCTAATGGGCCGAAGAAAGCCAAAGGAAGTACAACATTTTATCTGTGCATAGTCTCTGTACAATATGGATTTGAAGAAGAATGTGATAAGTAAGCCAGCCATCTTTGGATTTGTCCCATGAGTGATGTGCTTGTAAGTGTGTTCTTTTCCATGACCACTTCTTTCCCTAACAATGAAAATGAACCCAGTTCTAGGCCTATACTTCAGAATGATAATATTCCAAAAGCGTCTAAATCATTGAGAAGTGTGTGCACTTAGGAGCTCAAACCGATTGTATGAGAATAAAATATGATAACAAACAGAGAATATACAATAATTAAATGGCTACTACAGAGATTCTCTATGCTTCAAAACAAAGGCTATGCCAAAAGGGTACAGAGAGCAGGAGCAGTAGTCTGAGGCATCTAAGTCACATCAGGGTTAGGTGATTGTAATTGCAAACTTATGTTATTTTGATAGAAAAAGCAAAGTTCTTCTTCTCATGTTGCGGCCTGAGCTACCCCACGTTTGGAGGCCAAAATGTCACGAACCACCAGTCTGTCAGTATTGGAACCCCATTGCCAAAAGCCTTGGGGGCTAAAGTGTTCCGGCTCATACTGCCCCAAGCTGCTCCAGTCCGTGGGTCCTGGGTAGGAGGTCAGCAAGAGAGAGAGTGAGGACAGACTCGAAGAATGGAGACCAGACAGAGTGTGATTCAATCACACATTTATTCTTCAGTCTCTCTTCTTCTCTCCAAGTCCCAAGTCTTGAGTTCCTAGTCCCTAGTTCCTAGTCCCTACTGCCTCCAAGTTCTTGTCCAATTGTCTAATGTCTAATTCTTAGTTGTCTTTCCAAGTTCCTTTTCCAAGTTCTTTCTCCAAGTGTAGAGTGCCTAATAATAATTTTTTTCTGTCTTCCTCTCCTCTTTTGTATGTCTCACTTCTAAGCCATGCTTTTAAGTCACACCCTTAAGTCATGCCCTTAGGCCTTATCTCTAAATCTCACCTTTAAGTCACGCCCATAAGTCTGGCTCTAAATCAGACATTTAAGTCTCACACACCCAAGGGAAGATCCTTGGTATCTAAAACAAGATGTTATCAGAGTGTGCTCAACTATTGTAGGCTGTTGTAATCAAGTCTTGTGTCAGGGTATATGGCTCAAGATGGCTGCACGGATGATAGCTGCCTTCTGTTGGCTCCCCACATTCTCATGGTTTGCCCATGCTGTGTTCTGATTAGAACTGAGTCCAGCATACACTGTGACTAAGCTATTAGTAAATCTTCAGGGCACTGTGCTATGTCCTGGACACATGCAAATCAGCACAGACTGTTGTGGGCACAGTTGTGGAATTGCCTATGGTCATCTCAATGGTTCAGCATAGGAATGAAGTCCTACATGGCCCAATTAAAACAAAAGCAATACAAGTCTGTCTGCAGAGAAAACATTTTAGTGGACCAAAGAATGATAGTACAGGATCCATCAAGCAGAGTAGTGTAGAATTTCCAATACTTCCTGTTCCCATGCACGATTTAGGTTATATTTCCATTAAAGATTTTGACTGTGTCCTTTGGATCAAACTAACAGGGAAGAACCTTGGAAACTCAGAGTCAGACATAGCAAAATAACAGAAGTATACCTCTTTGATTATTGATATTTCCTCACTTTTTAATCAAATTTTGATGATCATACAAATCATAGCACTGAGTAAGCCCTGCCAGTATGGAATTTTGTGATAAAAAATAATCCATGCCCATCAATAAGAGAAGTAAGTTTTCATTGGATTTTAAAAAATCATATCTAATAATGAGTTAGTGAGGTTTGGATTAGCTAGAGGAAATGAGCCTCTATGGCTGTGCTGAATCCATATCTTTGTTTTCCTGCTTCTGACATTATGCCTTTTCTCTGGGAAAGAAAGTAATTTCATTTCTAACAATCTATCTGTGAGATATGTTGCTGATGATTTCTGTAATGATAGTGACCCTGTGAAGTGTAAGGGCTGGAAAAAGAGTGTAATATCAATCAGCTCTTATAGATAAATGCATGGATATATGAAAGAACTGTGAAACCACTAGTATCATTTTTTAGATGGGCATCAACACTCTACCTTGGAAAAATAAGGCATGCTTCAGCATGTATTATAAGTACCTCACACATTCACTGGCTGGAGAATTCTCCCTGTTAGACTGCCCAACCTAGGGATCCATCCCATCAGCCCCACCTAGTATACTTAAGTGACCCAAAAATTTCTATCAGAGAACTCCTACACCTGATAAACAACTTCAGTAAAGTGGCTGGATATAGAATCAACTCAAACAAATCAGTAGCCTTCCTATACTCAAATGATAAACAGGCTGAGAAAGAAATTAGGGAAATGACACCCTTCACAATACTTACAAACAATATAAAATATCTTGAGTGAACCTAACCAAGCAAGTGAAAGATCTGTATGACAAGAACTTCAAGTCTCTGAAGAAAGAAATAGAAGACCTCAGAAGATGGAAAGATCTCCCATGCTCCTGGATTGGCAGCATTAATTTAGTAAAAATGGCCATCTTGCCAAAAGTAATCTATAGATTCAATGCAATCCCTATCAAAATTCCAAATCAATTCTTCATAGAGATAGAAAGAGCAATTTGCAAATTTATTTGGAACAACAAAAAACCCAGGATAGTGAGAACTATTCTCAACAACAAAAGAACTTCTGGGGGAATCACCATCCCTGACCTCAAACTGTACTACAGGGCAATAGTAATAAAAACTGCATGGTATTGGTACAGATACAGGGAAGAAGATACATGGAATAGAATTGAAGACCCAGAAATGAGCCCACATACCTATGGTCACTTGATCCTTGACAAAGGAGCTAAAACCATCCAGTGGGAAAAGGACAGCATTTTCAGCAAATGGTGCTGGTTCAACTGGAGGTCAACATGTAGAAAAATGCAAATCGATGCTCTCATATCCCCTTGTACAAAGCTCAAATCCAAGCGGATAAAAGACCTTCACTTAAAACCAGATACACTGAAACTAATAGAAGAGAATGTGAAGAAGACCCTTGAATACCTAGGCACAGGGGAAAAGTTTCTGAACAGAACACCAACGGCTTATGCTCTAAGATCAAGAATTGACAAATGGGACCTCATAAAATTGCAAAGCTTCTGTAAGGCAAAGGACATTGTCAGTAAGACAAAATGGCAACCAACAGATTGGGAAAAGATCTTAACCAATCCCACATCCGATAGAGGGCTAATATCCAAGATTTACAAAGAATTCAAGAAATTATACTTCAGAAAACCATACAACCCTATTAATAAATGGGGAACAGAGCTAAACAAAGAATTCTCAACAGAGGAAACTCGAATGGCTGAGAAGCACCTTAAGAAATGCTCAACATTTTCAGTCATCAGGGAAATGCAAATCAAAACAACACTGAGATACCATCTCACATCAGTCAGAATGGCTAAGATCAAAAACTCAGGTGATAGTAGATGCTGGCGAGGATGTGGAGAAAGAGGAACACTCCTCCACTGTTGGTGGGATTGAAAGCTGGTATAACCACTCTGGAAATCAGTCTGGTGGTTCCTCAGAAAACTGGACATAGCATTACCTGAGGATCCAGCTATACCACCCCTGGGCATATACCCAGAAGACGCTCCAAAATATAACAAGGACATATGCTCCACTATGTTCATAGCAACCTTATTTATAATAACCAGAAACTGGAAAGAACTAAGACGTTCCTCAACGGAGGAATGGTTAAAAAAAAATGTGGTACATCTACACAATGGAGTATTACTCAGCTACTAAAAATAATGAATTCTAGAAATTTATAGTCAAATGGATGGATCTAGAAATTACCATCCTGAGTGAGTTAACCCAATCACAAAAGAACACACATGGTATTTACTCACTGTTAAGCGGATGTTAGCCCAAAAACTTAGAATAGTGAAGACTCAACCCACAGACCACGTGAAGCTCATGAAGAAGAAAGACCAAGAGAGGATGCCTCAGTTCTACTTAGAACTAGTAACAAAAATACTCAAGGGAGCAATTATGGAAACAAAACATGGGACAGAAACAGAAGGAGGAGCCATCAGGAGACCATTCCACCTGGGCATCCATCCCATGTACTGTCACCTAAGCTAGACATTGATGTGGATGTCTGGAAATGCATGCTGTCAAGAACGTATTATAGCTGTCTCCTTAGAGATCTGCCAGAGACTGACACATTCAGAGGACGATGCTCAGAGCTAACCACTGATATGATCAAGGGTTTCCCAATGGAGAACTTAGAAGACTGAAGGAGCAGAAAGGGTTTGTGACCCCAAGAGGAAAACAACAATAACTAACAACCAGAGTCCCCCAGGGTCTAAACCACCAGCCTGGGAGCACATAAGGAGGGACCTACGACTCTAGTGGTATATGTAGGGGAGGACGGCCTTGTTGGGCATAGATGGGAGAGGAGATTCTTGGTCAATGAAAAATGAACACAGAAGGGGGGGTGGGGAATGTGAGGGTGAGGAGGGAGTAGTGGGGGTGGGGGTTAGGTGCGGGCACAGCCTCATAGAAGGGATATAAGGAGAGGGAATGGGATAAGGGGTTCCTGTGTGGTGGGGGAAATGGGATAAGAGGATAAAACTTGAAATGTAAATATTATAACCAACTACATAAAAGGGGGGAAAAGTTGTTAGAACCAACATTTTTTTAAAAAAAAATGTCAGCCCTCTAGGAAAAAAATTTTTTTTTTCTTGATACTAAAATTTGTCCAGAGAATTTTATATTGCAGAATACACAACCTTGGTGTATCTACTCATCAAGCAAAATGAGCAGACCTTCTCAAACCTCCGGTGTCCTGGAATTCCATCTGGATGCAGTGAAGACACAGTGTCAGAGGCTTATCTATTTACTCTTCTTCCCACCCCTCTTCTAATATCTCAATGCCCTTAATCAGCTTGAAGAAGTTAAAGAAGAGTCAGCGCCCCTATTCCCCGGGCTTGGGGACTAAGGTGGTTAATATGGGGCTGTCTCTCTGGAGAAATGTAGTGATTTTGTTGGAACAGGGAGGATTAGCTAGGATTTATGGCATAGCTATAACCTATTGGTAGAAATCTGTATAATTTAGTATCAAGATGAAGTTATAATTTCTTAAATGGTACAAAATTCACTTGGATTTCGAATTTAAGATTTTCATTGGTATAAGCTTCTTATTGATATGAAAGTGAAATGAATATTGATACTCTCATGGGCATTGTGCCTGTATAACACATTTAGAAATACAAGACTTAAACCCAGTCCTTCTTTAACTTTTTTAACTGACTTGGGATGATTAGCCTGTGAGTTAAGGGACTATAGCAAATTCATGTCTTTGAGTTTATTTTTAGGTTGTTTCCTATATTTTATTTAGAAATAGCTGAGAGGAGTTAACAGACAGTAGTCCAGGTTACCTTACATGGATAGTTGGATTTCAAAAGGTCAGAAATCCATAGAATTGACGTCACAAATATTTCTATATTAATGTTCATTTTGATTAGAGACCTGTCTGCTCCTGACAGCTTCCTGTCTTGGATTCTAAGAAGAAATTGAGCATCATTGGAGTTACTCCAGTTGTGGTGAGACAGCCACCAGGCAAGAATTGCCTCTCTCCATATACAGACAAATTACTGCCCAGAAAAGGACACACTTGCACAATAGTCGACTGATTATATCTGCCTAGACGGAGTAACCAGCCCTTAATAATTCTGCAGCACTAAAGTCTGTCAGATGAGTTTGGGCCAGAAGGCTGAAGATTTGATGCTCCAACATTCAGTAGTATAGGGGTTGTCCAGGTATTCAGCGGTCTCTATAAATTGCCTAAGTTTTAGAAGCTATGCTTAGTGCTTCCCATAACTTCAGTTAATTTAGTCATTCTAGATTTCTGATGGCATTGAAGACCTATAGACTCATAGCCAATCCAGGCTATTTACCTTGAGAGAAAAGATCTGAGTGGAGGGTTTTCAGCTGACATTCATTCTAAAGCCAAGAAAAAGCCAGGTTCAAAACTAAGTGTTCTAGTCAAGAGAGAATACAGAGGTTCTGGCTAGTCAACAAAAGGATGGACTGGGTATTAAGACTATCTTGTACCTCACTGGTACAAATAGGAATAATTATGCTCTAATTGTATTCTGAGAGAAAAGCTTTATTTTAACATGAAAGATAATATGTAGGAGGAGCTAACAGGGAAGGAGCACCGAGAGGAAAAGATGAAGTAAGGAGAGGAGAAGATGAAGTAGATGAGAAGCTAGGTAATGAGAGAGAGAAAGAGAGAAAGAGAGAGGGAGCATGGAGGCAGAAATTCACGTGTCTTTACTAGTCAAAGATAGTTTACATAGCTAGGTTGGGTATTAGGTTACACTCCTGATTGTGCATTACCATGCTTATAAAGCCCTTGATTAACATTTTTAAAAAATTGTATAAAAGCCAAATGGAAAAGGGGGACACGGGATAGGGGTTTTCTAGGGAGGGAAAGTGGGAAAAGGGATTGGCATCTGAAATGTAAATAAAATATCCAATAAAAAAATAAAAAAAAATAGGAAAAAAAGAAAATAAGAGTACACTCCAATACTATTATGCACCTCTGTCACCACTTGTTTTTTCTTGTCAGTGTAGTATAGTGTAGTGTAATTTATTCCTGTAGTGCAATGTAATTTTTCAAAGTAAAAAATCCTGGTTGCATAAACTTTAGCGTCTTCATTTTTGACACATGGATCTTAAGTTCTGATACAACTCTTGTGTTTCAGGTGCCATCACCTCTGCACATAAAATATCTAAGAAGAGGCGTGATTATGTTTACTGTTGATGCTAAGCATGATTAGGTTGCAAAGAACCTTCTTGTGTATTATTACAAAATAACTGAGAAACGATTGAAACCAGAAGACATTTAATAAATACTCTAAATGGATAGAAACACCCGAAGGGCAGCTGGCATAGCATTATATTTGATTTCCTTAGGGATTACGTTATGCCTTGTGTCACTGCTGGAGGATGTTCATTATACAGTAATACACTGCAATATTGTCAGAGTCTGGGTTACAGATAGCGTGAGAATAATATACACCAGAGCCACTGACAATGAATTTTACTAGAA
>JANHMN010000008.1:6615464-6739308 GCA_030674055.1 Rhabdomys pumilio
GCAGGGGCAGGGGCAGGGGCAGGGGCAGGGGCAGGGGCAGGGGCAGGGGCAGGGGCAGGGGCAGGGGCAGGGGCAGTAGCAGACCTCTGAGTTCCAGGCCATCCTTGCTGGCAGAGTGTATTCCAGAACAGCCAAGATACACAAAAATATCCTTGTTATACAAAATAAAAAAATCAGAGAGAGAGCATGAGAGAGAGAGAGAGAGAGAGAGAATAAGGGGAAATATAGAGAGATTAATCAGAAAAGGGAGAAAATGGAGTATTGAAAACACAATATAAACGACACAATGAACTCAAAGTTTGCAACTTTAGGTCCATGTTTAGTAACATGTTTCATTGTCCAAGGCATTCTATGTATTGGAGCATAGAGGCTCCTTTTGCAACACACAACAATTAATGCAGAAATACATAATTGTGTAAAGTGCTGACAACAAGAGACTGAGGCTAGGCTCTAAATGCTACAACATTAAACAATCATGTGTCAGTTAATAATAGAGAGGATAAGAAGCCACATTCCTAGATCCCTCCAGCTCAGTGCTGCCTACAGTGCTACTTTTCGATGCAAAAGAAACAATATAAAGATCTGAAAATTTCTGAAAGGAATTGCTATAAATTCTTTCACATAACTTTCCTTCCATTTCTTCAGCAGATGCTACTCAATGTTGTTTTAGCAACAGCCAAACTAACAGCATTTGCGTTCTTATCCTGTCTTTTCCAAGCATGTTATTATCCCTTCAAGTCTACTATGGACACTTAACTGTTTATCAAATGCAGATGTGCAAATAGTTCCATACTCTAGAATACGTCGGTGTTAAGACACTGTTCATGAGGTCTTGATCCTAGGTAATCTGCTTTGAGATGAGTTTGTAATTACCATGGAATATTGCAGATAGTAGTACATCCTACTGAATTTCTGGAATGACGTATACTCAGGCAATTTGGCTAATACAGTTTAGCAATAACTCACATATTGGGAAAATATTTGCACGTAAATATTAAGATAGGGCTAATCTTCATCTTCCTAGTATACACAAACTACAAAATAGTCAACAGCAAGAAAACATAAATTTATTTTTAAAATGGGCAATTAACATGAAGGGACATTTTTAAAAAGAGAACAAGTGGCCAGCTGCTTCTTAAAAAACTGAAGGTGACTTTCAGAATGCAACACAGAGGTAAAAGGAGGTCAGAGTTAGTGAAGTATTGTAGGAGAAAAATTGGGTGAGGGTCAGCAAGCAAAAACAAAATTATTTTTATTGGGGAAGAGTGTTCGTTTAAAACCTTACTAAAGGATTGAGATGGCAACTCAGTAGTTAAGAACACTGGATGACCTTCCAGATGACCTGATTTAAACTCCCAGAACCTGCATAGTAGCTCACAATCACCTACACAGCTCACCTTCAATTCCATGGAATAAGACATACTCTTCTAGCCTTTGCAGGGTACAAGGCATGCAAGTGCTATTTAGTCATACACACACACACACACACACACACACACACACACACACACACATACCCCACATACATAAAATTAATATTAAAAATAAAAAATATTAAAATGCCAGTGTGGCAGTGCACACATTTCGTGTCAAAACCCATTATGCAGAAACATGTGGATCTCTGTGAGTTCCAGGTTAGTTTGTGTTATATAGTGAGACACTGTTTTAAAAACAATATTCTGTAAGGGCCTACCCTCTGCTATGCACCATTAGCAGGCAGAAAACACCCAGAGGTCTGCCTGCCTCATGCCCTGTCCCCAGAGGGAGCTACTACAATGTGCATAGGTATGGTATAGAGAGGGAAAAAAGAGAATTAGATCAGTTTTAGTACTATGAAGAAAGGTAGAACTGGAGATTTAAGCATGGAGAGGAACAGCCTGATGTGAGTATCATGTCCCGAAGAAATGTTAATGTCTTGTCCTATGCTTGCTCTGAGGGGCATGTTTTGGTTTGTGACCATGAAACATAAGGGGCCTGTGTCAATGTCCATGACCCATATAATCAGCAAAACCCATGTAGACGTCTTGTTATGGGCAACCACCTCTGACTACTTATGTCTAAGGGCTACACCTGGTCCTGGAAGCACTATAGAGCTGGCTCTGATGACAGGGACAGGGATATGGGAAAAACATCCTGTGGGCATGATCAAGGAAGAGCTGTTTTGTCCCTCATCTTGCATAGGTGGCTTGGCTGTAGAGAGTTGTACTCTTTTCCTTTTGCCTATTCTCACCACTAGCAGGTAGAAGAGCTGGCACCAAATTTGTGAGAGTCAGAGAGCTGATCCCATCCCTCACTAGCTTCAGTACTCATGAATTAGGTCCTCCCAAGTCATCTGGGATCTGAACCTGGTAGCATTAGCATAGCTGAGATAATTCTTTGGGCATGAAAGCAAGACAGGTGGGCCCAGTCTTTATCTTCTGAGTCACTGGATGAGCTAACCAGTGCTGGGAAGCTCACTCTGGTCCTATGTTGCAAGAAAACTGCCAGAGAGTTGGCCCACCCCAATATCTACTCCATCTCAGAATTACTGGAGTGCATGAAGGGACTAGTCCTACTTATCCAAAGCTGCAGGATCTGTATGATACAGGGTAACAACAGAATATCTAAGTGAAGACCTAGTGAGGATCCAGTATTTAGAGTGTAACAGAAGTTAGAGGACTCAAACTAGACTAATGATCCAATGCAATGAACATTTGCAAGTAAGAATATATGGACATAAGACTATACTGTGTGACACACTATAACACACTGCTGCTTCCACTACAATTTATTTTTAATTTGTTTATTTTTATTTTTTTCAAGGATGAGTTGCAATGGTAGATAGTAGATACAAAATTATGGGGAGAGGGATTGCTATACATAATGTGAAATTTCCAAAGAATCAACAAAATGTTTTAGAAAAAAATACTTGAAAACCAGACTGAAAATATCAAGTAAAAGTTTACAGACTCATTTGTGATGTGCTCCTTTTCTGCTCCCCAATGTTCCCAGTTTATGATAAGTCATGTTTTCTTTTGCTTTCTAGAGACAGACACTATTTAGTTGTGAAGACATATTTTTATATTTTTCAGTGAAGACTTCAGGATTTGAATCTCAGAAACTTTTTTCCAATTACTTGAATTTGAATATGGAACAAATAGTATTTAAATCTTCCCACTCTGAACAAGTTCATAGCTTATTATGTCTGCCTATATCAGTTCTATAAGTAAGTGATAGAAATTCTACTAATCTAACTAAGTATTAGAATAAGTAGCAGTTGTCTAGTCAGAATGATGCATGTCTTTTTGTAACTGTATTCTTCTTTTTCGGTCTTTAATGTGTAACATTCTTGTGGTAAATGGCCATTAGAAAGTCTAGTAGGAGAGTTATTTCTCATGTCTCTTCAGTTTTCTTTACTAGGCTCCCAACTTTGACAGGACTAAAACAAACAAACTAACAAAACTAGATAGGATTATGTAGGAAGATGCTATGCTGAAAATTATGAACAAATACAAAGATTATTGAAAAGATTACCTTGATTCTGTGGGACTACATTGTATTGCTCTGTCTTTAGATCCTATGTCTTTATTAACACAGATTTCAGTTTTCACAGTGCAATTCAGTTGCCTGCAATATTGGCAGTGAGGACTGAATTTATTTTTCTACAAATATGGCAGACATTTTGTCAAGTGCCTCTTGAGAGTGGGATTTTGCACTCTCTAGGTACTTTTCACACGGCTGTACCAATCAGGAGATTTGCATATTGCTCCCTACTGAGTTACTCTTCTTTCAAGTCCAGGGTAAAAGCTAACTCCTCTGTCTGTCTTGATTACTCTTGACACTTCATATCAAGTTCCCAGAATGAGGTGCCCTGCTCTGTTTCTGGGACTGTTTGTGCTTTGGATCCCTGCTAAGGAGACAAAGATGAAGGAGAATGTGGAGAGATGGGGTTTTCTGGGGACCTGATAATGAATATGCAGGTTCTGTACATGTGTGAGATATACAGTTTAGTTTTCCAGTAATGGGCTTGGGAGAATTAAAGGGTGAAGAGACAAATCCCATGTTTTTGTTGCAATTCTGACAAGTTCCAAAACCAAAGGCCAGGTGATTTTAGAGAACCTCTTTGTTCCCTCTGCATACATATTTTATGTGGATCACTTTTAGAATAAGAAGGAAATCATGAACACAGTGAGTAGACAAAATAAAGGAGGAAAGTAATTTCATTGTATCATTTGTTTTCACATAACCATCTATTTCTCTTATTGCAGGAGCTACTGGGGAAATTGTGATGACCCAGACTGCAGTCTCCAATCCTGTCACTCTTGGAGTGTCATTTTCCATCTCTTGAAGTTCTAGTAAGAGTCACCTACATAGTGACAGCATCACTTATTTGTATTGGTACCTGCAGAGGCCAGGCCAGTCTCCTCAGCAACTCATATATTGGATATCCAACCTTGTCTCAGGAGTGCCAGTCAGATTCAGTGGCAGTGGATCAGGAACAGAATTCATATTGAGAATCAGTAAAGTGGAGGCTGAGGATATAGGTGTTAATTACTGTTTGCAACTGCTAGAATTTCCTCCCACAGTGTTACAGCCCTGAACAAAAATACCCTGCTTCAGGAAACAAAGCTGCCTGGAAATATCCTTGCTTTGGGTGAAACATGATGTATCCAGCATGACAAAGTATATCATAGGAGATGCATGTTTTCCTCTGAATTTCATCTAATGAAATATTGACCCTATTGAATGAAATGGAACATTCCATGAGAGTTCATCCTGAGAGGAGAGGCAACAAATTCTCTGAGGGATGATATTTCTTAAAATGCTTTACTGGATAAGGAAAGTGCACTAAATTTCATTGGTGGTCAGTGGTAGGTAGGACCACCCTTTAACCAGGAGCACTTCAATGTTCATTTCTTTGGCCTTATATTTTATCTTCAATCTCATTTCAAGACTGTACTAGTCCCAGTTCTCTGGATGTATTGTCCCACTTCCCAATGTATCCAGATTGAATAATTTTTTCTGACTTTTACTTTCAAGATAGCTTATTGATAAAATATTGCCATGCAAAGCTTAGGAAGCAGTTGGAGATTTTATGTGAATTTCAGCATGTGGAACAGTGACTGTGATTTTGGTGTTTTGGTGAAGAATGCCACTGGTTTTCACCCTTGTGTAAAAAGTCTGAGGCTAAGTTAAAGGAATTTATATTAATTGTATAGAAAAAGGAAGTTTCAAAAAAGTCAGGCAGAGACTTTATTCTCTGGTTAAGTCTCATGAAGTGCATTTTGAACTAGCCTAACAAGCTTAGAAAGGAACATTCTAAAATAAATAGTTCAAGTATTAAAGGGGCACCAGGAAGTGAAATGGAACTGAATCCTCTGTTCTAGGAGACAAGAGACTTTGGGGCAAGATCCTACTCGGCAAAGTTTAGATCCAAGCATGGTGGTACATATGCTTAATTATAAGAGACAAGCATGAAAATATCTGAGTTTCAGGTCAATCTTCAGAGCAAGATCAAGGACAGCCAAGCTTAGGCAGTTAAGGACTTGGAAAACTCCTTAGTGATAAGGGAATAGAGCAAGGGGGTTTGCTTCAGCTCCTGCAAGTGGCAGAACTTGGCAACTTTGGCAATGTGGCTCTGGGTTTAGAGTGAAAATAGAAGGGACTACTGGGACAACTGATGCTGGTTAGCTGGAACTAATAAATTAATCGTGATTAAGAAGAGACCAGCATCACTGAGGTGAAATCTTCTGGAAAGTGTTTTTTGAGAGAGGAAAAAAATGCTATGTTCCAGAGATGTCCATGGTTGTACCTTGTGCTGCAGCTTTACTTGGTAATATGCCAGAGTCAGCCAGGTGGTACGCATTTTAAGGCATGAAAGGGTCATGAACAGCAGCAGAGGGTTGGCACTGTGAGAGGCAATGAAAGGTGACTGGTGAAGGTGAAGCCTCAGTTGTTGTTGACTGCCCAGGAATGAAGAGGTCAAGCAAAGGAATTGAGGCTTCATACCAGGAAGAGAGCCTATGAGAGGCTATTGATGAAGCCTAGTTGCAGCAGAAGACCCCAGTGTATTACAGATATCAGGACCATGGGATGGCCACCAAGGATCGCAGTGGCAGTGAAGTAGATCAACCTGAGCTTAGAGTGCTCCAGAGGGCAGAGTGCTATAAAGGGCAGAGCTGGAGAAGTGACACCAGCTCATTTGAGAAGCCCAGAAGACTGTGTGTGGATTCCAGATATAGAATCAAGGAGCTATAACATTGAAGTTGCCTTGGAGACCCCAAGATTTTTGAGATACCAGAGCCATAGTATATCTGCTGAGGAAAGCTGCTAACAGGAGATTGGAACCAGCCCAGTAAAAGAAGTCTGTTGCAGTTAACCAGGTTAAAAAGGAAGTTGAAGATCTGAAGACTGCTTTGACATCAGATGTGAAGATACAGAGACTGGAGATTTCCCAGCTGATTTCTTGTCTTGATTTGAGGACTACAGTTAAGTTGAATGGCTCTCAGAAGAGACTTTGAACTTTGGACTTTTAACATTGTTGAAATTGCTGTAGAGTATGCAGAGCTTGGAAGTTGCACTAAATGTGCTTTTTATTATGCTATGGTTGGATATGGCCACATAGACTCATGTGTTTGAACAAGCCTATGGAGGCCAGAGTGTGGAATGTGATGGTCTGAATATGATTGGCCCACAAAGTGTCACTACCAGGAGGTATGGCCTTGTTGGACTAGGTACATCACTGCAGACCTGGGATTATGACTTTTATCCTTGCTTTCTGGAAGTTTTCCACTAGCAGCTTTCAGATGAAGATATAGAGCTCTTATCTCTGCCTATACCATGTCCACCTAAATGCTGCCATGTTCCCTGATGATAATATATTGAACCTCTGAACCTGTAAGCCATTTCCAATTAAACATTGTTCTTCATAAAACTTGTGTTGATCATGGTGTCTGTTCACAGCAGTAAAACTCTAAGACACCAAGTTTTCAAATAATTAAATTTCTGGAGTGTATTCTCATCCAAACCACCATGGCAATTAAGAACAATGATAATCATGTGTACCATTTTGGGGATCTTTAGTGTACTTCTGATCAACATCTTGAAGGAAGAGAATACAATCCTGGCATAGGGGTTTTATTTGGCTACCTAAAGCTTTTGTCCCGAGTATTATGCCCTATGCAGTCTAAGTCTATTTAAACAATGTTATACTAGTAATATCAATACATATTAAAATTAACAAATAATAAATTATTTTATGGCTGTTTACAACATCTTTTTGTCTTTTCTTTTATTGGATTTTTTATTTACATTTTGAATTTTATCCCCTTTTCTGGTTTCCCCTATGGAACCTCCCTCTCCCATCCCCCCTCATCCTCCTTCTATGAGAGTGCTTCCAAATCTACCTACCCACTCCCACCTCCCCACTCTGGCATTCCCCTACACTGGGGCATCCAGCCTTCACAGAACCAAGGGCCTCTCCTCCCACTGATGCCCGACAAAACCATTCTCTGCTACATATGTAATTGGAGCCATGTGTTGCTCCATGTATATTCTTAGATTTGTGGTTTATTCCTTGGGAGCTCTGAGGGATATGATTGGTTGATATTATTGTTCTTCCTGTGGGGTTCCAAACCCTTTCAGCTCCTTCAGTCCTTTCTCTAACTCTTACATTGGGGACACCATGCTTTGTCCAATGCTGTGAGCATCTGCCTCTGTATTTGTCAGGCTCTGGTAGAATCTCTCAGGAGGCAGCTATATTAGGCTCCTGTCAGCAAGCACTTCTTGGCATTCACAATCATGTCTGTATTTAGTGACCGCATATGGAATGGATCCCCAGGTGGAGCAGTCTCTGAATGGCCTCTCCTTCTTCAGTCTTTGCTGGACACTTGGTCTCTGTATTTCCCTCTGTATTTTTTAATCCCCCTCCCCCTGTTTACAACATCCTTAATATTAGTTTTCTCTTCCACAACTATCTCCTCAACCCTACTTAAGGTCTTTTCTTCCCTTCCTCATTCAAAGAGTCCTTTCTAATTTCTCAGATTCAACAACTACTTCAAATTAAGCATACAACTTTATAGGTTGCCTTAAGCAATACAATCCTTTCCAGCTACATCCATTTACCTGGAAATTTTTTAATTTCCCTTTTCTTTATATCTGAATAAAGAAATGTAGTTCAAAAATTAAAAAAATAAAATTATATTAATTGTAGGAAACTAGAGGCAAATGTAGATATTCATATTGCTTAAATTAAGTGAATATCACCTTTTGTGGTTCCAGCTTCATCTCTCCTCACAGAGTGTCCAGATGTCTCCAGTACACTGGCTTGAAGAGGGCAGGAAAAAGTCTGCAATCTACGTCTTCCTTCTAGGGCATCAGATTCTGCTGCCCACCAGGCTTGAAAGGGGTGAAACAGAGTCCAGGATGAATAGGTATCATGTTACTCCAATCCAGTTGGGAAGGCTCAAAAGTGTTACAACTCTTATAAAAAGGAAATTGAGATGTTCAGGCAGTAGGTGATGGGCTGGGTTCCTGGTCTCATGGCAGGTGAGTCTGAAAGTCCAATGATGAGGGGTTCAGGGGGTTATCATCCCTAAGTATTACAGCCAAGTAAAATCAGCCAGTTTCTAATGACCCTTTGGGAAACAACTTGTGTGCTTTATTACATGTGGACTGGGACTCTAAGAACCTTTGGGAGTGGAATGAGATTTGGGGGATAAATGAATTCCCTTGCCCCAGGCTGCTCTATTTGCATAGAGAAGAATTCTGGGTGCTGCGCTATTTGACTGACAATCTGTGACCACCTGATTGGGAATCTTTGGGTTACATGCTCAGAACCAGGCCAGGAAACAGGGACAGAGTTAGTTCACCTCCTGCAGGTCTCAAGTTTTGAGATTTCTGAAGTTTGAACATTCTTGACCTCATGTCCAGGCCAGTTTCTCCGTTGGCATGGTCCATGTGCTCCACAATTCACACCTTCACACTTAAGTCTCCCTATTTATCAGACTCTTTGCCTGTTCATATCACCTGTGTCTTTGTTAGGGTTTTACTGTTGTGAACAGATAACATTACCTTTAATTAAACAACATTTAATTGGGTTGGCTTACAAGTTCAGAGGTTCAGTCCAGCATTATCAAGGTGGGATAAGTGAAGCATCTAGGCAGGCATGGTTCAGGCAAAGCTGAGAGTTCTATATTTTTATTTGAAGGCTGCTAGTGAAAGACTGACTTCCAGGCAGGTAGGATGAGGGTCTTAAGTCCACGACCACAGTGACACACCTACTCTGATAAGGCCATTCCTCTTAATAGTGCTACTCCCTAGGCCAAGCATATACAAACCATCACAACTTGTGTGCTTTCTCTCCCATTATGGTCTTTAGTTCCCCTTTCAACTCCAATGCTTCTTTCTAATTTCTTGGATTTAACAAACTACTCAAATTAAGCACACAACTCTAAAGGCTACCCTACCCAATACAATCTCCTTCTTGCTATATCCATTTAGTTGAAAATTTTATAATTTCACTTTCATTTATATCTTACTTTATATCTTAAATTATTTGAATTAAGTGATAACAGAATGACAGCTATCACACGGTTATTTTCATTTGCATTCTATATAGTTAGATATAATCACATGTGTGTTTCTCTGACATGAATTAGAATTGAAACTTTTTAAAGGAACAAATTTTTACACATTTGGGTGTGGCGCCATGGTTTCAGAGGACCCTGAGATGAACCCAGAAGACCAAGAGATTTATTATAAGAATTCTTAATGCTGAGGACATAAAAACCAAAGGAATTGCATGGGAGGGTACTGAAGGGAGAGTTTAGTCCCTAGAACCAGAGACAGACAGCATGCTAGGGTCTCTGCAGAAAATCAGAGTTCAGAGGCGAGAATTGGGACCTGTTTCTAAAGACTGGGGGTTTTACAGCAAGAGCCTTCAGCCAAGCTCTCTGATTTCAACGCAAAACAGAAGAGTGAGGACCAGGAAGTTCTTTGAACCAGTACCTTAAGAACAGCACCGTTGTATGCTATTTCATTTACCAGGTGAGAGCTTCTATCTTGAATGTTTCTGTAGGTCACCTATCAGTTGCCACCAGAGGAGTAGAGATATTGTAAATATGCTACTAGATTCAAACATCAAATTTTTACACAAAAGGGACTAACTAGATAAAAAAGAAAAGGGACTATGTAGGACACATAGGACAAAATATCGTTATAGATGATATAGGCATGCTAGAAAACTTAGCAAATATGTTTAAATATTGTTTTGTCACTGCTATTGTCAAATTTTATACTATGTCCTATTTTTTAAATATTCTTTCACAATTTGAATTTATACATCACAGAGAATGACTTTTTCTGAGATTTATTGATCATATCCATAAATCTTGAGAGCAAAGATATAAGAACCCTTCTTAAATTTGAGATCATGATTTTACTGAATAAAATCATTAAAATATAAAGATGAGATGGAGTGTGTTTTGTGCTTTTGTAGCTTAATGCAAGATCTAAGTCAATTTCAGATATCATTTCCAACTGTTCAATAGGTATCAGACAATGTCTTAGAAAGCTATGTCCTGTGCACCCAATGCTGAGTCACTAATCCAGAATTTTACATTGATGTCCTTTTTCCCCAGTGTTAAAAAGAAGAAGACATTTTACATATTTTTTCTCACAAAGATAATCCTTACCTATACTAAGCTCTTCTCAAACATTTACATATATCTGTAAATTGCACATTTTTGACAGAAATATTCATCCATACTAGTCTGAGATCAAAGCTCTGTTGTAGTCTTGAATGACTCCAATGGCCCCTCAGTTCAAATAATAAAATAGAAGCTTCCACCCATTCTCTTTGGACTGTAACTATTCTGGTTGGCCAATAAGAACAGCAGGTATAAACAAAAAGATTTTAAAAAGTGCAAAATTTTATGGTAAAATAACTGAACATCTTTTGCCACAGTATGTTAATCTAAAAGGGCAAAAGATCTCTAATTTCAAAGATGGAATTGTAAAATGAATGTCATGTCTAAGTTTAGTGTGAGAATCAGACTTACACAGCAAATATTTAGTGGAAAATGGAAAAAAATGTGAATTTGTTTCTAGAAAAATGTGAATGAGATACATGGATAGTTTTTGTTAAGTGAGACCATGGTAGGCACATATTCTGCCATCATTTATTTCTTAATGGGACTCAGTACTAAAGTTGGTGTGAATGTGAGTAGAGCTGGGATTTCCTTATGAAACACTATGGAAACTGGTGTTTATTTTTGGTAAAGAATCATAAAATTGGTTGCTTGGATTTGAACATTATATGACCTGATATAAATGAGGATACAGAGTTAGAAGAGATTCTTTAAGTCAGATTCCCGAAAAATAATGTGACCTAATGGTTATGGAAAATAGCATAACACTACACTGTGGTTAGCCTTACACCCATTGTAAATTACACATTTAAAATCACACATTGTAAATTACCCAGAAAATTATACATGACCATCTGAGGTTAATCATGTTTCCATAACATACCTTTGTGTTACTTAAGAGGAAATAGTCACTCAAAAGTGGCCATGTACTTAAAAAAAGTTGAGCATCATAATCATCAGTGTAAGCTCAAGAACCTTGAAAGAGAGATGTATAAAATGGGCAATTAAAAAAAAAAAACACTTGGAAAGGGTCAGGGGGCTTGAAGTTTGTCCACTCACTGAAGAATGCTCATGCTATTTTGAAAACTCTGCCAGAGGCTTTCTCCAGTAGGGTTCATCTGCCTGAGAGAAGCCAGAATCTATGTGCACACTTAAGTTCCTCCAACTGCAATATAGACAAAGAAGACAGAACTTCAGGTCATCTGTAAAAGATTTTCTTTTGGGAGTTTATATCGCATGTTATTTCATTCCAGTGTTATCTAAATCAGATACTTTAGGGACAAGAGGGATGGCTTAGCAGATAAGAGTACTGTCTTCTCTTCCAGAGGTCCTGAGTTCAATCCTCAGCAACCTGATGGTAACTCATGACCATCTATAGTATGATCTGATACCGTCTTCTGGCTTATAGGTGTACATGCAGATAGAGCACTCATACATTAAATAAATAAATAAATAAATAAATAAATAAATAAATAAATAAATAAAATAAGCTAGAGATGAAAGAGAAAGCGTTATTCTCAGTTGCACCCCACCCCACCCCCAAATATGAGAACGGATATGTACAACATACTTGTTTTTCCAAGGAATTCTGGATTCCTAGTAATTCATAAGTTTGAAGTCTGAAGGTGTTCACAAGAGGGGAACACACATAATCTGACATGCTTCTATCTAGAATTCATGTTGTTCATTATGTGCCTAGCAATTCTGCCTACAGTGGTGGTGGCATTATAACCTGTGCACTTAAATCCAGCACAGACATTATTTCATGGGTATAAATGGGGAACTTTTAGAATGGGAGGTTTAAAAGTCTAAGGTTCAGGCTATGATATTGGATCACTATTGAGATGAGGAAGAATCTTCTCTCCTGTGCCATGCTGCTGAGGACTGGATAAAAATAGGGGTAGTGTACTTCTAGTCAAGGGATCCAGAAACTTAAGTCCTTAATACTAAGGGCTGTTGAACTAGCTCAGGTACTATATAGGTATTGTGAGAATCTGAGAGAACAGTATGTTAGAGGTATGCCAGGGGCTGCAGTGCCTGCGCTACTGAGCTTGTTTCTTCCTGAAGGTCCACAGCCAAAGAGGGCCAGCATGATACCAGGGGAGAATAAGGTGTCAGTCTAAGTGTGGTCTGTTTAGGGAAGGTGGAAGATGTGAAACAAATAGAAATGGAAGTTATACCATTTGTACATAGGAAAATTTTAAAGTATTGTTAAAATATTTCCTGTTTGTATAACATATAATTATTAATTCTGACAAAGAGTACATGAAGATTTATATCCAACCATTGTGACATCATCACACTTTCACAGAGCATTGGCTTTATTACATGGGCATACTTTCTTTCCCTGTGGACAATCAGGGAGAAGTTCATTGTTGAGGTGTCAGAGACGAGCTGTGAATGGTGTTTAAGCTGCCCCCACTTGCTTCTTCTTGTGTCTTTTTACATTCAAGCCATGTATGTCAGGAGTGAGCCCTGACTCCTGAACATGCCTGTGAAACAGGAAGCATGAGTAGCCCCAGAGTCAAATTTGCCTGTCTCGCCAAAATCTTAGAGGATCTGTGCAATAGAAAAATTCCCCTTCTCTTTTAAAATAAATAATTGAGAGAGATTACTCTTTCTGGAACACTCTTTACATTATTAGTTCCCTCTGATTCTAAACAACTATGCTAATAATTGTACAAAATGCTTTGTCTCAATGGACTAATAAGAACACATATTACTTCTACTGTCTCACAGTAGCAATCCTTTGGGCATGAGGTCTAATTTTTCTGAATCTTTAATTTCTATTTAAAGATAATTTTGTTATCTTCTTTAAGGGTTGTATACCTCATGTTTGGTACCAGCTGTGGATGTCACTGAAAATACCATGGGTGGTAGAAAAATCAACCATGTGTGACAAGAAAGAAACTCTTTTAAGAATGAAGTAGTTAGGTGATGGTATTTCAAAAGTCTGAAGTCTGACATAAGAGTAGTATACTATAAACATATTTAAGTACAGTATAAAAATTGAAAAAAATTTATCTCAATTTTATTGAGATATACTGCCAACAGGCTCCATCCTGGAGGATAATACCTGTCTATCATACATGGTACAACACATGTAGTGAGCAGTATGAACAGTAAACCTAAGATATGACTACATTGAAATTCATTTGTAAAGTACATGTGACTTCTCTATTAAGGGAGAATTCAATTGAATGAGAAAGGGAACTAATGATGAAGGCCTATAAAGGAAGATTCTGGGGAATGTGGATGAGGTCTTATAGATAGAAAAGGTCTCACGTTTACTAACAACATTCATTCCTAGTATTCTAGGTAATAACCAAGTATATAATTTCTCTACTGAGGAGACAGCCCTATGTGATTAAATTCCTAGTTTCTCCAGTGCTTATCTGTGAGCACTAAAGCCCTCTGCAACTAGAAGAGGATTTGGTATTTTCACAGTCATAAGAAGCTGTCAGGGTACTTCCCTTTATATATATTGCAACACCAACCCAGGCCTTTGCATATTGTTCCCCTGGCAGGAACCACCCCTTCCCGTTTTGGATAAAAAGTTCAATTATCTTCTTGCTGTGACTAAAAAGTCTTCTCAGGCTTCCTTTTCAAAATGAAGTTGCCTGGTAGGCTGTTGGTGCTGATGTTCCGTATTCCTGGTGACAATAGAAGAGATTGAGAATGAGAAGGGAGCACAAGAACGGGGTCACATAGCTCACTACATGTGTTGTACCATGTATGATAGACAGGTATTATCCTCCAGGATGGGGCCTGTTGGGTGTATATCTGCGAGAGAGAGGTTCCAGAGGGGAGACAACCTGTGCGACAATGAAGATTATGGCATGCATGGATGGAATGGTCTAAGTTATTTATAGAAGCACCGTGGGGCTTATATTTTACTTGTTTTATTAGGAAGAAAATTTTAATATATAAAGAATTGTATGTATAAGCTAATCACAAGGAATGTATAAAAAATCACAAGATTGTTTATGAAGTTTGTGCATGATTCTGTACTTATTTCAGCTTCCAGCAGTGATGTTGTGGTAACCCAAACTCCAGTTTCCCTGCCTGTCAGCCTTTGACATCAAGCTTCTATTTCTTGCAGGTCTACAGTAATGGAAACACCTATTTAAAATGGTACCTGCAGAAGCCAGGCCAGTCTCCTAAGCTCCTGATCTAGAAGGTTTCCAAAAGATTTTCTGGGGTCCCACACAGGTTCAGTGGCAGTGGGTCAGGGACAGATTTCACACTCAAGATCAGCAGAGTGGAGCCTGAGGATTTGGGAGTTTATTACTGCTTCCAAGCTACACGTTTACCTCCCACAGTGATGCAGACCCTAACAAAAATGTCCTTGCCTGGGATATTCTATCTGTCAAATAAGTTACTTTTTTGTGCAGATTATGGGGTGTAGCTGAGAGCATGTGCATCTTGGCTACAGCTCACTGGTCATTCTTTTTGCCTTCATTGGCTACAATAACAATGATATTACTTTTGCCTCAGGAGAATATTGAACAGGTAGCCTCACAACAACCAGCAATGACAGTGGTAAAACTGAGTGCAAACCTATTCTGTTCTTACAGGCCTTGTCTTTCTTTGTGACTCAACATTATCCAGTAAAGCAGGCAGGAAACTGAGAAGTATTCTTTTGTTAAATTGTACTAATAATTGCTAATCACTAATAATTGCTTCATTTGCCACATTTTAAGCTTCTGATTTAAATTCCATTGTATATGTGTACTGTCTTCCATTTGTTTTCCATATGTATATGCATGAAGTATGTCCATTGATCTTTCACTTTCACCAAATGCTTTTACCCATAAAGTGTTTCTTTACTGGCATACCTTTCTCAGTGCATTACAGATCTAACCAGAATCTTTTAGGTTAATTCTATAATAAGGATCATTGCTGCAGTTAGCAACCTACTGAACAAATGGACATTATTGCCAAATAGGACGTCCACAGCTTAGCAAAATGTTTGATAACTTTCTTAATCCACTGGGAGTTTGAAGGGAATCTTCTAGAACTGTGAAATTTAGCAATCCAGCAGTATACTTTCAGTTTAATTTCATTATTTCTCTATGTTCCTCTGCTAAAATGCATGATGTTTTTAGCAATAGGGATGTGTGACCACCTTCTGGTGGTAAATCAAAAAAAAAACTGACATTTTATCATTTTGTCAGTATTGTCTTTATTCATTGTATTGCTTGTATTGTTCTTTGGTTTTGGGGCCTCTGCTATAGGGAGGAATTCTATATATGACACTAAGAACCTGTTACCTCTAAAGGAACATTTTTCACCCTGGAATTATAAAATAATGTTTCTGTAGTGTTTTGGTACTCATTCTTACTTTTGTTTCCTCTTTAACACCCTTTGCTTTCCTATTCCCTGCCATATACATGTGCAAAATCCCCTGTCTACTTTCACAGCACACACATTATATAGTTAGAGTCTGAAAATTCAAAAGAACAAAAGCAAGAGAAGAGTCTATACAAGGCATGATATTTACTTGAATTAGGCAGCATATCCTGGCCTGTAAGGGACAGAGAATAGACTTGGGAGCTGAATGTATCCTTAAACACTCCTCTTAGCAATTATTTAAACAGAAAAAACAAAACAAAACAAAACAAAAGCACCCTTGTCAAGACAGCTCTATTGTGCTGTGAGATGCAGGGTCTGTTGTCTCTGGTCCCGGGGCAGGTGACCATCAGGAACAGTTCTCCTGCTCTCATTACCTTATTGAGGCCAACTCTTCTGTCCCCTGCCAGTGTCAAGAGCAAATGGGAGAGGAGGAAATCTCCCTCACTGCACAGCAAGAAGAGACAGGGTCAGCTCTCCCATACTAACACACTAAGGGCTGCCTCAATTGTAAACCTTGTATTCAGGGTCAGCTCTACTGTGCTGCCCAGTGTGAGGAGCAGGTGCAGCAGCACAGCCAGCTAAAATGGTGCCTGGGCCAAATCTTATGAATGGCACCTGTCAAATCTTATGAATGGTGCTGCTTCTTGGCAGTTTGCCTGCTGTGCACCTTTCCCTAACTGAGCCACAACGGCTGAACTACTGCACAGACTCACTGCCACGAGAATCAGGCTGTTTGAGGTGCACCAATGAGGCATGCCCACGAGGCAGGTGCTGATTGGGACAGACAGGGGTATAAAAGGATGGCCCATTAGGGAGCTAGAGAGGGAGGGCCTCCAGAGAGGAGATTGTAAAGGATCCTGAATAAACTGTGTTGAGAAGAACTCCCACTTGTTTTGTTCCTGTGTGCAGGCCAGAGAGAGAACTGACAAATGGTGGCCTGTACTGGGAGTTCAGAACTCAGCACAGTCAGGGCAGCTAGCTGGTAAGTTCCCAGGCAAGTGGGACAAAAGAAATTTCTCGGTTCAGAGACAATAAAGTTCCCAGGAAAGCAGGACAAGGGCCAGTTCTCGGGTCAGAGACAATAAGGTTCCCAGGCAAGTGGGACAAGTTAAGTTCTCGGTTCAGACACAATAAAGTTCCAGGTATTGGGACGAGTTGAAAGTGAAAGTATAAGTTCCCGGTTTGGGACAAGTTAAAAGTGAAAGGAAAAATTCTTACAGGCTGTGAATAAGGTTTCGGTTTGGGGATAGGACCTCAAGACGGCTGAGGAATGAGGGGAACTAATCACAGGAGTAAAAGGCACTTGAAACCAACCACAGAGGTTTTTCCAGGAGTATGAAAACAACTTTGTTTCTTTTTTCCCCCTCTACTAGTCCAGGAGTATGAAAACAACTTTGTTTCTTTTTCCCCCTCTATTAGTATCTACTGAAGGAACAAGGTTAGCAAAAGTTTGGGTGTTTTTAAATTGGCTTAAGAAAGGGTAGTGAATTGATGCACCCCTCTTAATTTTCAGTAAACTTTGGTACTAGCCTAGCCCTTAAATAAGAAGAACACACAGTATTTAAGGGATTTTTTTTTTAGTTGCATTAAAAATAAAAGGCTCTTGTGCTTCTAATACTTGATTTCTTAACTTTTAAGACAAACATTACATCAAGCAAGAGAGTAAAAGTTCAGATCATGTGTTCATTATTAATAGCATCAAATTGACATTACAAGTTGTACAAGAGCTGGTAAAAGAAAAAATTATTGTTAGGTCATCTGCAGCCATCTACATCACCTTGGAATACACCCATTTTTGTGATAAAGAAAAAATCTGGGAAATAGAGGCTTCTACATGGTTTAAGAGAAATTAATAAACAAATGGTTTTGATGGGACCGGTACAACAAGGTCTGCCTTTACCCTCTGCATTGCCCAAAAATTGGCCTGTCATCGTTTTAGTCTTTTTAATCCCATTGTATCAAAAGGATACGGCTACAGTCCCTTCCATGAATTATGCAGAGCCAGATCAGCGATATGAATGGGTTGTATTGCCACAAGGCATGGCCAATAGACCCACTATGTGTCAACTGTATGTTGATGATGCCTTGAAAGAAGTCAGATAGAATTTTTTGAAAATCAAACGTTATGAAACCTATAGAGCTATTGTGTTAAGTTTAAGAAAGAAACAGTTAGTGATAGCTCCTGAGAAGGTACAAAAGGGCTCTGTGGCTAATTATTTAGGAACAAAAATATCTTTAGGACAAGTAATTCCTCAAAAAATCCAGATTCGCACAGATAATTTGCTTACCTTGAATGATTTTCAAAGATTGTTAGGAGACATACAGTGGCTTAGACCCTATCTCTCATTGTCTAATAAACAATTACAGACATTATATGATATTCTACCAGGTGACTCGGACCTCAACTCCCCTAGACATTTAACTAATGAAGCTAGAGTGGCATTAACATTAGTGGAAAAGGGCATACAAAATGCAGCCTTGAGGCGTAGAGATGAATCCCAGGATATTACATTATGCATATTGCCAACTGAATGTCAGCCTACAGGAGTATTATGGCAAGGGGCTCCTTTACTTTGGGTGCATCCGAAAATCTCTCCTGCTCAGACACTCATTCATTATCCAACTGCAGTAGCCCAATTAGCCATGCTGGGAATTCGTCAGAGTGTTCAACACTTTGGCATCCAACCTACAAGCCTAATTGTATGCTAGAGATATAGTGAAAGCTTGTCAAGCTTGTGCCCCATTGTTACCCCAGATGGGAATCAGGGTTAATCCCCGAGGCCTATGCCCCCTATGGCAAATGGATATTTCTGCCTCCCTGCATTCTGGGGAGAAGGCTTGCCATGTCATTGCTCATTGTTTTGAAGCCTGGGGAGCCTGGGGCATGCCTAAATGTTTAAAGACAGATAATGGACCAGTGTACACCTCTACTTCTTTTGTGTCCTTTTGTAAGACCATGGGAGTTTACCTTAACCATGGTTTGCCCTATAATTCTCAGGGGCAGGGCATTGCTGAACAGGCACACCGGACCTTAAAGGACCCTAAAGGAATGCCTTCTTAAACAAAGAGGGGGAATAGCCTCTGACCACAAGCCTAGAGAGAGAGCGGCTATAGCCCTCTTTACCCTACATTTTTTGACTCTGGATAAGCAGGGATGGTCTGCAGCTGATCGCCATGCTGATCCCGATGCTACCCATAAAGGCATGGTAATGTGGAAGGACATATTGACAGGAAAATGGAGTATCCCTGACCCAGTATTGGTGTGGGCAAGAGGGTCTGTTTGTGTGTTTCCTCAGCATCAACATCAGCCAATTTGGGTTCCAGCAAGACTTACCAGGGTTATATAGCAAGAAGACAGGAATGGAGATGCTAAGGAAGACTCTTCTGCTGATGTGGATGCTACCAGAGATAAGGAGCAATGCTAGTTATTGTTACCTCCGTGCCTTTTCAGAATATAAGCCATGCTAGTAATCTTTCCAAAAGCCTTTCTCAGTTTCTTACAGGAAATTGATCGAGAGAATTTCGACAGTCCATTGTTCACATTAACTTGACCAGAGTGGACGCCTCCCTGGCCTCCAGATTGACCAGCTGGACTCTTCAAGCAATGTCTTACATCAAGGAATGGATGGGAATTGGGGAGGTTGCTATGTGCCTGGTCCCCATCAGTTGCCTTGCCTTTTGGTGTATGTGTCAGATGAAAGCCCGACAGAAAACGTCTCAGAGCAAGCGTTTGCAGCAGTGGAGACGGACAGTCTCCTCAAGTGTGGCTTGGCATGCTAGAGAGGTAGTCAATGACAGGTAAGACTCTTTGGGCACGTTACCAACCTAAGACAGAGACCAAACCAAAGCTGTTTGACTCCCCATGACAGGTAAGGAGCGTTGCTTACAAGGGGAAACCTAAGACAGGCACTCTCTCTGCCAAAATTAATAAATAAGGGGGAATTGTGAGGAGCAGGTGCAGCATTACAGCCAGCTAAAATGGTGCCTGGGCCAAATCTTATGAATGGCACCTGTCAAATCTTATGAATGGTGCTGCTTCTTGGCAGTTTGCCTGCTGTGCACCTTTCCCTAACTGAGCCACAACAGCAGAACTACTGCACAGACTCACTGCCACGAGAATCAGGCTGTTTGAGGTGCACCAATGAGGCATGCCCACGAGGCAGGTGCTGATTGGGACAGGCAGGGGTATAAAAGGATGGCCATTAGGGAGCTAGAGAGGGAGGGCCTCCAGAAAGGAGATTGTAAAGGATCCTGAATAAACTGTGTTGAGAAGAACTCCCACTTGTTTTGTTCCTATCTGCCGGCCAGAGAGAGAACTGACAGCCCAGGTAAGATTCAGGGGCTGCACCTTTGAGTACTGAAGCAGGTGAGGGGTAGAGCAAGCTCTTACACTCTGATGACCTTGGGGCCAGATATCCTCCTGCTGTATGTGGCAAGAGATGGAGGGCCATCTTTCTTTTGCCCATGTCACCATATGGCAATGAAATGGCAGGGCCAGTTTTCTCACAATAACGTCCTTAAGTTCAGCTTGTCTATGCCCTGTCATCAGGGTCAGCTCTACTGTACTTCCCAAACAAGTTGCAGGGTCCTCTGTCCTGAGTGATGTAGCTGGTGAGGGTCAAGGCCAGCTCTCCTGCCCTTATGATTCCAGGGTCATTCTTCTGTCTGCAATGGGTGGAGAGATGTAAAGAGGATGTCCCATATATAGTGACAAGTGCTAATGCAACTTCTTACATTCTGCTTGTATCCTCTGGGCCAGTACACCCACATCTCCTGCAATGTGTTAGTCCAGGCTCTTCTGAGTACTGCAGATGGCTAGGGCAAGCATCAATTCTCCTACTCTCATGCCTTCAGGACTTTCTCTCCCACCATGCTCAGATGAGGGTCTGAGCCAGTTCTGCCCAGCCCTCATACATCAACATGTCTCCAGTTCCCAGCTCAAACCATGGAAGTTTGCTGGACTTTGGTGGTAACAGACAACTGCTGTAGGGCTGTGCACCCAGTCATGGCACCCTGGTGGCAGCAGAGAACAGTATTTTGTCATGGTCCTATTTGTCATCGCCAGCTACTCACATCAGACTGTTTCTCATACCCCTCTAGTCTCCAGTTCTGCCTTTCTTCTTTGTAACCACATTCTTCTGTTTCTTCTTTCTCATTTAATTAGCATTAACTTGCTCCTCTTAAAAGATCTAGTGGTCTCTGATTTTTTTTTAAAAATCATTTCAAAAGTAGTCTTAGGTTTGCTATGCCCTGCTTGTGCATTATGTCTCCGGGCAGGGGTCATTGTGGGCATGATCTGTCCTTTGGGCCTGGCTGGTCCTGGAGTAGTGGTTAGTTCATGCTAGCTACCTGTCTGGGCCCCATGATGTTCATCTGGTGTTCATTTTGGGCTTACTACTTGCTTTCTCTGCCTGAGTGGAACCTTGCAATGGATGTCTATCATTCCTGTTGAGGTCTCGTGAACTAATGTGGGGTTCTTCTATTTTTCAATTCCCCATCCTGGGAGACAGTCTGGGCCTGACTAATACTTGCCTTGTCTTCTCAGGCTCTCTCTCTCTCTCTCTCTCTCTGTCTCACAGAAAGTGTTAGGCTTCTAATCAGTCAGGTATTCAGAGGTCAAAATACTGAACACACATAGTATCTCTCTTTTCTGCCACCTACTGACACATGTGTGACATAGCAACTATACCTGCAATGTAGGAGTGGACAATAGTCTTAACTATTCCCAAGTTCATAAATGGAGAAACTGGGGCAAAAGGCAATTAAGGAAACTCCTAGGAAAGTTATATATTTAGAGCTTTCTGATGTGTGACACCATAAAAAAGCAAGGGCAGTTAAATTTAAAAAAAAAATCAGCCACAGAACATTTGAAATCATAGATGAAGTAATAAGAAAGGCCAGAGAAGTGTCTCCACAGAAAGGAGCACTGGCTGATCTTGTAGAGGACTTAGGTTCAGTTCTTAGCATGAACCTGTTGGTTCACAGCCATTTATAAATCCTGTTCTAGGGAATCTGATGAGTTCTCCTATCTTGACTTTCCTTGGCACAGAGGTGCATACACACAGACACACAGACACTCACACACACACACACACACACACACACACACACACACACACACACACGAAAAATACTCTTACCCATAAAAGATTACTTAAAAACAAAAAAAGCAGAAACAGAAGGAGAAATTGAAACTGAAAGAAAGCAGAGTAGAAATGGGAAAAGAACCTGTGAGTCAAGCCAGAGCTCTATTGGTGGGACTCAGTGATGGGAGCATCACAGGCTAAACCAGACAGCTTTGTCATTCCTTCCCACAGAAAACCCCACTGTACTTACAATCCTTAACACCATTGAGAGCACTTAATTATTCTTCTTGCTAGGTGACTGGCACTTGAGAAGAAGCCTATTCTATCACTCTATATGTCAGAGACTACACTAGTTTGTAGAACTAAAAACAAGATACAAAACAAACCAGGGAACCAGAAGCAACCTCCACAAATATACTCCTGGACAGTAAGAAGACTAGATGGGGAGATGCTGAGAAGTAGTGTCAGCAGGAGAATCAGGTCATGGATGACAAAGAGGTCAGGGCATCATTTGTTGTGGAAAAGACAAAATATTATCATCTGAAAATAAGAGTATAGTCTTAGCACAACAAACTGCTTATCTTCTGCTGATCCATCCCAGTGGTGTGCTGTCTGCAGGGTTGTTAACATTCTAAGTTCACTAAGATACAACATTCCAGTGTAGAATTTTTGTTTGTATCTGTGTGAGTTTATACCCCCAATCCTATGGAATGGTCACATTTGTGTTTTAGAGAGGACAGTGCTGTGAGAGAGCAGACTTTTGACTGACCAGAACTCACCAGTGTTTGCCTGTACTTCATTAAAGAGTTTGTTTTCTCTTAATGGCATCTATCATTATCATTAAGGTTAAATTTAAGGTCCTTTTCTTTTGATTCAGCTGTGTTAGAATATCCAGTGCTTGCTGTATTAAGATAGCTGGGCTCTGGTAGTGCCATACTGCCCTGGGTTTTTATTTTGTTCTTATACTGTCCTTTAACCATCTAGTTATCCCTGAATGGAGCAAGTCTTTGAGGATTCATGTAGAGCTGGTGTCCCTGATTTTAGCAGGGTTCCGAGCATGAAGTCAGACTTAGAAGTCAGTAACAGTGGATCAGGCAGAAATTTTATTCTCAAGATCATCAGAATAGAGTCTGAGGATTTGGGAGCTTATTACTGCTTACTCTCTCACTCTCTCTCAAGATCACCAGCTCTAAACTCTAGTCCCTAGCACCCTGCCAGGTAGCTTCTTCCCCTGATCCCCTGTCATATTCAGCAGGCTACAGCTATTTGGCTTAACCTGCTTATCTGAAGTGACAGGGCAGGACCCTGCTTGCTACCCAGCCCTGTGTTCCTTAACCAGCCTATGCTTCCCCTCACCCTCAGTCATTTGCAGCTGACTATAGCTACTTAGCTCAGCCAGCTTGCCTGAAGTAGCAGATCTAAAATCCTTCCTGCACTCTTTGCCCCTGTGCCACCTGCCAATTTCTCTCAAAAGCTGCCTGGCTCCAATCCAACTTCCACATGTCTTTCCTGTAGACACAGACTCTCACTCTTTCTGTCTCTTAACTCTCCTATCAAGCCCCAATGCTTCTTACTTTATATTTTTCTTCAAAGTTGGCCTTTTCTCTTCTTCTCTACATTTAAAATTTACCTGCTAAGAAAAAGAATGGAGAATACAGGGGGCCTCTCTGCTGAAACATCCAGCCACCATGTGGCAGAACAGCAACCACATGGTTGAACAAGCCCCTCCCCCACTGCTTCATCTCCTCAACAGGAAGACCTGCAACCTATTTTTCAACCAAGAATTTTAAATGTTTCCTTTTCTTTCTAACAGAAACACCTAAAGCAACAGTGCTCATGCTTCCCAACCAAAATTTTTCTTGTTCTTTTTCTTTTGTTTGTTTGTTTTAATGCTTCCTTTTCTCTCTAATACTCGTGATATATGTCCAACAATTTTTTTCAACTTTTAAGATTTCTTCAAGGTTCAAAAGCAATGTAGTTTACTTCCACAGGTTAAGTCAGCATACTGATCACCATTTCTTGAGTCTTAATTAACAACTAACTTCTTTTACGGACAAACTGTTGCTGCCAGTTCCAGATACATAATTAACATTGTTTTTCTCCCTCAGCCATCCAAAACAGACTCAAAGATTCCTTCCAGGACTAAACTTTTCTCAAATACCATTGATTTTCTAGGATCTTAATGACAGACCATGATGTGCTTGTTCCCAAGCAATTTAATGCTCAATATCCAGCCTTTACAGACATCTCTCTGCCAGAGATGCTGCTTTCCTGTTGTGATTATCCTGCATGTATACCCAGAGATCTAACAGAGTCCATGCCATCTTCTGGAACCTGCCTGAGATGCCAAGCTGCTTTCTTCCAGCCACCTTGTCTGACTGAAGACCCCAGAGGATGCTGAGATCCAGAGACCCACGCCACACTCCAGAGATGCATGCCAAAACCCAGAGATGCTCACTAAAAAAGACATATCCAGACCTTCCAGCTATAGATGAACTCTTTGGCCAATTTCACATAGCTAAAGTTACATGTTAGTGAGAAAAATGTAATGTCTATTTAGATTAAACAAATGTCATTACTCTCAAACTGTATAACCTGTATTTAATTGATTCAATGATTTCTTGCCTTCTCAACCATACCCTCAATTATCATTACCTTTGGCTTAGTTATGCTGCACCCTCCAGCCTACATAGTGTTTTCTTTTGACTCTCATCCAAAATTTTCACTAAAAGGGAGTGAGATGTTGGTCCTTGAAGATATGGTTTGGTCTCCCCAGTAGAGCGCTGGGCTTGACATAGCCAGGGACTAAACAGGACATTGCCTGTCAGGGACAATTATCTCCCCATGCTCCAGGATTCCAGACTACTCCATGCAGTCCACATCTCTCATTAACCTGCACCTTGCAGACTACAGATGACGTAGAGTTGTCCCTCCTTTTATGAAAGAAAAGAGAGTGGGATGTTGGGCCTTGGACAAGGTAACTCCATTTAACCTGCACCCTTCAGTCACATAGAGGGTGTGATTAACAGGTCTCCACCTCCAGAGATTTAAATATTGATGAGTTATCTAAAGGCTGGGTGTCATACCTAATTAAGTTATTCCTTCCCTTCTTCCCCCTCCCTATAAAAGCCAGGGGAGTCTGGCTTTTGATGGGAGCACAAACCATCTACACCCATTCACCACGCAAAAGCTTTGGAAAACTGGACTCCACATGTCTCCTGGGCCTTCCACTGCCAGGTTTCCAGCCTTTGGAACCCTGAAACTTCCCAATACAGCCACTGGCCCACCTGCGGTGGCTGTGTGAATGTGGGACCCTCTGCCATTGGCGTGGAAAGCCTGCCCGGGACCCCTCTGTCAGACTCCCCACCCCCCCACGAGGTTTTTTTCCACATAGTCCAGAATCTGGGAAATGATCTACCTAGTAAGAAGAAGCTAAAAACTACCAGGAGTAGCTGTGCTCACAATAAAAAAGGAAATAAAAAAAATCTGATGAGGGTACAGAAAAAAATGAAACCTGTATACAATGTTGTTGAGAGTATTATGTCAGCAGAAAACAATAAACAAGTTGCTCTGGAAAATAAAAACACAGTCCCCAAAGAATAGAGCTAGACATGCCTAGTCATTCACAAAATATGAATATATCTCAATCAATATTTAAGTGAGATACTGCCAACATATAGTTATTTTATTCTGTTTCACAATATCCTCATGGGGGAATGAGCTGAGCTGTTTAACCTCTATGAATAGGTTAAATATGCTAAATAAATAAAATGTCATATACATATATATATATATATATATATATATATATATACACACACACACACATATATGTATGTATTTCTCAACTGGAGATGATCATGTTAGGCAAAGTAAGAGGGGGGTCAAAAGGAGTATGCCATTAATTTTCTTTCATGTGTGCAATCTAGATTGTATAGGGTTGCATGTGTGTGTGTGTATATATATATAAATGATCATAAATTGTTAAAAATGCTAGGACAGCTACGTAAATTTGTGATAAATTCTTATGTCAACTTCTTACTAAGTGCTAACAAAAGTGTCTGGATGTATTATAGTAAAAGTAGGGGTATGGAAATATGTGAATTCATTTCCCTGTCAATCTGGTCCTTGTTGGTGTCTGAGTTGGGAAGACCCATTGTTTCCATGGCAATAATATATTCCACTCTATGTTATAGAAGACTTGTATTCAGAAGACAGGTTGCTGCATTGTTTTAGTTCAAGTGAAGGGGTTGTTATCCCTGATTTGAATGGTATTTCCAGTCCCCACAATTAACTGGAACCCATATGAACATCCTGATCTGCCTCTGTTGTAACTAGGACTAGCTTGTGAAAATTCTAGCTCAACTAGTCTATCTACACTTACTTTCACTCATAGGTGACAGGAAATTTGGACATCCTGCAAGTATATGTAAACTCAATGTTGAGTCCCTCATCATTTCAAGTTGGCTCTGCAAGCACAGCAGCTAAACCTCACTGTAAATCAAGCAGACTATTTTGCAGGACAAAGCTGTGATCTAGATTACATCAGTGAGTTTTATGTTTTCTTTACAATCTCAGTTACTAGAGAAGGTCTCTATAAATGATTCCATCTCTCTTTCTGTTAGAAAAAGAGTCACAATTTATCTGCATGCTTGGTCAGAGTGTTAGCAGCCACTTGGCCTGATAACCAAAGAAATCTGGCTGTGCTCCTAGTTTCCTCATTAAAGGTGCAAGCACAAGGACAATAGGAGTTCCAGAATGCTTCAGTATCTGTTGGTGTGGGGCAGCATTCATGATCATTATCAGTAGTCAGGACCCTGAAGACACTAATTTCATAATTGTTTTAGTATATGAAGGATAGATCATAGTGATCCAACAAAAAACAAAACCTCCATGTAAACATTGTTGGCTTATTCTAAAAGCTGCTTTCTTTTTGCTCACTTTCAGCTCTACTCATCTTCTTGACTATTTTGTTTCTGAAGAGCAACTTGTTGAGAACATTTCCTTTGTCATTCCTGGATGCTTTAATCAGACATATTTAATTGAATATCTTTGAAGGTATTCATGTTATAATGTTAGAGCAGCCTTAACATCCTTGACAATTATAAAAAATGAGACTGGAAAGTATTATAATTCACAGGTGAAAGGATTGTGTATGACATTTATACAGATAAATTTACAATTAAATAATTAGAATCTACAAGAGATTATCAAGTTATTAGAATCAAAGCTTAAAAAATAGAATTTATCTTACACAAATACAATGATTGGGTGAATTAAAATTAGAAATCAATAGAATTAAATGAATATCTCATATTAAATTTTAGAAAAAACACAAATATTCTTCTATACTGATATTGCCAAAATAAAAAAAAATCAAGTACTTATAAAAACTTAACTTAATAGCCAATATTTATTTAATTCAGCAATTGAAAACCTCAAAATTAGGAATGAAATATATTTATGGGGTGAGCAGTGTTTGTTTTATTTGTTTTCCAGACAAGTCCCTTTATGTAGCATAGTGAGACTCTGAACTCTTAGCATTTCTATCTCAGTACAGTTAGTGTCATCACTAATGGTTGCCTTCTAACCTTTTCTGTGTAGATTAAATATCCTTTTTACTTATTTTTCCTTTAAGCATAATATAACTTCTGTAGAGATTTTATTAGAACAAATTAAACCAATGTTAAATAAGTTATATAAAATAACAGAACCTTAACCCTTGATACATAGAAAAGTAAATGCTAAGTGCAAATTAAGAACAAATTATTATTTTATCTGTGTAGGTGTTCAACTTGCATTTACACCACATGAGTACTTAGTGCATCTGGAGGTTTGAAGGAGGTGTCAGATCTCCTTGAATGGTTCTATAAAAGAGTATGCACTTCTCTTAACCATGGAGCCATTTTTCTCTCCTTCTATGGGAAAATTTTATCATGATAGAAAAATATTATTTACAGTTTTAGAATAGGCCACCAGCATTTAACAAAAGTATTTAGAATAAAGGATGTACTCTAGCAAGCTGCAATTATTATATTCCTCTTTGTTCCTTGAGAGTCTTTTTTTTTCCTCTGAAAGCTATTTAACTAAAGTATAGCTTACATAAGGGGTATGTGAACAAGGTGATGAGGGTTGACATCAGTGTACATGTTATGATGCCATCACTACAGTTAATGCTGGAATCCAGATCTTAATTCCTGAAGGTTTCTTGTAGTCATATTTACTCAGTTGATGCTTTACTTATTCCTTCTCCAAATCAAACAAAAACTCTTCTTGCAATTTAATAACATTCATTGATTTCATAAATTTGGATGATGCATTTACATATCTATTCAATTCTAAAGCATGGTGTTTGAGGCAGTTTGATTTTCCAGATTCCACATGACCAAGTTCAGAGTTATGCTATATAAACCAGTCAAATATGCCTGAGAGAATTTGCCTTGAATGGATTTATTTCTTAGCTACAATTTAAAATTCAAAACATACCACTCTAAATATAGCTTTAGAATGTCTCCTAATTTGACCAGTAATTATTTAGGGACAGTTTTCATTATATATTAAAGAAACCTGAGACATATCTCTTAGCAACAAAATTCACAGTATTTATCCTTGGAGTTCCTAATGCATATAATGGCTAGAGAATATATATATATATATATCTTAGTGCATTTTAATTATTTTCTTATAGATTAATCACTATGTGCCATAAAATGAGTTTACAAAAAGTAAAGTAAAGAAATAAATTATTGATTAGTAATGATATTATAGATCCTCTGTCTCAGATTTGGAGGATGCAATTTTGTACCAGTGCATCAACTAATGAACAACTCCTGCCTAATTTATTTTCTACTAGTTCAAATAGGTGGATATACAGTTTTCTGTAAATGACATTATAATACATTATAATATTTTTCTTATTTGAGAAAAATATTTTAGCAGTTTTAAACATTAATTGTTTTATCTTAGATATATAATAGTCTCCTTATCTATTAACCTATCATTCTTGTGATCAATACTTTAGCTGACATAATGTCATGTGTATTATATGTGACCTGGTATTATTTAGAGCCCCATTAGGGTATTCAGTTTACTTTTTAAGTAAAAATATATTTGATGCGTAAGAAATTGTATACACAGCAAGATAACATAGCAGCACAATAATATTTTAAAAGTAACACAGGAATATTAATTGTGTATAAACCTCAGTGAGAAAAATACTAAATAATGAAACCCTATTGTTCAAGGCACTGTGAATACTTGTGGCTCCAGTTCAGTTTATTATTTTTATACTATAAACAATACAGAAAGTTTTAGAATAAGTACTAAATAATTTTCAGTATAAAAAGAACACAAGACAATCAAAAATAATTATTTTTTACTAAAATAATTTTAATACTTTATAGATATTTTTATATATTTCACAATATTATATGTTATAGAAAAGACAATTAGAAACTTTCATGAGTTAAATTAGAGATAGACCCTTAAAAGAAGTTATTTTAACATCATACAAGTGTTATTGGGCATTCCCATCTTATTTAAAAAATGATGATCTTAATATTTAGCAATTTCAGAGACTGTTTTGAGAAAACATTATTTTACAGATACTGCCAGAAAGAAAAACACTTAGGAATATCAGTGCTACTTTCTCACAATCAAGTTTCTATGGTGCTTATTAGGGCTGTGAGATTCTTGGGTTGCTCAGATTGCAGTATTATGATCAAACCAATATAGATCTGAAATTAGCCTCCTGGCATAGATCTGACAAATTATTTCTTACCTTTAGGACATACTTTAATCATTATATATAAAATAAATATCATGAGCAAAGACTGCAGTGATGTGTTAAATACAATGGATTGCAGTTTTGTTATTGTAGTTCACAGGAAACACTCTTGAGCATTATTTATGTCTGCTTCAACTTTCTGCCAAGTAAGCAATTGAAGTACCACAAAGAAGTTAATGATAACACCCGTGAAAGAAATAAATTCTTTATGAAGAGAAAAATATATATATTAGTACAGTACTCAAAACAATACTCTAAACAAAAGTAGAAGAAATATTTGTAGTATATTGAATCTCATTACCCATAGGACAATTTTTAAATCAATACTTCCTTCTGTATTGTGTCTATGTATATATGCACATGCCTGATGTTGTAGAAAGGTGATCAGAGGACAAACTGATGTAATTGATCTTGTGAGTTCTGGGTATCAAATTCAGGAGACAAGGGTTAGAGGCAAGTTCCTTAGCCACTTGAGACAACTTAACTTCTTCATCATAAGAAATTATGAAGACTTTGACTTACTTGGCATATATTTACTTGATGATGTACAAGAAGATATTATTAGTAATAGATTTTGTGAGTTGTTGCAGAGAATTTTTATATTCATATTTTTGTAGAAAATTTTTCTCCCACTCTCTCACCATTTCTTCATCAAGGATATTAATTTTATTTCTTTTGTTCTTTTTGTTTTGCTTGTCCTTATAGACTTCTTATTCAAATAATCACTTCAAACACACCAGGCATTTTCAAGGGTGTCCACCTACCCTATGTTCTAGGCAATAGGAATTGTATCTGTTTAAAAACAAAAAACAAAAAACAAAAAAAAAAAACAAAAAAAAACAAAAAAACAAAAAACAAAAAACAAAAACAGGAGACAATTTATAGTACTCAACACAGAAAAATGGACTTTTACTTACACTTGGTACTTTTCATACAGCTGTACTAACCAATGAATTTGCATAATGCTCCCCAGGGTTCACTTCTCCTTGCAAGTCTAAGACAAAAGCTAGCCCCTCTTTTGGCCTTGAATATTCAGAACTCTTCATACCAAGTTTTCAGAATGAGGTGCTCTCTTCAGTTCCTGGGGCTGCTTGTGCTCTGGATCCCTGGTTAGTAAAGAATTAGATAAAGAAGTAGAATGTAGGGTTGGGGATTTCTGTGCCCTCCTGATGCAGATGTAGATGCAGGTGTTGTTCATACCTGAGATCACTAGTTTTGTTTGCCAGCCATATGTAACCTTTTGTAGCTACCCTCACATCTACCAAAGCTGATGGTCCAGATGATTCCTAGATAGTTTCTATGCTCTCTTTACATAGATATTTTATGTTGAGCATTTTTGAAATATGAATGGAAGTCATGAACACAATAAATAGAAAATACAGAAAAGAAAAATTATTTGAAAGTACCATTATGTTTATGGATACCTTTCATTTCTCTCATTTCAGGAGCCAGTGGGGATATTGTGATGACAGAGGATGAACTCTCCAATCCTGTCACTTCTGGAGAATCAGTTTTCATCTCCTGCAGGTCTAATAAGAGTCTTCTACACAGCAATGGCAAGACATACTTGAACTGGTACCTGCACAGGCCAGGCCAGTCTCCTCAGCTCCTGATATATTGGATGTCCACCCGTGCATCAGGAGTCTCAGACAGGTTTAGTGGCAGTGGGTCAGAAACAGATTTCACACTGCATATCAGTAGAGTAGAGGCTGGGGATATAGGTGTATATTATTGTCAACAAGTTCTAGAGTATCCTCCACAGTGATACAGTCCTGAACAAAACCCCCCCAGATGGCAACACCCAGATGTTACATGTGTTGCTTGTTTGAAGAACATCAGAACAATTTTTTACAGTTAGTGAGGAGGAGGAGGAAGAGGATCTGGAAAAAGAGGAGGAAGAAGACAAGGAGGAAGAGGAGGTGATGAAAGATCAGGAAGAGGAGGAGAGGGAGAAAAGGAACTGAAGGACTCAGAATTATTTATATCTGAGACCATAGAGGAATATTAGTTGAGGTTATGTTCTCCACGGCAGGTACCACCTGTATGCTGTGCCATTTTTTTTTTTTTTTGGTATAATGTAAGTAACAGGTGAATGAAGGGAAGATAAAATGAAATAAAAAATGAAATACTGAATGGTAAAAACCATTTTCACTCTCCAGACCTTGTAAACATGAATAGATGATTTTCATCACAAATGATGTTCAGATGGTAGAGTTTGATGCTGACCTGTGTCACCCAAAGACATTTTTAAGTTCTTTTTTATTTGCAATTATTATTGTTTGTATTTTGGTCCTTAAGTTGTCCAACACATGCATTATGGAAATGTTTGATACTGTTTAAATGTTTTTTTTCCTACCCTTTCCAACCTCTCATAATGCAGGTCCTTTTCTAATATAAAAAATTAAGTGATAGGGATACTCCCACTCTCCATAAAATGGCCTAGGAGCATTACTTATCTTTGTTTTTATGTCTTGGGGTACTGGGAACTTTCAGGTTCTATGTTAGTCACTGAATAAAGCAGATTAGAAAAGGGAGTTAATTCAGTTTGGTTCATTTTATGTTTCCCACATTGTTTGGTTGATATGAGATGATATAACAAGATCTTGACCTTTCCAGCTCCAAATCAATGAACCATTTTTTTCCCTGCTCATGATAACTTAGCCTATCTAGTATAATGCTCAAAACATTAATAGGTGACAAGTCATGTTTGTTTGGTTCAAAATTCCATGCAGTTTTAGAGATAGTTTAATGGATAAGAATGTGTGATGTACATTTATAATTCTGATTTCAAAATTGAAGCACTTATATAAAATCCCAAACTATTGCCCTTAGGGCCTGTACCTTTCTCCAGGGTAAATTATAATAAGCATGTCATTCCCTCTGAAGATCCCACAGTCTGATGAAGGCCTCTCCAGGAGATCTGCTGTACCCAGGACAACAGGTAAGGGAACATCATATATATCCCCTGCAGCTGGCACCACTTGGAAGCACAAAATACTCAGGATTCATCCCCACAACTCAAACTCTAACTCCCTTCTGGAGTTAGAAAGCCTGCACCTTTCACAGGGCAGATAATCAATGTGTCTGCCTCTCTGAAGTTCCTCACAGTCTGAAGGCCTCTCAGGAGATCTGCCATTGTCAGGGCCACTGGTCTACCAGGAGACCAGCAGTAACTCAGGGACACAGGAATAATTCTCCAGACAAAGACACCCAGGCCAGTTAACACCAGAGATAACCACATGGTAAGAGGTAAGCATACGATCATAAGGAACAGAAAAAGCCAATATACTTTGGCACCATCAGAACCCAGTTCTCCTACCACAAAAAGCCCTGGATACTACAACACACCTCAAAACTATGATGGTGACCTAAAACCCTATCTCAAAAACATAATAAAATCCTTTAAAGAGGATATAAACAACCCACTGAAAGAAATACAGGAAAACAGAGGCAAACAAGTGAAAGAATTGAACAAAGTAATCCAAGACCTAAAAATGGAAGTAGAAACAATAAAAGAATTACAAATGGAGGCAAACCTGAGAATGTAAAACCCAGGATAAAGGTCAGGAGCTACAGATGCAAACATCCACAACAGAATACCAGAGATAGAAGTGAGAAACTTAGGTGAAGATTGCACAGAGGATATTGACACAAAGGTCAATGAAAATATAAAACATAAGAACTCCTAACCCAAAGTGTTGAGGAAATCAAGGATATAATGAGAAGACAAAACCTAAGAATAATAAGAATAGAAGAGAGTGAATCTCCACACATCAAGGAACCAGGAAAAGTATTCAATAAAATCATAGAAGAAATCTTCCTAAACCTAATAAAAAGAGATGGCCATAAATGTTCAAGAATCCCATAGAACACCAAATAGATTGGACCAGAAAATAAAATCATCTTGTTAGATAATAATCAAAACAATAATACACAGAACAAAGAATATTAAAAGAAGTAAGAGAAAAAGGCTAAGTAACATATAAAGGCAGACTTATCAGAATTACACCATACGTTTCAACAGAGACCATAAAAGCCAGAAGAGCCTTGACGGGGGTCATGTAGACCCTAAAACAACATATACCCTGCAAAACTCTCAACCATCACAGAGGGAGAAACCAAAATATTCCAGGAAAAAACAATTTAAATGATATATATCCACCAATCCAGCCCAAGAGAGGAGAATTCTAGAAGAAAAACTCCAATACAAGGAGGATACCTTGACCAAAGAAAGAACAAAATGTTAATCATCTCACAAGAAAATAAAATGGAGAGAACTGCATATGCATAATGCCACCTACAGCAACAAACATAATAGGAACTCACAATTATCTGTCTTTAATACATCTCAATATCAACAGGTTCAATTTCCCAATAAAAAAATAAAAATAAAATAAAAGCTAACAGCAAGCAGGATCCAGCATTTTGGTGCATACAAGAAATAAAACTCAGTGACAAAGACAAACACTTCTTTAGAGTAAAAGTCTGAAAAAAAAAAATAGTCTTCTAAGCAAATGGTCCCAAGAAACAAGCTGGAATTGCCATCTAGTATCCAGTAAAATAGACGTTCAATGAAAAGTTATCAAGTGAGATTGAAAAGGACACTTTATATTCATCAAGGGAAAAATTCACCACAAAATTGTCTCAATTCTGAACATCTATGCCGCAAGTGTAAAGGCATTTTACATTTATAAAAGAAACTTTACTAAAGCTCAAAACACACATTGAACCCCTCACAATAATAGTGGGAAACCCTACTCTCATCAAGAGACAGGTAATTACAAGGAAACTAAACAGAGACATGATGAAACTAATAAAAGTTATAAATGAAATGGATTTAACAGGTATCTACAGAAAATTTCATGCTAAAAGAAAAAAAATGCCTTTTTATCAGCATCTTATGGTACCTTTTCCAAAATTGATCATATAATCAGTCATAAAACAAGCCTCAACAGACACAAGAAAATTATTTCAATCTCATAAATTCTATAAGATCACCATAAAATAAGGCTAGAATTCTATAACAACAACAACAACAACAAAAGCTTCCAGAAAATCTGCATACCCATGGAAACTGAACAACTCTTTACTTAATGATAACTTGTTCAGGGAAGAAAAGAAGAAATTAAAGCCTCTCTGTAATCCAGTGAAAATGATGACACAGCATACCCAAACTAATGGGACACATTGAAAACAGTTCTAAGAAAAAATTTCCTAACATTAAATGCCTTCATAATTGAAGAATCCTACACTAACAAGTTAACATAACACCTGAAAGTCCTAGAAGTAAAGGAAATAAATCCACCCAAAAGTAAAAGGAAGTAAATAGTTAAACTCAAGGATAAAATCAACAAAGTAGAAAAGAAGAAAAAAATACAATGAAACACGGAAACCAAAAGCTGATTCTTTAAGAAAATCAACAAGATAGATAACCATTAGCCAAACTAACTAAAGTTCACAGAGATAGTGTCCAAATTAAGAAAATCAGAAATGAAACAGGAGACACAACAACAGAAATTGAAATATAAAAAATCATGAGATCCTACTACAAAAATATGTATTCAATAAAACTAGAAAATCTAGGTGAAATGAATGACTTTCTACATAGATAACATATGCAAGCTAAATCAAGAGCAGGTAAACTATCAAAACATCCCCATATCTTCTAAGGAAATAGAAGAAGTCATTAAAGACCTCCCAACCAGGAAAAAAAAAAAAAGCCCTGGGCCAGATGGTTTTTGTGTGGAACTCTAGAAGAAGAGATCATCTTCTAGACCATCAACACTCCTCAAAACCATTCATAAAACAGAAAAAGAAATAACACTACTTAATTCATTTTATAAAGCCACAATTACTCTGAAAACTAAACGCACAAAGACTCAACAAAGAAAAAGAACTTCATATCAATTTCAATTATGAATATCAATGCAAAAATACTCAATAAAATTCTAGGGAACCAAATCCAAGAACATATCAAAACCTTCATTTAACACAGTGAAGTAGACTTCATCCCAGGGCTGCAAGGTTGGTTTGTTATACGAAAATCCATGAATGTAATCCACTATATAAACAAACTTAAAGAAAAAAGTCACATTATTATCTCCTTAGATATAAAAAAATCATTTGACAAAATACAACAACCTTCATGTTAAAAGTAGTAAGGTAACAGGAAACCAAGACCCATACCTAAACATAATAAAAGCAATTTACTATAAAGCAACAGCCAATATCAAATTAAGTGTAGACATACTTGAAGTAATCCCACTAAAATCCAGGAGAAGGCAAGAATGTCCACTTTCCCCATATGTATTCAATATAGTACTCGAAGTGCTAGCTAGAACAGTAAGACAACAAAAAGGAGATCAAGGGGATACAAATTGGTATAGAAAAAATAAAGGTATCACTAATTGCAGATGATATGATAGTATACATAAGCGACCCCAAAAATTCTACGAGAATTTCTCCAACTGAGAAAAAAACTTCAGAAAAGTGACCAGATATAAAATTAACTAAAATAAATCAGTAGCTTTTCTTTATACAAATGATAAACAAGCTGAGAAAGAAATTAGAGAAACAACTTTTTTCACAATAGCCACAAATAATATAAAATATCTTGGGGAAATTAACCAAATAAGTGAAAGAGCTGTATGACAATAACTTCAAGTCTCCCAAGAAAAAAATTGAAGTCATCAGAAAATGTAGAGATCTCCAATTTTCTGCTCATGGATTGGCAGAATTATCATAGCAAAAATCACCCTCCTCTCAAAGACAATCTACATATTCAGTGCAATACCATAAAAATCCCAGCACAACTCTTCAAAGACATGGAAAGAGCAATTCTCAAATTTGTTTGGAAAGGCAAAAAATCTAGAATAGTGAAACCAATTTGTAACAATAAAAGAACTTCTGGGGAAATCACCATCCCTGACCTCATGCTATACTATAGAGAAATAGTAATAAAATGTGCATGGTATTGGTACAGAGACAGACATGTTGACCAATGGGATAGAATTGAAGTCACAGAAATAAAACCACACACTTACTCATAACTTGGTCTTTGACAAATAAGTCAATAATACACAATGGAGCAAAAAAAGTATCTTAAATAAATGGTGCTGGTCTAACTGGTTGTCTGTACGTAGAAACATAACAATAACTATATTTGTCCCCTTGCACAAAGCTCAAATCCAAGTGGGTCAAGGACCTCAACATAAAACCAGATACTTTGAATCTAATAGAAGAGAAAGTGGAAAAGAGCCATGAACTCAATGGCACAAGAGGAAATTTCCTAAACAAAAGTACATGATTCCTGCTCTAAAATCAAGAATTGATAAATGGGGCCTCACAAAATTGGAAAGCTTCTGTATGGCAAAGAACATAGCCAATAAGACAAATTGGCAACCTACAGATTGGGAAAAAAATCTTCACAAACCCCATTTCCAATAGAGGACTAATATCCAAAATATATAATGAACTCAAGCAGCTAAACACCAAAAACCAAACAACCCAATAAAAAAATGGTGATAGAACTAAACAGAAAATTCACAACAGAGAAATATCAAATGGTTGAGAAGCACCAGTAGAAATGATCAAAGTCCTTAGTTGTGGGCAGTAGGCTGTGAGAAGCAGCTGGGTGCTTGGTCTGACCATTATTGGATGGCTTGGGCGCTGGTTCTTTTCATTTAGCTTCAGCTCTCAACAGCCCTTCCCACAGAGAAGTCTATGGCCATCAGTTACCAGAAACAGGCCTCAGGACCTAGAGAGATTTACATACTAATGAGGTACCTGAAGGCCAGAGGGCAGAGCCAATTAAGCATTCTTCCCCAGCCCTTCCCTCCTCTCTCCCTCCCTATTTAATTCAGGTCTGTCCTGGATTTTACAGGGGGTGCATCCAGATCCGTCCATCATCCGCCATGACATTAAAGCCTGTAAAAACCCATGGACTTTCTCATGTCATTGGGATCACACCCATGAGGAACCATGGAGGAAGCCTTTAATGAGCCACAACCATGGCATTTAACTTCCTTGTGGAGGAATCCACAGTGTCTTCAGCCAACTACCCACACTTAGTGATCAGAGAAATGCCAATCAAAATGACCCTGAGTTTCCACCTTACACTAATCAGAATGGCTAAGATCAAAACCTCAGGTGACAGCACATGTTGGTGAGGATGTGTAGAAAGAGGAACTTTCCTCCATTCTTGGTGAGATTGCAAACTGGTACAAGCACTCTGGAAATCAATCTAGAGATTTCTCAGCAATTTGGTAATAAATCTACCTGATGAGCCTGCTGTACTACACTTGGGCATATCCCAAAAGATGCCCCATAATATCATAGGAGCTCATGTTCAACTATGTTCATAGCGGCCTTATTTGTGATACCCAGAATCTAGAAACAATCTAGATATCCCCCAGTGGAAGAATGGATACAGATAATGTGGTTCATTGATACAATGGAATACTATTCAGCAACTAAGAATGAGGATGTCATGATTTTTGCAGGCAAATGGATGGAACTAAAAATATTATCCTGAGTAAGGCAACTCAGACTCAAAAGAACATGCATGGTATGTAGTCACAGTAATAAGTGGTAGTAATAAATAGATATTAGCCAGAAAAGAACAGAATACTGAGGATACAAGCCACAGAATTCAAGAAGGTTAAGAAGCATTAGAGTCCAACTGAGGATGCTTAAATCCCACTTGGGAAGATGAGGAAAACAATCACAAAAGCAGAGAGAGGAAAAAACCTGAGTGGGATGGTGGGGCAAGGGGAACATGATCAAGTATGAGAGGGAGACAGCAGAGAAGCCCTGAGGGCCAGCAGAATGAATGAAAAAATCAAACCTTAGGGGCTCAGAAGGGGGACCCTGTAGAAAAAGTATCAGAGACCTAGGTGTGAAAGACTCTCAGGGCTCAAAGGTGAAATGCCCAAAAGTGGGGAAAGGGAACTCATAGAGTCTACCTCCAGTAGAAAAACAGGCCATCAAGTGTAGAGATGGATTTCTCAACCCACAGTAAAAAAAATGTAACCCAGAATTGTTTCTGTCTAAAAGAAGTGCAGGGACAAAAATGGAGAAAAGACTAAGAGAAATGAGGTCCAGTGACCAGCCCAACTTGAGACCCCCATGGGGAGGCTCCAGGTCCTAACACTATTACTGATGCTATGATGTGTTCACAGACAGGAGCCTAGCATGGGTGTTCTCTGAGAGTCCCAACGAGCAGTTGGCTGAGGCAGATGCAGATATTTACACCTACCCATTGGACTGAAGTTGGGGAAACCTCTGAGTGTATTAGGGAAAGGCTGGAAGAAGCTGAGGAGGAAGGTGACCCCATTGCAAGGCCAACTGTCTCAACTAACCTGGACCATTGAAATCACTCAGACACTGAACCAGCAACCAAGCAGCATATACAAGTTGGCCTGAGGCCCCAACACATATTCCTTGAAGGACTGCCTAGTCTGGCACCAGTGGGAGAAGAACCTAAGTCTTATGATTGCAGGTGTGAAAAACAGTTGGAAATATACAACATGAGTATACATGATTGGCTGCACCTACCTGTCGTCACCTAATTCTCTCTCTGTCTCCCTTTGTCTCTCTTTGCCCTCTGTCTCTCTGTCCATCTCTGTCTCTCTCTCTGTCTCTCTCTCTTTTTCTCTCTCTTTCTGTGTGTGTATGTGTGTGTTGTTTTCATTTTTGGTTGTTGTTGCTATTTTTTGTCTGCTTGTTGTAAGAGGTTGCTCTATCCAGCTCATATTCTGCTATTATCATTTGGATCCTGAAACCAGACATTGCCTTGATATATCAGTTTCTCAATAAAGATACTTCTGCTGGCTCAAACTTTGTTTTCATGGTGAATTATATTCAAATTCTCAGGCCCTAAAAAGACTTCACAGTAATGGCCCATTATCTGTATGTGTCAGTGACATGGAACTCAGGCTAAGATTAGTGCCCACTACAAGGATGCCTGCCAGCCTGCAGTTTCTCCAGATTGGCATCTGTGGAAATTTAACAACTTTAATATTGCAAACTTAACTTGCTGTGAGGTGTGCAGCATGAACGAGGATTTTTAAATTTTTAAATATTTTATTGGTTCTTTGTGATTTCACAACATGCACCACAGTTCCATTTATCTCCCTGACTCTTCATACCCATTCTGTACCCTTGAAATGTCCCCCCAAAAGAAAAAAAAATCTCACAGTAGAAGCTGTGAGTGTCACAGTGTGTCCTGTAGTATACTATGTTGACTATAGTACTTTGCTTGCAAATGTTCATTGCAATGAGTCCATTAAGAAGAGGATGTTTGCATTTGCACCAGTATCAATACTGGAACATCACTGAGACTCTTCTAGGATATTCTGCTGTTCCCCTGTGTAATGAATATCTTATGGTTTTGGATCTCTAAGATAAGACACTTTGTGTAAACCAGCAGTTCATAGATGCAGTAGATGATGAGGTGGGCCAACACAAAACCCTTGACCTGCAATGTATCTGAGCTGATCAACCTTCAAGCTCTCCAAAACTCACATCACCTTGGTGAGATCTCCAGCCATGCCCTGGCTAGCTCATGCAGTGCTGAAACCAGCAACCAGCAAAGCTAAGTCTCCCACTTTCATGACCTCAGGGCTCACTCATGCAGGCTAACACAATAACAGCCAGACTTCTCTAACTTTTGTCCCTTGTTACCTGTTGACACTGGCTGCAACACTCAGAAGAGAGGTCTCTAAACCTGGACCTAATGGGCAATACAGCAGAGGTGACTTTGATGGCTTGGAACTGGTAAGAAGATCCTTGGGTAGAAGTATGGGAGAACTGTCCATACAACTTGTCTGCTATAAGTGGCATGGACAAGGGAAAAATGACCCTCAATCCCATCATTTGCCACCTATGAAAGATAAGAGAGCTGGCTCTGGGGACATGAAAGTCAGAGAATAAGCCTTGTCTCTCACAGACTGCAACACTCTGAGAAGCAGGCCCTTCTCCTTCCTTGGGAAAAAGTAAAGTTAGCCCCGGTTGCAGGATTTCAAGTGAGCCATCCCTGAGGGCCTGAGAGTGGAAAAGAAAGCCCAGCACTTTACCTAGGCAACATAGTAAAGCAGAATTCGACATTTTATTTTTGATATTTGATTAAGATGTCTGAAATATGTCACATGGACCCAAGAGAGCATTAGGATTAATAATATACAAAAAGAGTGGTGGCTTATAGCCACAGGTTGAAAGCTAGAGAACAATCACTCTGAATGACCCAGGAAGAGAAGCTTGGGTTTCTCTCATTTAGTTTTGGTGTATCCCATGTTTGGGTTGTTTGTACATGGTAACATTTTTTTTCTGGAGCAGCCACCTCAAACTTTTGTGTTTAGATCTTAATAACTCACATATTTGATAAGAGAGGAAGCTGTTCTGCAGTCACAAATGTATTTCAGAATTTCAGTTATGATGTAGAATGGCTCTTATCACTCTCAGTAGTAGCTTGTATGGACTGAGTAAACCTCTTTTAGGAGTCTCTTCTATAGGGCTAATTGTCATGGGCCTCTTTCATGGGCCTCATGCATGAGTCTCTGCCATGAACATCTTGCTACCTTATTGACTGTGGGACTCTTACACAGATAACATGCAGGTCACTCTAGCAAGGCCCTTTTGGTCTGTCCTACTTTTCAGTCCTCTTACAGACAACTAATAATTCAGAGATGTAACCCATACCCTCATTGGAGCTCTGATATGTTAGACAAAAAGCACATGAATAGGATTAGGAAAGAACTACAGGAGAACACACATTTATAATTGACTTATAGAATGCAAAGCAGACTGCATTTTCATTTGAGAATGTCAGGTGACCTCCTTTAGATGCCCTCAGTCTAAAGATAACAAAGAACTTAGAGATACTTGGTAAATAGTAATATTCTAAGATTTAGGTTTCAGTCTTCTGCAGCACCACCCACTAGCAATGTTCCCAGAGAGCTCCAAGTTCTACTTTGCATCTGCAAAGTTAAACCAAATTATCTAATTGGGAAGATGCCAGTCTGTCCTCTAATCCTAAATTGGCCTTCAGCCACAGTCAGGACTATGAGAATATCTGGGAAAAAAACTTGTTCTTCTGTCCTTTGTTGTTTGTCTATCATCCTAAAATGTTGGCTTATCTCAGGTGTGGAATGGATATGCTGGCTAGAATGCAGAAAGGTGAAGAATAGTACTTCTCTAATCACAAAGACAGGAATTGATCTAGGATTCTCAGCTGCACAGTGGGAAAGATCATTTGATCTTTAGTTCACTGTAAATACATCTACTTGTAGTCAGCTGTGTTGTACTAACTTGCTCCATCCAGCAGGGCAGTGAACAGTGATTCAGCAAGATCACTTAAAAGAGAGGATGTTTATTCATCACAGGTGGATGCAAAGAAATATGGCTTGTCTATTGGTTGATCAACCTGCACTTTTTATTTTTTTTACACAGGGGTTATATACACAAAAAAGCAGGATGTGAGGAAGGGGGTGACTCAGGAGTGTAGGTTTTCAGGAGGAGTACAGATATGTTTCAGAACAGAGTGTCAGCTGGGTGAAAGTTTAGGGAACAGGCCACTATGATTCTGCCTATAATTCACTTGTACTATCCACCAAGGCTATCCAAGGTGCATGACTATCCACAAGACCTATGATTACTTGTTCTTATACAGGCTGTTAAATTTACACCAAAGCTGCCTGTTTACATTATTTTATAGCTATCCATTCAGTGTTTTTTCATAGAGACCAAGACTTTGTGTTAGCAAGCTGACGTTAGGCCTTCAGTGTATAAGCAAGGTTGTCCCTGACACTAAGTGCACAAATTAATTCAGGTACTGACTGTGACAGTTCATTGTATTATATACTTTACTGAATGTGGAATCAACTATACACATGCCTCTCAGTGAATCCATGAGGATATATCAAATAAGGATACATGGGGGAGAAAAAACCCTCTCACAGAGAGGGCAACTGCACAGTTGCAACAAGGACCAGTGGAAAGCAGTGCTTCTTACAAACCTGCCCTTGGTTCTTGTTGGTGTCTGCCTTTCACTGTCACTGCTGCTGTAATTTCTTGTTTCCATCATGACTGAGCTCCTTCTACTCATGAGCATGGTGGGGGAGACATGCAATCTGTTCTGCTTTGGAAAATCCTTCTTTCCAACTGTCAACTCTCTGGGCATTTGGGTAGCAGGTAAAGAGGTGTCTCTATGAGCTGTGGTATGTTTCAGGTTCCACCATAAGAGAAGGTCAGAGCTAGTAGCATAATAAGGGACTCAACAGAGTAGATCTTGTCACAGATGGGAAGATACATGTAACCTCAATGAAAGAATAAATAAATTCCATAGAAGTGGGGACTAGCATCTGAATGGAACCATGGGTTGACTTTAAAAGTGTCATAATTTTCAAATATGATTCCAGTTGTTAACAGTGTACTGGGGGAAAACAGCTTTTCAAGACAACAAGTAAGGAGGACAGGCCACAGTGAGTGAAGACAAGAAAGAGTCTCGCAGGTCCCAGTAACTGAGTCAAGGACTAACGAAAGTTGGTAATTTATATGGCTTACTCTCTCAGGACATATAGATTATCCATTTAAGGGATCTTTCACCAAAAGATAGGAAGTATCATAAATTCCTGTGTCTCATTTACTTTAGCCATACCCTCAGTAAGATGTCTCTCCCTGATGATGGACTGAGCCTCAGAAGCTTGAGGCTAGTGGTCAAAACTTCTAGTTAAAAAAAACTAAATTAACTGCAGAGGACTTGAAGCAAGAACTAATAATGGCACATTACAGTGTCACTGCCATTAAATGATAAGGTTGAGTATGAGTGGAAAACAAGTACTGCATTAAGGGATGACATTTGAGAGGAAGGGTTTTGTTTCTCTCCAGAAATTATTGTTTATAACTCAAATGATCAACTTGTGGTTTAACTACCTCTTCCAGAGAGTCATAAACAGAATGAAGTAGTAGCTGAGTGATGCAGAGTCTAAGATTGGCTGGCAATGTAGCTCACACAGGGATATTCAATGTCTGAAGAGATCACATAAAAAGTGGCAGGAGAACAAACCCAGAAAAATGAATCTGAGGCCATCTGAATTTATTGTTCAAGAACTATCTCAACATATCTTCATGTCAGTTATCCTTATGAGTCAAAGTCACTGTGGAATGTCATTCAGATACCTGGGAAAACATTATTGTTTCCATACATCATAGCAAAGTAGCAGCCCCTTCTTACTGACATTGATGTCATCAGTTGAAGGCATAATTCTTTCTAAGTCTGTGAGTACATTTTTCCTGGCTTTTAGTTCTGGCTAGTTGTACAGTAATATGACAAAATGCCTGAGAGATAGATTAGGCTGACAGTTCCTAAGGCAAGAGTCAAAGATCAGGTAGCCAATGACCTTGGGCCTGTGTCAAGGGAAGTATATATGATAGAAGTATATGGTAGAGCCAGTTACTTGTATATGAGCCCGTGAGCCAATAGATGATCCTGGGTCTTCCATACACTTGGAAGGCAAATTTCTACATCCACATCCTACAAATGCCTCACTGGGACTGCTTTACAAGGCTCTATCAGCTCCAATCTCCCAGGGACTATACGTTTCTTACATGAGGACTCTCAACTACCATACTTGGGGCATTAACTCTTACTGCTTCTGCTTAATCTGCTTCTCATGGTTTCACATAGGTTACCAATAAAGACTTATAGAATTTGAATTTACAAATATGCCTCTAAATTTAATCTATCTCTGCCTCTGTTTCTGTCTCTCATGATCGTTCTGGGTCTTTGGTCAACACTCGTTAATATATTTTGTTTATTGCTTGCCTGAATGTCTAGCACTGAAGTTTAGTAGAAGTCTCTTTAAAAGGTGTTATAAAATAGGGACAAGGAGCCAGTGGGGAGTGCTGCCATGACAGCTGGCCACGACATTCTTTAAAACTTGACTTGGAAACTGCTCAATAATTCTCCTGCTTTTCATTACTGTTTGTAATTCAAGAAAACTACGTTTATTCAACAGAAAGGCATAAAACTTTCTTTTATCAGATACATTAAACATGTGCAGACAGGCTTTCAAAATATCATCTATTTTCTCCTACACTGATTTTCAGACTGCTTCAACTCTTACTTAGGGAAGTGTCAGACTGAAACAATCACTATAGGAACAATGCACCTATTTTCTGCTAACTATTCCTTGTGTTTGATAATAATTTTGGTGCTTGTACTTCCAATGTATATTTTCATTTTTTACAAATCCATGTGTGTGTATTCATATATACACATACACATACACATACGCATACGCATACGCATACGCATACGCATACACATACACATACACATACACATATACATATACATATATATTCATGCATATGTGTTCCCATGTACATTTTGGTTTCTTTGAGGTTTTTTGCTCACCTTTCCTGATGTTCAACTTTTTAAGCAATTTCATGTACTAAAAATGGAGGTTAACAGTATTTTGTTTTAAAACATATTATTTGAATTGTTTATTCATAAACAATTTTGCCCCATTTTATGGCACACTAATCCTCAAGTTTTTATTTGTAAATTCTGAATGTATGATATGAAAATATAGATTTATAGTAACTGCAGAAACTCCTGTATGCAAGATATAAGCCTCACCATTTCTACTGACAGCCCACAAATTTGCTAACTTTCTTCACAGAAAATAAAATATAAAAGCATTTGCAGTTTTTCCAGAAATTTGTTTTCTGGTTCAGAATGACAAATTTCCAAAAGAATATGTAAATTTGGAAACACAAGATGATTGAGGAAATGATAATCAGGATGTTTAGGGTATAGACAGAAGTCATGTTAATGAGCTTATCCCCTTCTATCTTACCCCCTTCTATCACAAAGTATAGGGTGCTGAATGGGAAAAGAAAAACAATTTCAGCAGAATCATTGTGAACTCCTCCCTGTGAGGTCAATGTAACACAGAATTCAAAATACAAAAATGCCATTCAGAAGAATGGAGGAGAGAAAAGATAACAACCTAGGAGGCAACAGTTTAAACCTAGTCCTATGAGTATCTGTTCAGCTGTGAAGATACTCTATATGAAGTTTCCCACTGTCTATTAAATCTACTTCCCCACCTACTACCATATCTAATATAATTTGCATGGACCCCATTACTACCTCAGCATCTTTGATGACATATAATATATATATAATCTAGCTGAGTATGAAGCTGGTTATTACTTAAGGCCATGGCCATGTTTTCTGTAGCTTATCTCCTTAGTATTTTACTCCTCTGGATTTCTGTTAAGGTTTCTCTCCTTCATGGCACCTGCTGAGTGTTCATAATCTCCACAAATTTTTTTAGTTTCTAAGAATTTGATAGTCTTCATTCTACCTAAATATGGCACATTTGAGTTGTCTTTTCTACTTTTCTTTCATAAACAGATATTACAATGGAAACAACTGTCACCCAGTCTCCATAATTCTTGCCCATGATTGAGGGGCAATGACCCAGTAACTTGCAGAACAAATACAGATAATATGAACTGGTAACAGAAGAAGCCAAGGGGAGCTTCATAGCTTCTTATTCAGAAGACCATACTCTTCTTTCTGAACTCCTGCCTCAGTTCATCAACTGTAGCTATGGAGCACATTTTACCATAACAGTTTATGAGATGCAGTTGTATGAAAATACTATTCAATTTTAATAGTCAGGTACTTCTAAATAAACATTGGATAGACATACATTTTAATATCTTATACATCGTCTTTAAGTCTTATCCTTTATATATCTTAAATAACTTATTCAAACCTTTATGACTTGCAAAAGCTTTCTAATTTTTTTAAAATCAATTTTATTCTGGAAACATCTATCCATCTGAATATTCATGGACAAATATTTGGTTTTACTAAAACAACTGTGGTATTTAAATTTTTCTAAAGTTTATCTTTCATAATATTATGAAATATACTAACCTTAAGAAATGAATTTACTACTTACTCCAAACAAACCAAAGTTCAAACTTACTAAAGTTCTCCCTGGGGTACCAACTAGTTCATTGGGGTTACTTACAAATAGTTGGTAAGAAGTTCCTGATGTCAGTGTGAGTGACCCAGAAACATTCACACTGAGACGTCATTATTCTGTGAAGGGATGCTGACATTCAAGATGTTCTGCAGAAATCATTTTATGGCAAAACAGCAAAAGGTATAAAGATGGTAGTTATTTTTAATTTAGAAAATAGAATAAATGCACTGTATTCACATATATATATATATATATATATATATATATATATATATATATTTTATATATGCTATAATAAATATCCAGAACAATATTACTTTCTTCGTTTTCAAAGAGGCTATAATGATAAAAAAATCCTTAAAAGTATTAAAATGTTTATATTTATTCATATATTCAATTTCAAAATAATTTTTGTTTAAAGACAATTGATGCAATTTACTCATATCTAAAGGAGGAGAACGTTAAATAAGAAAAATCTGTACCCAGTAGGCACAATCATCTGTTGATGTTATTTTATACCTTCAACCAACAGGAACCATGCTGCAGAACTATAATTAGGATAATGATAAAAGGGATCACAATTTTACCATAATTGTAGATGTATGTCTGTTTTATCTTTTAAAAGCAGATTTAAATCTTGAATATAAAAATTCATATGAATTGTTTCAAAGAAATATTCAAGACCATTAGCCATTGTTAGTCTTGTTGCCTAGCCTCAGGGACTACCTGTTATTACCTACTTGTTTGATAGGACATGAATATAATCAGAAAAATGCAAGTTTGCTAAGAACAATAAACCATGAAAAGAGAAAGTTGATATATATGCTTAATCTACTCCTAAATATATTTTAAAAATAAAATTATTAAATTAATTTATGACCAGAATCACGATCAATGAATTGTTAGGATACATAGAGTAGAAAATAATTTTTTCTTAACACATCATTATTAATTATCCTTAGCTTTCTTACTTTCACTTCTGTTGGTGTAACAGTGTCATCACTATGGTAATGTTGCAATTGTCAAACAAAGCAAAATGAATCAAAAGAAAATAAAACTACAAGAGATCATGCTTCATCACCTTGAAGAGTCCAGCTCTCGTTATAAAACCAAAACTTACACACCAAATTATACAACTGATAATTTTTTCTGTAGCCAAGTATGAATAACTTTGGCCTGGGAACAAACATTTATGTTAACCTCAATCCTATGTTCCTACCTGCTACAGTCTGATGAACAGTTTCTAATAATAGAACAAAGAAAGTCACGAACTGAACCATTTTTCAATTCATCAGTTGAAACAATAACAGGAATATTAAATTAAGGTGGGAAAGTTACTGCTGGGGAAGTCACATTCTTACTTGGTCTTGTGCTCTTGGTAGCTTATTGTTTGTTAATAAAATCTTTTACCTGCTAGTCACAAGGACATCAGGTCAGACAGAATGGTGGGTAAGGAAGAATGCTTGTTAGCATTTCTCAAGTTTGTTCAAGGTAAACTGTAATTAGTCTGTGGAATAATATAGATTCAGAACTCCAAGTGTCATGTGTTGTTGGGATTGAGGTGTTATATGTTCACCTACTGTGTATTTCCTCCTTTGGTACTTAAATAATCATGGCTAAGGTTGTTAAGTCTTTCTTTTTAATTCATTAAAAATAATCTTGATTAGAAAATATATTCTTTTGTTTGAAAGAACTGACTATTCCAAACTCACAAAAATACATAGAGGACACACACTATTTTTTAAACCAATATGAATTATTTCAGTGAGCTAAAGATTTAATACTTACTTCTCTGTTGAATATTATCTGATAGCAGGATATTCCTCTGTATGTCCCCATATACCTTTGAAATATGTAATTAAAATAGAGCTTAGGTATATTAGAGATTTTCAGATAACCTCAAAATACCATTTATACTTTGAAAATTTTCAGAATGAACGCATTTCCTGGAGACTTATGTTGTTTGATCTTGGGCATTTGTGGATACTAGGCTTCTGCTAAGTGCTATGCTGAGCAAGCCTTGCAGCTGTGCCCAGCACTAAATAGTTTCCAATGATTTGCATACACTCACTGACCAGCCTTGGGGTCTTTTTCATATACCAGTTACACTCTGTGCAGCTGTCACTACAATCAGTACTTAGCAGCATGAACATGACGGCCCCTGCTCAGTTCCTTGGGCTCCTGTTGTTTTGTTGTTTTGTTCCAGGTAAAAAGGGACTACAGTATGAATTTCAATATTACACTGTGATTAATGTTGACTGCAATTGGGAGATGTACTCTCTTAGAATGCTTAACTATGTGAGTATTTATTATGTCTCCACTTCTAGGTGCCATATATAATGTTCAAATGACTCAGTCTCCATCCTCCTTTTCTGCATCTTTGGGAGACAGAGCAAGTCAGGGCATTTACAATTTTTTAAACTGGTTTCAACAAAAACCAGAAAAACTCCTAATCTATGGTGCAATCAACTTGGAAGATGGGGTTCCATCAAGGTTCAGGGGTAGTGGATATGGGACAGATTTTACTCTCACCATCAGCAGCCTGGAGCCTGAAGATAAGGAACTTATTACTGTCTACAGTATAGTAATCTATATCCCACAGTAATACAAGTCATAACATAAATCCATGTGGAAGCAGAAGTGAGAGACAGGGCTAACACAGCTGCTCATTCTCATGAATCACCCACTGAAACAGTTTCTTGGATGACACAGGATTGGTTGCAAAGCTCATATAGAGTAACTGGTTTTGATAGAAGAGGGTAACCAGTCCTCACTGTACTTTAGGTATCTTCCTTCTGTTTCATTTCTAGCAATACAGTACCAATATCTTTTCTGAATTAGCAGGGAACACTGTAATTCCTTGTGAGAATTCTGAATTGTAGCATTATTTGGGACTCACACAGAATACGGAAAGCTACAGTGGATGTTCCTAGAACATATTCTTTAAATACAGAAAAAACAGTTTCTAAATATTAATACTTAAAATACTTATAAAATATTAATAAGAGAAACAGACAGTACAAAGTTTCATGGTTTTTTCAAAAAAGATACAGCACATATGTCAGAGAAATGGAAGGCTGCCTACCATAATCCTCTACTGTGTCTTGAAATTCCAGAAGTACGTGAGTGAAATTCCAGCTTTGAGCTCTTTGTAGCATTTAACATAGGATTCCTCTGGCTCTTATGTCCGCAGAACCACATTTAAGAATCAAACAACACTGAACCACACGTGTATGATTTTTAATTCTACCATGCGAAGTGTAATATAGATTTGTCTATATGAAGTTGTATACAGTAAAGGATTGTCTTAAATATGTTTTAAAAAATGGTATTAATTAAGAGTTGACATTCTAGACCATAGTTTTAGAAACAAAACAACACATCAACATATCTGTGAGCCATACCCTTCTTTTGTACTTTAGAGTTGTGTGTAAAATTTGTTTTATATATTTTTAATGATATCATTCATGTGGCTGTCCTCGTCACGACCTCGCCAGCAAGAACAGACTCAGACAAACAGGATCCTTCTACAGCAAGCTTTATTGCAGCAAGAAATGAAGGGAAGACCCCGATAGGAAAGGGAGAAGTCCTTAAATACCTATTAGGTCGGCGTGTTGGTGTGTACCTCTGTAATTGGCTAGCAGAGCTCAGGAGATATGATGTCTCGGGATGCGTCACATGTAGGCTGGTTCAAGGGACTCCGAGCATGCTCTGAGCACTTGTTTACTAGTTAAGCAGGATGAGTCCGGCCATCTTCCAATGGCGGTGATAAAACAGTGCGCAATGACGTTGGCACACCACATGCAATGATGTTGGCGCACCACATCTCCCCCTAATTGTTTTAATAAATTTTGTGGGCTCTCTCTGGCCCAAGCCCAATACGTACGCACAACAGAAGGACATGATGGGCTAGGCAGACACTCAATGATCAAAGAGATGAGGTTTTGATAGGACTCGTCTCCAATCAACGAGGCAGGCCCGGGCCTCCACACTCCCCAGGGGTGCAAGGGGAACTTGAGCCCTCCCAAGGTTAATGAGTGTAGGGGCACCCTTAACTTCAGACTGTGTCCACACTCCCCCAGGTGCAATGGGAACCTGTGCCCTCTGGGGTTAACAAGTGTTGGATGGACTAGATGCCTGGGTTGGTTCCCAGTGTTCTTCTGTGTGTTTTCAATAGCAAAAGCCAAGGCTAAGAGCAATAAAAGCCAAATCTAAGAACTAATAGGGTAAGAGGCATCAATCTTTTAAAATAGACATCCAGATTCCCAGAGACTCTCCATTTTCCAGAGCGGCAAAGGCTTGAGGCAGCACTACTTTGTCTCTTTTCCTTTGAGCTCGTAATTTACACAACAAGAAGAGAGTACCTGCCAGACCAAGGCATAGGACTACTCCAAAAAGACCCACTCCCACCCATTCTTTGAAATAAGAAATAGCTGAAGAGACCCAAGAGGACAACCCCTCGGTCAGGGATAAATCAAGGCAAGTCGAATTCACTTCAATGATGGCAAAACGTAGCTGGCGAAGCATTTCTTCAAATTCCAAAGTCCAATTCTGTAATAAAAACTGAGAAAGAGTTTTAGACAAATTTGCTGCATGAGTAAAATTTTTATATTGTATGGAATTGATACATAATCCTGGCATTTTTTGTTCGCAGCCCAATTGGGCCAGCTGCCACAGGATGTCAATTTGTTCTTGGACCAGGTCTATGCGTTGGTTTACCAACATTAGGCCTCCCATTATTTGTGAGTTACCCGAGGCCTGGACATCAAGGGCTGAAGTTACTGGGGTGGACAGCTGGTTTATAGTATCAGCTGTTTGTACTGAGGTGGATAAGGCAAGAGCAGAGGCCTTAATTGATCCCACTACTGCGGCTCCTGCAATAATGCCCACAATGATCGCTGAGATACCAAAATCTCTCTGCACACTGAAGCGACTCAAACTATTGGGTGCCTCAACTGGCACAGGAACAAACCTGGGCAAATGGGTCGCCATAGTAAAGGGAAACATTGTAGCATTCCAGCAAAGTACAAAAAAGCAGGTTTTCGGACTACATTGTAGGGTTTCATTCCATACTGAACTGTCATTGCTTACAATCCAGATAAAGGGCAGTCACACGCATACAGGTGTGGGGGCCAAATTAAAGCTATTATATTGTTTATAAGATGTCATGGCAGTTTGCCAGGAAAAACTACCTGACGACTTCCCTGAGAAAAGGGAACCGCTAAGGGTTCTCTTCCAGTCAAATTTTATTTGTCCCTTGGCTGCAAGTCCCCCTCCGAGCATAGCAAAAGGGGAAAGATCAGTACAGCTCCCATTGATGCCACAAAGAAGCCATTGGTCAAAAGGATTTGCATCTACCCTATCTGAATCTACCTTGGTAAAATCAAATCCAGAAAATGTTGTATTAAAATATGTATTGATATTAGGAGAAAAGGTAAAGTAATCTTGGACTGTCCAAGATGCCTGTCTAGCCTGGCAGCCTGTCCATGGAAAAAATAAATCTTCTGATTTCATTCCCTTGCAAAAGGGAGCCAGCTTCGGTTGAGGGGGTGCCCTAATGGGGTCTTTTATGCCACCAGGCCACCATCCAAATAGCACTGTGGCATTAGAGACAATATCAAAATTGACACCCGAAGTTGCCTCATTTAGCCAGGCAGCAGATTGATTGTAAATCTGAATACAATGACTGCTTTCATTAGGATTTTGAATTATTGTGAAGCACAGGCTTTCCTTTAAGAAATAGGTATTGTTGGTAATTACATTATGGCTTTGTCCATCAAATGGAATATATGGTAAACCCAAGCTCTTGTTAGTTGTAAAGAACCAGGGAAATACTTGGGCATCATGCATCACTGGCATGGGTATTGGGAAGGCTGTCATGATTCCCCATCTTGGTTCCCCCGTTACCATTCTCAGGTTCAGGAGTAGGATTCCGAGGGTTATCAGTGCGATTTTCCGATTGTGGTGAGTCTTCATGTTTTAACAGTCTTCTGGTTAGCCTTTCCGGTATCCAAAATGGATTATCTTCGTCCTGTGGAAAGATACAAACGGCTCCCCTGGATCTGATTAACACCGAATCCGGGCCTTTCCATTAACCATTTAACACATCTTTTCATTTTGCCAATTCATGTTGTGTGTTGGGGGGTGTACAATGTCGGTCTGCTGCCGACCTTCCTTGGTGGTCCAGATTTAGAAAATTAATAGTAAACAAAGCTAATGAGATCATGGATCTGGGTCCAGGGGATCAGATCCCCTTTCCCCCTGTTTGTTTAATTAAGTAAGATTTCAGGGTACGATGGGCACGTTCAACGATGTCCTGACCCTGGGGGTTATATGGTATCCCAGTTAAGTGGGTAATATTCATAGCATGACAAAACTGTTTAAATTTTTGTGAGGTATAGGCAGGACCATTATCTGTCTTCAGGACTTGTGGTTTTCCCCACGCACTCCAAGCTTCCAAGCAGTGTTGAATAGCTTGGCTTGTTTTTTCACCAGTCAGTGGGGTCGCATATATTATGCCAGAGCATTTATCTATGGATACAAGCACAAACCGCATTTTCCCGAAGGATGGGACGTGAGTGACGTTCACTTGCCAAATTTGAAGTGGCCGGAGGCCTCGGGGATTAATCCCGACATGAGGAGTGGGAAGAAATTGACAGCAGTTTTTACAATTAACGACAATATCCCTCACCTGTTGTCTAGAAATTTTAAAGCAATGGCGTAGGGTTTCTGATGTTACATGAAATTGGTTATGAAAGTTCTTGGCCTGAATCATCAGTGGGTCTTGCAAGGCCACCGCGGCGATATGTGTCACCGCATCGGCTATTGCATTACCCTGGGCCATAGGGCCCGGCAAACCTGAATGTGATCTGATGTGAGTGATGAACATTGGGAAACTTCGTCCCAAAAGGGCAGTTTGGATCTGTTGAAAGACCTCCGCAACCCTGCTTGTGTGTTTTATAATACCTGCAGTTTCCAGAATTTTTACAGCATTTACCACATAATTTGAATCAGAGACAATATTTAGAGGTTCTTGAAAGGTTTTAAGGACTTCTAATACAATAAGACACTCGACCATTTGGGGTGAGGTTTCGGAGAACTGCCGGGTGTAAACTGAATCACCTATTACATATGCCCCTATCCCTGTTTTTGAGCCATCAGTGTAAACTACCGTAGCCTGGGGAATGGGTTTATCAGTAGTGACTTTGGGAAAAACTATGGTCTGAGCTTCAGCAAATTGTAAAATGGGGTCTTTTGGCATGTGATTGTCTATAGTACATAGAAAAGAAGTAACAAGTACTGCCCAATTATCAGAAGATGCACTAAGGACCTGCACCTGTTGAGCGGTATAGGGGACAACTAGCACAGCTGGGGGGGCCATCAAAATGTGTAATGGCTGATTTTAATCCCCGCAGCGCCAATTTTGCAACGGCATCAGGATACCACTCGATAATCTTTGATGGCGAGGCGTTGGGGTGAATCCATAAGAGTGGGCCCTGTTGCCAAAGGACTGCAGTGGGTAATCCTTTTGTTTTTAAAATACACAAATAAAATGGCTGAGATTCTTCTATTCCTTTCAGAGTAGCCTCCTGGATTGCCTGTTCGACCTTTAATAGGACCTGGCGAGCCTCAGGGGTTACTCTCCTGGGAGAGGTGAGGTGTGTATCACCTTCTAAGATATCGAATAGAGGCTTCAATTCCATGGAGCATAGCTTTAGATAGGGAAGCCAGTTAATATCCCCCAAGAGCTTTTGAAAATCATTTAGGGTTTGTAAATTATCTTTTCTAATTTCTATTTTATAGGGAATCATTTTATGGGGATAAATTTTGGCTCCTAAAAGGAGCTTACCTCAGCCAACTGAACTTTCTCGGTAGCTATATTCAGTCCCCATTGTTGGAATTGGCTTATTAGCAGAGGATGTACCTGTTGAATCACGGACACTGTTTCATGAGATACCAAAATGTCATCCATGTAATGGGCATTTAATAATGTGGGGAACTTTTCTTTTATTGGGGTCAATGCTCTTTGAACGAACAACTGACAGATTGTGGGGCTATTGGCCATTCCCTGAGGCAATACCTTCCACTGATAACATATATCGGGTTGTCAATGATTTGTAGTAGGTAGGGAGAATGCAAAGCGTTCCCTATCTTGTTCTGCCAGGGGTATTGAAAAAAAAGAATCTTTTATATCTATAATAAGTGTTTTCCATCTTTTTGGGAGGGCAGATAAAAGGGGGAGTCCCTTTTGTACTGGGCCCAATAACTTCATTTGTGCATTAATAGCTCTTAAGTCATGGAGCAATCTCCATTTTCCAGACTTCTTTTTGATAACAAAGATGGGAGTGTTCCAGGGGGAGGTTGAGGGTTCTAAGTGTCCTAGTTTCAATTGTTTTTCAACCAATTCTATTGCTGCCTTCAACTTTCCAATAGGTAGGGGCCACTGGGGGACCCACACAGTTTCTTGAGTTAACCATGGTATTGATATTAACTCCCCAGTGGCCCCTAGGAAAAACCCAGTCCTTTTCTGTCATTCTTAGACTGAGCCATTACAGACTCGATTATGCCCTGCTCACTTGGCCCCAAGCCTCTACCATGTCTATATCCCATGTGAGACATCATATTAACAGCTTGAGGAGAATAATTGTCAGTCAGTTTTAAATTTAATTGTTGAAGGACATCTCTGCCCCATAGGTTAACTGGTAGGGGTAGGACATAGGGCATGAATGTGCCCTTTTGTCCCTCAGGGGCTTCCCAGTGTAAGGTTTTTGAGCTGATGGATGGATTAGCCTCATATCCTAGACCCTGCAAAGAGCAGGACGACTGGGTAAGGGGCCAGGTTTTAGGCCATCATGTCTGTGATATGATACTCTTGTCAGCCCCTGTGTCTAAGATACCGGAGAGGGATTTTCCCTCCACCTTTAGGAGTAAAGTGGGTCTAGAGGACAGATCCACCACCAAATGAGCTTGGTCAGTCCCTGTTGAGCCCATACTTTTCTGCCTGGATAAATTGGTAGAGGGAAGTTTGTCTTGTAAGCTAGGAAGCAAAGCAAGTTGTGCTATACGATCTCCAGGGGATATAGAAAATACTCCTTGAGGGCTGGAACAAATGACTTGGAGTGTGCCTTTAAAGTCTGTATCTATAATGCCTGGGTAAACCACAAGTCCCTTAAGGGTAAGAGAAGGCCGTCCCAAAATGACCCCCATACTGCCCTTGGGCAGGGGCATAGTAAAGGTAACAGGGACAGGAACGGCCGCCATTTGTGGTATCAATAGGCATCTGGTGGCAGCACAGAGGTCCAGTCCTGCCGAGCCTGAGTAGGCTCGGTGACCGTCCATCCCTTCCTGGCTCCATATTTCGTGGGGCCCTGGTGCCTGGGGCCCATAAGGGCATCTTTTGATTGATCCTCATCATTATCACCAGCAGGGAGTAGGTTCCCCTGGAGGTCATGGGTGGATCTACACTCTTTTGCCCAATGATATCCTTTTTTACATCTTGGGCATAGGCCAGGCGGTCTTTTCAATCGTTCGTGACTGCTTTTACAATCTCTCTTTAAGTGGCCCGACTTTCCACACCCATAACAGGTTTTTTGAGCACTCATCTCTTTAGACTATAATATGGCCACGGCCAATCCTGTGTTGGTTAGGGGCCCTCCTATGCCGCGGCAACTTTTTATCCAATCAGCCAGCCCCTTACTTTTACGTGGCCAGATGACAGCTTTGCATTCTGGGGTAGCATTCTCGAACACTAATTGTTCTATGAGTATTTTGATTCTTTCTGTCTCTCCAAAAATCTTTGTAGCAGTGTCTGTCATACTAGCCACAAAGTCTGAAAAGGACTCCTGAGGTTCTTGAACAACCTTTGTTAACTGCCCCTCAGTATCACCTCTTTTTGAGAGCCCCTTTCACGCTTGTACTGCTGCAGCGGCAATCTGCCCATAGGCTCCCCAATCATATTCTGTCTGATTATTAGCATATGGACCCTGGCCAGTTAATAGATCATATGTCCATTGTGCTTGATTACCAATCAAGAGAGCATTAGATTTTGCCTGTGCCTGTAAAGCATCCTGTCAAAGGGCTTTCCACTCCATAAACTGCCCCGGGCTATTAAGGGTGGCCTTCGCTGTAGTTTGCCAATCTGTTGGGGTCAGGGCCATATTGGCCAACCACTCCACTTGCATTATTGTGAAGCTGGTATCTGCCCCATACTTTTGGAAGGATTCGACCAGTTTCTCTAGAGTAGTAAATTCTACTGGAGCATGAACATGACCACCCTCTGCTCCTTCATAGATGGGATAAGCCATCCGAATCTTTTGGTTGACTTCTGGTGAAGAGAACGAATCAGCACGGTGCCCCACATAGGGTGGAGGTGCGCGCGAAAGAGGCGATGGTTGCTCAGATGCGTGGCCGCTCTTTCGTGCCGCTGCCCTCAAGGGCTTTTGCTTTTGGTTGCGACCCGTCCGGGTGATATCTATCGGCCTCATACCTGGCCGCCTCCTCCTCCAAATCCTCCTCTTTGGAGGAATCAAAATTTTCCTGTTCAGAGGAATCTAACTCAAGAGCTTCCAATTCTTTAAATGGATAAAGAGTTTTGACCTTATTTTTCACCTTTCTTTTAATAGCAATCTCTTTCTCTCCCAGAGTGTCTTGGCTCTTCCCTGACTCCTCAACAATCTTGTCTGAGAGGACTGAATTCTTGGGAGCTCTAGGCCATTTTTTGCGTGCACCACTTCTCGTTTCCCGGTCAGATTCTGACATGCTCTGCTGAACTCCCTGGAGGGTCTCCTGGCCTGCACGTATTTCTGCACTACACTGCTCGTCCTTCAAACACGAGTAAATAAGCGCCAAACAGAATGAATGCCTTTCCTGAGATTTAACTCCTGTAATGCGCTTTCCAAGTCCTTCCCCAGCTTCTCCCATGATGGGCAGCAAAGCGACCCCGAGACCGCGAACCACGGAGTGACTTTGTCTACTTCCCTGATGAAATTGTACGCAACTCTCCATGGAAAAGCTAAGTCATGTTTTTTCAGTAAGACATTTAAGGCTTTGACTAGCAAGTGTGAGGCTCCCATTGTGACGATACCGATATAGTGGCTTAACTACGTCCGTCTTACCACACCGGGTCACTCAGAGCCAGCCCCTATGCAGGAAATACAATGCAAGAAGAGCCAGAAGGAGGGCCACTGCTACCAAAATGAAAGCAAGGCCGACCTCAAGCGAGTAAGAGAGCATACCTTTCTGATCCGTATCTGAGCTGTAGTTCTGAATCCTCCCCAAATGGGGGTCTCCCTCAGCGCCCACGGATGGATTTTCCCAGGTTTCGGCACCAGTTGTGGCTGTCCTCATCATGACCTCGCCAGCAAGAACGGACTCAGACAAACAGGATCCTTCTACAGCAAACTTTATTGCAGCCGGAAATGAAGGGAAGACCCTGATAGGAAAGGGAGACGTCCTTAAATACCTATTAGGTCGGCGTGTTGGCGTGTACCTCTGTAATTGGCTAGCAGAGCTCAGGAGATATGACGTCTCGGGATGCGTCACATGTAGGCTGGTTCAAGGGACTCCGAGCATGCTCTGAGCACTTGTTTACTAGTTAAGCAGGATGAGTCCGGCCATCTTCCAATGGCGGTGGTAAAACAGTGCGCAATGACGTTGGCACACCACATGCAATGACATTGGCACACCACACGCAATGACATTGGTGCACCACACATTCACATATATGTCAACCTGTGCATGTAGAGGACAGAGACTTAATTACAAATGAGAAAAATCAAGTCAGAATATATACCACATTTCAGGACTTTTGATTTTCTTAGTTATGCTGTTCTTTGTCATTCTACATAAATTTTAGAATGAATTAATCAGTTTTAGAAATTCCTTCAGAAATATGAATTTCATTACATTGAGTATACATACCAGTTGGAGCAAATATAAATTAAAAAGTGGTTCACAGAGCTGGAGTGAATGACCAGTGGTTAAACGCACTTGTTTTTCATGGAGAGTACCTAGGATTGATTCTCAACAAATACAGTGTGACCCACAGCTATCTGGAACTTCAGTAACTCCATTTAACCTGTGCCCTTCAGTCACTTAGCACGAAGATAGAGGGCTTGATTAACAAGTCTCCACCTCCAGAGATTAAAATATTAATGAGTTATCTAAAGGCTGGGGGGGGGTCATAGCTAATTAAGTTATTCTCTCCCCTTTTTCCCCTCCCTATAAAAGCCAGGTTCTCCTGGACTTTTGTGGTTGAGTGTGAACCATCTACACCCATTCACCATGCTATGAACAATAAAAGCTTGGGAAAACTGGACTCCACGTGTCTCCTGTGCTGGTTGCCAGATTCCCAGCCTTTGGAACCCTGAACCTTACTGATACAGCCACTGGCCTGCCCACAGTGGCTTAGTGAATGTGGGACCCTCTGCTGGAAGTGTAGGAAGCCTGCCCAGGACCCTGCAGCCGGCCCTTGCAACTTTGTCCATGCCACCGGACTCCCCACATGAGAGTTTTTTTCCCAGCCTGCAAGACCAACATGTGGGGCAAACACCCACACGTCTACAAGAACCATCCTGGCTGAGTCTGCTAAGCAAGTATACTTCCTGGGAGGTGTGGTGCCAGAGCTTTCCCCATCCTCTCTCAGAGCGAGTGCATGTTACCTGCCTCTATTTTGCCGGGCGTCCCAAGACCCCGCAGCTGGTGCCCAATCTCTGCGCATAGACCTGTCACCATGTGCCCCCACAGTCTCCATCCTGCTGTGCACCCACCCCTTTGGTGGCTGAGCCCAGAATGAAGATTCTCATCGAGAGCCCTGCACCCACTCTTACTAAAATCAAGCTGAGTTTGCTCCCTGCCCAAGTGCGAGCCCTGCTGAGTCCGCTTGGTGCAATGTGAGCATGCCTGCTTAGCCTCTGCTCCTCTGCAATAGACCCAGTCTCCCTGAGACACACACCCTTGACAAAGGATGGCACAGACCAGCAACACAACAGAGAACCACACTCCTGCACTCATGTTCGGGCCTACATTGTTTCCCACAGGTGGTGAACAACACACGCAGAGCCAGCTCCACAAGCGCCCCTTGCTGGTGTCTGCAAAAACCGTGAGTAACATCTCTCTGTCCACCCTACCCCCACTTTCTCTCTCTCTCTGATTATCAGCTAAAGTCTAACTGTAGCTAAGTTAGAAAATACTAGGTCTCTTTCTCTCCCCACGTGTTCTCCAGCTAAAGAACAAGAGGGTAGCAGGTTCCTAGTCCCCCACTCTTCCTATCCCCCCAGCTTCACAGAGGGGACTCCTTCACAGCTAACAGCTGTCCTTCAAGTCACAACACCTGCTGTAACCCTCTTTCTAAGACTGCTTCCCTTGGTTGAGAGACTCCTCGAAGCTGAGACTGTCCTCTCTCTCTCTCAAGATTGCCAGCTCTGAACTCTAGTCCCTAGTGCCCTGCCAGGTAGCTTCTTCCCTTAATTCCCCATCATATGTGAAAGGCTACAACTATTTGGATTAGCCTGCTTGCCTGAAGAAACAGGTCGAGACCCTGCTTGCTACCCAGCCCTGTGTTCCTTAGCCAGCCTATGCTTCCCCTCCACCTCAGTCATTTGCAGCAGGCTAAAGCTACTTAGCTCAGCCAGCTTGCCTGAAGCAGCGGATCTAAATTCCTGCCTGCACCCTTCCCCCCCCCCCCCCGTGCTGCCTGCCAATTTCTCTCAAAAGCTGCCTGGCTCCAATCCAACTTCCACGTGTCTTTCCCATAGACACAGACTCTCACTCTTTCTGACTCTTAGCTCTCCTATCAAGCCCCAATGCTTCTTGATTTAAACTTTTCTTCAAAGTTGGCCTTTCCTCTTCTTCTCTACATTTAAATTTTACCAGCTAAGAAATAAAGAACGGGGAATACAGGGGACCTCTCTGCTGAAACATTCAGGCACCACTTGGCAGAACAAGACCCTCCCCCACTGCTTCTTCTCCCCAACAGGAAGACCTACAACCTATTTTTCAACCAAAAAATTTTAAACATTTCCTTTTCTTCCTAACAGAAACACCTAAAGCAAAAATGTTCGTGCTTCCCAACCAAAATTTTTCTTGTTTTTTTTTTGTTTGTTTGTTTTTGTTTTAATGCTTCCTTTTCTCTCTAACACTCTTGATATATGTTCAACCTTTTTTTTTTTCAACCTTTATAATTTCTTCAAGGTTCAAAAGCCATCTAATTTACTTCCACAGGTTATGTCAACATGCTGATCACCATTTCCTGAGTCTTAACTAACAACTAATTTCTTTTACAGACAAACTGTTGCTACCAATCCCAGATACATAATTAACATTGTTTTTCTCCCTCAGCTATCCAAAAACAGACTCAAAGATACCTTCCAGGACTAAAATTTTCTCAAACAGCTTTGCCTTTCCAGGATCTTAACGACAGACCATAATGTGCTTGTTCCCAAGCAATTTAATGCTCAGTATCCAGCCTTTACAGACATCTCTATGCCAGAGATGCTGCTTCCCTGCTGTGGTTATCCTACAGGTATACTCACAGATCCAACAGAGTCCATGCCATCTTCCGAAACCTGCCTGATATGTCAAGCTGTTTTCTCCCAGCCACCTCATCTGACTGCAGACTCCAGAGACACACTGAGACCCAGAGATAGTACTACCTCCTGGAACCTGCCAAGCTGCCTTCTTCCAGCCACCTCATCTGACTGCAGACTTCAGAGTCACACTGAGATCCATAGATGCACGCCAAAACCCAGAGATGCTCACTACAGAAGACAGATCCAGACATTTCAGCTACAGATGAACTCTTTTGCCAGTCACATAACTTAAGTTACATCTTAGTGAGGAAAATATAATGTCTATTTAGATCAATCAGATGTCATTACCCTCAAACTGTACAACCTATATTTAATTAATTCAATGATCCCCTGCCTTCCAAACCATACCCTCAATTCCCATTACCTTTGGCTTAGTTATACTGCACCCTCCAGCTTGCATAGTGTTTCCTTTTGACTCTATCATCCAAAATTTTCACTAAAAGAGAATGAGATGTTGGGCCGTGAAAAGATGGTTTGGTCTCCCAAGTAGAGCACTGGGTTTGAGGTAGCTGGGGACCCAACAGGACATTGCCTGTCAGGGACGGTAAGTATCTCCCCATGCTCCCAGATTCCAGACCACTCCATGCGGTCCACATCTCTCCTTAATCTACACCTTGCAGACTACAGATGATGCAGAATTGCCCCTCTTTTTATGAAAGAAAAGAGAGTGGGATGTCTGGCCTTGGACAAGGTAACTTCATTTAACCTGTGCCCTTCAGTCACTTAGCACACAGATAGACTGTGTGATTAACAGGTCTCCACCTCTAGAGATTAAAATAGTAATGAGTTGTCTAAAGGCCAGGGGGCATAACTAATTAAGTTATTCCGTCCCCTTTTCCCCCCTTCCTATAAAAGCCAGGCTCCCCTGGCTTTCTTGGGGGGCGGAGTATGAACCATCTACACCCATTCACCATGCCATGAACAATAAAAGCTTGGGCAAACTGGATGCCATGTGTCTCCTGTGCCTGCCGCCAGGTTCTCAGCCTTTGGAACTCTGAACCTTGCCAATGCAGCCACTGGTCTACCCGTGGTGGCTGCATGAATGTGGGACCTTCCACCAGTAGTGTGGGAAGCCCACCCAGGCCGGGAACCTGCCACAGGCCCTCGCGAATTTGTTCCTGCCAACGGAGCTCCCCCAGAGAGTTTTTTCCCACATGTTGGCTTCTGAGGGCACCAGACATCCTACAACATACTTAAAATTATGGAGGAAAAATGCTAATAGGTGTGAAGTAAATCTCTGTGAATTCCAGGCCAGCCTGGTCTACAGAGTGAATTCCAGTACTGTCAGGTCTATGCAGAGAAACTCTGTCTTGAAAAGCCAAAAAGAAAATAAGAGAATGATTTATACTATGAGCTCAGTTATATTCTCCATTTATTTGTCTGCCCTTTAATATACAAGGGCTATTGTGTTATAATTTGTGTATATAGATTTATTGTCCACTTCTAAATATTAATGTTGAAATGTCTCTTTGTAAATTCTTTATTTTCTTTTATGATTTTCATTATATATTTTACTACATTTTGTTTATGTTTGTCATTGATTTATATACAAATGACAAGAGTAGACAATTTTGTCTCTTGTGTGATGTGAGATATAAAGTATACAAAGTTTTGTCAGTGTATATGATGTTTTCCTGAGCTTTATAGACAGTTCATAACAGAAATATTTTCCCCTATGCTCTGCTTCCTTTCAAATTTATTATGAATAGCTATTGACTACTATGAAAATGATTTTTAATAAATATAGAGCTTATTGTACAGTTTTTCTTCTTTGTTATCAGTATGATGAAATACATGGATATATTGTATATTGTCAAATTGCCTTTGTATTTTAAATACATCCAATGGAGTCACAATTCATCACAGGAGCGAAACCAGGTAGTAAAGTTAGAGGGCAATTTGGGGCAAAAATGAAGAATAGAAAGAAGAAATACACAAAATTTATTTCTATTCTCTATATTCCGTTCCTACCTGAGATATTGTTCAAAGCTACGTGGTCAAAAAGAACTCTTTCTTCTTTTAAAAAAAATGTTTTTATTGGTTATTTTATTTATTTATATTTCAAATGTTATTCCCCTTCTGGGTTTTTCCTCTGCAAATGCCCTATCCCATCCCCCCTCCCCCTGCTTTTATGAGGGCACTTCTCAACCCACCCACTCCCACCTTAGAGGGAGTGAAAGCTACTGGTTTGTATTTTATGAAGATGACATTGTCTCATTCTAAAATCACAACAGTTGATATTGTGACTCTTGATTAAGAAATTTTACAAAGTCCAGACCTAATCAAGACATTATCCTTACAAAAGGCATATATTCTGTCTTGGTTAAGATCTCAAGAAAAATGCCTTGTATTCAGAACTTAAACCTGTTAATTGTCGTCTACTAAGTTAGGATGTATCAATTGTATCTTTTAGTTAATGTGACACATTAGTAAATGCTATGTGCTAGGTAATGGTACCTACTCAGCATCCTGAATAATTCTCAGTGGTCAGATATGCAAGCTGCAATTTTCTTTTCTTTTTAAATCCATGAGAAGATAAAGATGCATGTTTTTTAATATTCAGACATCTGAAATTCTTTTACTGAGATGGGTACATGGATTTTACATTTCTATATTAACCTCTAGAGAATATAAATATAAGAAATATTAACCTCTAATGATTTTTAATTTACCAATTTTAAATAAACTATCATTATTATAATGCATGGTAGGATACTTTATGGAATGCTTAGTTAACCAAAGTTTTATCAGAATACAATACTAAATCTCAGGGGATTCCACAGATAACTTGCTTCCATACGTGTTATTCTTCAATATAACAAAGAGTATCTGGTGCTGTTTCTCCAGAGAGTGGCAACTTTATAAAAAAACTGCATTAGATTGTTCAAATTGCTCAAATCTGTATCTAGAGAAGCATTCACAAATGTCTATCATAGTCAGCATTGTGTCATGTGACTAGCAAAGATTGACAAAATAAACTCATAGAAGGAACCATGAATGTCATCTTCTACCATGACACTGTATTTTAAAAAAAGAGCTCAGGATCATTTACATAAGATGAAACCTCACAGAAGGAAAGGTAGATGGCAGAAAAATCCCACAATGCAATCTGTCTCCCTTTCTGCTTACAGCAAATGTTTCATGTATGATATATGCTATACATTATAAATAATTCACAGCTTAATGCATTTTTAATTTTTTCTATTTTTCTTTCATAGAATAATCACTATGTACCATAAAAACAAGTTTACAAAATGGAAATAAGGAAAAAAATGATTAGTCACCTAGTTTAATGCATTTTACATTTTTCTCTTATAAAATAATTACTATGTACCATAAAAATGAGTTTACAAAATGGAAATAAGTAAATAAATGATTAGCATTGATATTATAGGCCCTCTGTCCCAGCTTTTGGAGGAGTAGATTTCACACAGGTGTCTCAGCTAATGATCAACTCTTGCCTAAATTATTTTAGCATTTTTATCTGACCAAATTGGTGGATAGTTATCTCTAAATGACAATATCATACATTATAATAATTTTCTTCTTACTTGAGAGAAATATTTAAGAAGTTTTAAACTGACTTTCTTTCTCTTTGATATATAACCATCTCCGCTTTGTCTATTAACCTATCATTCTAGTGAAAGTTCAGCTGAAAGGGTGTTATGGGTAGTATAGGTGACACGGTATTATCCCCTTTAGGGTGTTCAATTTACTTTTTAAATAAAGATATATTTGTTGCACAAATGAAAGCTGAAAAACTATCAAGCTACCCTAGCAGCACAATAATATTTAAAATGTGACACAGGTATATTATTTATATATCTCAAAGATATGACAAAGATATCAAAAAAAGAAATCCCTTGTCCAATGTGCTTTGAGTACTTGTGGCTCATGGTCAGTTTATTGTTTTTATACTATAAGTAACACAGAAAATTTCGGAATAAAGATTATAGGATTTTCAGTATAAAAAGAATACAAGAAAATAAAAATAATTATTTTTTACTAAAAGCAATTTTTAACACTTCATAGATTTTTCAATATATTTTAGTGAAAAGAAAATTAAAAAAAATCATGAGTTAAGTTAGAGTTAGATACTGAAAGGACTTATTTTAATGTTACATAAAAGTTAATGAACATTTTCATATTATCATGAAATGATAATCTTAATATTTAGGTATTTCAATGAATATGTTGAGAAGATATTATTTTACAGACAATGTCTAAAAAAATGATTAGGAATATCAATGCTGATATTTCAAAATCCAAGTCTCCATGATGCCTGTTAGGGGTATGAGATTCTTGAGTTTCTCAGATTCCAGTACCATGAACTCCATGTTTAAACCAATATTGACCTGAAATTAACCTCTTGGCACAACTCTGACATATCACCCTTGCCTTTAAGCATCTATTTTAATGAAGATCTATATAAAAGAAAGTGTAAGCAGTGTGCAGTGATACATTAAATATGATGGATTGCAGTATAGTTTTAAATTTATCAATGATAAATGCTTTAATCTTCTTTAAAGCCCACCACCCAACTGAAGTAGTGGAAAGGATATGAGAACACTGTACCTGTTTAGAAAAGTTCCTTAGAACAACTCCTGTCTGTGTTGTCCAGAAATCAGCAGTTCAGTTCACAGGTTAGCAAGCAGTGGTAGCTTGATCCACTCACAAACACTTCATGGATATATCAACAGTCAAGTTTGGTAAAGTGGGTTAGCAACAGTGGTTACATGACACAGCAGACAGCCAGGCCTTAACCTGCTCTGTCAGCAGGAGGGACCAACAGGAACACCAAAAATTGTAGGCTATGCCTCTCTCAGGGAAGCAAAATCAGAGAAGATGTGAGACTCACAAGCATTGTACAGGTAAGCCAAGCTCTTGTCTCCATCACTCTCTGAAGTCCTATTTATGCCCTCTAAATATCATGTGTTCTCCAAGTGTCTTGCCTCCACACAAGTCTTGACTCAGCATGTATCTTGCCTCAGCAAGTGTATCTAATCAGGTCAAGTCTATGGGAGTAACATGAAATTGCAGTACAACACCAGAAGTATTTTGATGTGTTTCTCTCTATAGAGTCCCAACAAATGCAGCTCAACTATGCACTGTAAGGTGGACAAATACATACATGTTCTTAGCAAAGAATCCTTCATCATGTGTTTTTTTGCACGCTTATTTTAGCAGAGCTCCCTCTCTCCTGTGGGTGCTTCAGCAAAATTTTTTAGCCTTTCACACACGTGTCCTCTTTAATGAAACAAAACATTCCTTCATGTGTTTGCCCCAACAAAACACCATCCAACTGAGTTTCCAAAGAACCCTTAAATTTTCACTTCATTGTTTGCTCCACCTATATACCAAGCAAGCAATTGAAGTATCACAAAGATAACAACCACGAAGAACTAGATTCTGTATAAGGAGAAAAAATAGATTTTAGTAGACCTATCAAAACAGTATTCAAAACAAAAGTAGATTAAATATTTGTAGTATACTGTGTCTCATTACCGATAGAACATTCTTTAAAATAATATTTACTTCTTTATTGTGTGCATCTTTGCACATGTGCATATTCCTGTGATAGTAGAAGGGTGATCAGAGAACAAACTAGGGTAACAGATCTTGTGAGTTCTGGGTATCAAACTCAGGAGGCAAATACCTCAGACACTTAGGACAACTCAATTGTTGCATCATAAGAAATTCTGAATATTTTGACTTATGCAGCATACACTTACATTGAAGATATATAAGAGGATCTTAGTAATAGAGTTGTTACAGGGAATTTTCATATTTATACTATAATAAAAATTTTTTCTCCCACTCTCACCTTTTCTTAGAGAAGGCCATTAACTTGATTTCTTTTTTCTTTTGTCTTTCTTGTCATAGGATATAACTAATAACCTATAATAACTTCTCATTAAAATAATCACTTCAAGACACATTCCTTTCTCTGGAACTCACTCTGTAGACCAGGCTGGCCTCAAACTCAGAAATCTACCAGCCTCTGCCTCCAAAATGCTGGAATTAAAGGTGTGTGCCACCACTGCCTTGCTCAAGACACATTTTAAATGAAACTTCAGTCTGGATCACCTAGTCATGCCTTGGCATTTTAGATGGTTTATGACTGAAACTTATGTATATGCAGTCATTTTCAGAGGTGTCCATCTACCGTATAGGTAGTAGAAATTGAATCTATTTCATTCATAACAAGGGAGACACTTTATTTTACTCCACACATAAGAATGGGCTTTTACTTACCCTTGGTACTTTTGGTAGCAACAGCTATACTAACCAACACATTTGCATAATGTTCCCTAGGGTTGGTCTCTTCTTGCAAGTCCAAGACAAATGCTACCCCCTCTTTCTGCCTTGCATATTCAGGACTTTTCATATCAAATTTGTAAAATGAAGTGTTCTGTTCAGCTCTAATCTTCATTCAACCTGCACCCATCAGGCAAGTAGCGCAGAGGTGGAGGGCATGATTAACAAGTCTCCACTTCCAGAGATTTAAATACTAATGAGTTATATAAAGGCCTGGGCATAGCTAATTAAGTTATTCCCTTTCCTCTTCTCCCTCCCTATTTAAGCCAGCCTCTTCCTGGCACTTGGTGGGGGGCGCCCACCATCCAGACCCATCCACCACACCATGAACAATAAAAGCTTTGGATCCCTTGAACTCTACATGTCTTCTGGGCCTGCCACTAGGTTCCCAGTCTGTGGGACCTTGGACCTTCCTGATGCAGCCGGCCAACCCTGGGCAGCTGTGTGAATGTGTGACACTCTGTCAGGGGTGTGGAAAGACCACTTAGGACCCGCCGCTGGACCACTGTGTAAGTTTTTCCCACAGGTACAACCTGTCTGCTCTAAGATTTTTAGTGTAATATAAATAACATGCTAAGGAATCGATGATAAAATGGAATAAAAAGAGAGCAGTAAATAGTAAGACTATTGTTTCTCTGTAGACCTTGAAAGGATGCAGAATTGATTTTCTTGATCTTCCTGTGGAGTTGTTATTCTTTCAAGGTCTCTCAATCTTTCCTTTAACTCTTCTGTAAGACTCTCCAACCTCAGTCCAATATTTGGTTGTAGGTCTCTGCATCTATTTCACTCAGTTCTGGGTGGACCTTTTCAGAAGACCATTATGCTATCCTCCTATCTGCAAGCATAACAGAATATCATTAATTGTGTCAGGCATTTGTGCTTGATAATACTCAAAACACTAAATTTCAGAACAAAGAAAGAATACCAAATTTGCAAAGTAAAAATGACAAGTCACATACAAAGGCAGACCTATCAGAATTATACCTGAATTTTCAACAGAAAATCTAAAGGTCAGATGTCATGCAGACCCTAAGAGATCATATGTGTCAGCCCAGATTATACCCAGGAAAACTTTAAATCATTATAGATGGAAAAATCATGACACTCCATGACAAAACCAAATTTAAACAATATCTTTACACTAATCGAGCCCTGGAGATGGTACTAGAAAGAAAACATCAAATATTGGACTGAGATTAGAGACTCTTATGAAAAAGTTGAGAGGATTGGGGGACCTGGAGATGATAGAAACTCCACAGGAAAACCAAGAATATCAACTAACATGTTCCATTGGGGTCTCTGAGAGTCTGGATCACCAACCAAGGAACATATATGGGCTTGAACTAGGTTCCCCAAAACATATTGTAGCAGATGTGCAGCCCAGTCTTTATATGGGCTACCCAACAATTGGAGCAGGGACTGTCCCTAAGTCTGTTGTCCGCTGTGGATTTTGTTTCCTTAACTGGGCTGTCATGTCTGGCCTCTTTATGAGAGGATGTGTCTGTTCCTGCAGAGACTTGATGTGCCAACTGTGAGGGATACCCAGTGGGGCTCTCATTATCTCAGAGGATGGGGTGAGGGACAGTGTGAGGGGGAACCAAGAAGAGGGGACTGTGATAGGGATGCAAAGTGAATATGCAAATTAAATAAGGAAAAGAGAAGTGATAGCTTAAAAGCTTATTTTGATCACCCCCAGTTAGACCACATACTCACAAGCTGACTTCAAATGATCTTCTAACTGGTTCAGATATTGTGGTTCTCAGGGTTGACTATTTCAAAGTTGTCTGGGTGGAAAGCATGAGGCTGTACTCATGTACATAACCTAAGAAGCACTGATACCTTGTCTAATCCCTGCCAGATTCCTGTTTTTCGAGAATGTTATTAAACATCATAGCAGTGTATATCTCTGGCCTTCTGAGATTTTCTCTGTTCAGATTACAATATATATTGCTCTTTCCCATTATAAGCCCACAATTATGGAAAAATCATGTTAAATAGAATTCGTGAGTATAGTTTTTGACATTGCCAAGAATGCAACAGTGATCCTACGGCTCTTAGAATCATCCATACCCTCTTCTGCAATGATTCCTGAGCCTTAGGTGCAGGAGTTGTATTGTAAATGTATTTCTTAGATTTTGGGTTCACAACTATACATTTTGAATTGTGGTGTTATTCTGTTATGGTATCCCTCTGTTGTAAAGAAAAATTTCTATGAGCAATGAAGAATCTTCATTGTGGGGTAAAAACACTTTTTATTAGGAATAGTACACTATTATTTATTCAACTCCAAATGATAAGTCCTAAAACATACATACAAGTGACTTTATACACACTGCAAATTGTACTTATGTCCTTAGGCATGTGCAATACATATATTATGTGTGCATATCAACAATAAAGCGAGAAAGAGAAGTGGCAAATAATGTAATTATTTTTTGGTCTGGCCATGCCAGTCAAAGACCTGCAGATGGCAGAAAATCCCCACAATAAGCATAGTAGCCATATTAAACTATTGAGAAAGGTAAAGTGACAGTGTGAAGTTGAACAGGGACTGCAGTCTGATCAGAGCCATGTGTAATGATTTTTAGATGCTAAATCATCAGTAATATTTATTCAATGTTTTTTCCTTCAATGTCTATTGACAGTTTGGGCATGATTTTTAAGTCTCTGACTTTTTAGTCATATGTCTAAAGGACTTATTTATGCCTTCTTATTTATTGGTGAATCTTTAATCTTCATGTGAGTGTGTAGTCAGTTTAGGAAGGAATGTAGTTCATGTTGGATGCTACAAATGTCAGCTAACTCCATGGTATTAGTGTGTTCAGAAAAAGAAGCAATAATGGGTTCTATATTACTGATCACAGGTATCAGGAAAAGTTCTGTGATAATCATACATGGAAGTGTTCAAATACAAAGACAGTCTAATTCATAGGTATAAAATTAATACCCGCTGGTACTTGACCTTGGACTTTTAACCTTTGTAAACTGTAAGAGAATGCATTTCTTTTATGTAATTCTCTGGGTCCCTATGATGGACTGCACAGTCCACTGTACTATATTTACACTTTCTGGACATATCAGTACCAGAAGGACATCTTGCACATAGGAACAGCTTTTCTTTTTCTCCTTTTACTCTGACCTTGGTGAAGAAGGAGGGGCCAGGCTTTATCCTTAGTGTGTTTGCACTAGTTATCTGGGTTTCCTTCCAATTCTGTTTAGCTTTTTTGAACATAGTAATGACAACAAAATGAAGTAATTGCTTCTTTTAATGTTTGTTGAATGCACAGTTAGATTCCAGCTGGAGCTGTTGTGTGAACAAGCTCTCCAGTGGGTTTTGTTTATGCCCCAGCACACTAGGTTGCTGTTCTTTGTAGAGACAGAAGAAGAATTAGTGGAGGTCCATCCTGGCATGGGTAAAGGCCAGCTTTGAAGATCTAGAGCACTCATGTTATCTGATGAACATAACTCTTTCCTGGTTATGCATTTGGGAAGCATGAATCTCTGATCACCAACTTGCCAAACTACACAAGGTATCCTACACAAGGCTCCTATTCTGTCCACTCGATTGTTAATATTGCTTCTGATGCTTGTCTTATTCATTAACCACTTAAAGTCTTAGTCTTCTCAAGGAAAGGAAGGTATAATAACTCTACAATCTCAAGAGTGAAAAACACACACTAAAGAAATCCTACCAATCATTAGCACTTACTTCAAAGCCCTGTACTCCAAAAATTGGATAATGTAAATGAGTATTTTGTATCAATGTTCATAAAGAAAATTGGTCTGATATTCTTTCTTTGTGGTTCCTTTGTATGCCATAGGAATCAGGGTGACTTTGACATCAAAGAATGAGTTTGCAAGTGGCCTGTTTCTATTTTGTTGAACAGTTTGAAGAGTATTGGTATTATGTCTTTTTTGAAGATCTGGTAGAATTCTGTACTAAAATCATCTGAACCCAGACTTTTCTTGCTTGAAATACGTTTAATGACTGCTTTTATTATATATATACATTACAAAAGATTAATGAAATAAATAGGCCTAAGATGTTCCAGAATCCCACAAAGACACTTGCTCAACTATGTTCATGGCAGCTTTATTTGTAATAGCCAGAAACTGGAAACAACCTTCTCTTCAGCCTCATATTATGCTTCTTGTATTTTCCTTAGGTTTAGTTTGTTGAATAAACTGTCTAAAACATTTTAGGTAGTTTATATGTGGTTTTTTTCTTTCTGATTCAATCATTACTGGTATTTTTTTTTGACATATTATTTTTGTTGGTTATGTCAGTTTTTAAGGAAGAAAATTGCTTCAAACTCTTCTGGCTTTTTATATTTCCACTAATAAAACAGCTGTTATTCTGATGTGTTGTTCTCATATTTATATGAGTTGAACTTTTTCGCAATTTTCAATGAACATTCAGTGTCATGTATATTTAGGATTTTAGGTATGGGTTTCTTTTCTGTTCTCATCTATTTGGTAATCTGTGTGGTTATTGAGTATGGATAATTCCCTATTTTGTGGGAGATTTCTTCTATGATCTTGTGGAAGATCTTGCCTATGTCACTGCTTTGAGATTTTTTCCCCTCATATCTGGCTGTAATTCAAATGTTCAGTGCTTTATTTTATCATGTGTCATTCTTTTCTTTTGCTCCTTTTTATGTTTTAAAATTTAGCATGAGCTAATGACACACACTTTCAGTCCCAGCACTCAGGAGGTAAAAGACAAATTTCAGGAGAAGACAAATTTCTGAGCTCAAACCAATCTGGTCTGCAGAGAGAATTCAAGGAGAGCCAGAGATACATAGAGAAACCCTGACTATAACACCTAAAATAACAACTACAAAATTATGCTTTTTACTTTTTGATCTAAGTTCTTTATTTTATCTTTGATAATCAATGTCTTCTGCTTTATTCATTTTACTTGTAAGGCTTTCCATTGAATTTCCTTTTGAGGATAATGTGTTTCTTAATTTTACATTCATATTAGCTTTATTACTCTTCAATATTTCTTTCTCTTTATTAAATTCTGCTTTCAAATCTTGAGATTTCTGTTATTTATACCACCCTTATGTTTGCTTTCTTTTCTTCATCATCAAAATTCTTGAAATTTTTTCCTTGATTTCACTGTGATCTTTATCTTTTTTTGGCACTTCTTGAATTCTTTGAGAAAATGTATGTTTGTTATTTTAATTTCTGTGACCTAGAGTTTATCAAATAATTATTATTTTTAAGCATTTCTATGGAACTGCTAAGGTTTTGGAGAGTTGATGACTTGACCTTTTAGTTTATTGACATTCCTGCATTGAAATATAAGCATGTGGACTTCCTTTGTTAGTTATAAGTTTCTTATAAATGGAGTAATTTGGAAAAGGAAAAAAGATGTGGGGACAGGTTGAGTCTTGAAGTTGAACATGACTTAGGTGGCCAGACTAGTCTTAGGCACTGACAAGTATCCTGGATAAAACTGTGTGTTGTAAAACAACAAGTATGGACAATGAGAGTTAATCATTAGTTTAGACTCTAAAAGAGAACACGGCAAGTTGTCAGGAGCCATGCAGGAAAGGCCATGGCAAATATGTAAGTTTTCAAGAGCTGGCCCACCATTTTGTGTTAGGCTAATGGGTATGTTCTAGAGTGAAATGGACCCCAGAGATTTCATCCTAGAATCATTTCTTGGTGGTGATAAGCCTGCTAGTGGTGCACCTCTCATCTATCTGACATAGCCTACCTTTTCCCTGAGTTTTTACACACTCTGTTTGACATAATCAATATGAAGGTGTGCTTTCATATAATAATGCTGTTTAGTTGAATGTATTTATAGAATTCCTGATTTGATTCAAAAAATTGTAGGAAGAAAGTTAAGGAGATGGTTTTAGCTGTTTTGTCAGAAAGATATAATAAAGTTAAAATCAAGAGTGGAATGCCCCCTCTTCTCATACAATTGTAAATAAAGGCTGCAAATGAGGAAGACAATAAACATTTATAAATTGCATAAAGAAGAAAAATAGGCTTGGGACAGTTTTGTGATCGAGGAAAACCATTCTCATTCTGGATCGTTCTCATCCAAGTATGAAGGCCTGTGTACCGAACTCCATTGCTGTCACTGCTGTTGCTTCAAGACACCACACTGATTGAACTGAGCTGAGCCAAGCCAGGCTGAGCTGGCAGAAGGCTGGCTAACCAGTGAGAGTGATGCATGGGGAACTTCTCATGATAATATTTTCAGGACAACGGTTCTCTTCCCTGGCAGTGTTATAGCTATTGTGACAGAAATTTTCAGAAAACAGAGTAATTCTCACACTACTCTGTTCATTCTGGATGAATTTTAAATACTGTTTTGGGGTGTGTTGGGGTCTGACAGTAATGTGTGCCCTATTGGCTTGGTCTGAAATGTTAGGGATGTTTCATCTACTTGTTCACTTACATGATCCATGACCACAAATCTCTCTATGGGTGACTGCAGCTACGTGACAGGGGCCAGCTGCCCAGAGAAGTAAAGCTCTTACCATCCTTTCAGGGGCTTTGGGGCTTCTAACACTAGCTCCACTTTACCAGGCTTCACCTCATGGTCCATGCCTCACACAAGAATGAGGCCATTAGTGTACACCAGGATAAAGCAAGACCTTGTGGAACTATTATTACTTTAGTCTTATAATGAGATTATAAAACACAACACAGATAAAACAACTTCTTTGTATTTTTTATCAACATCTTGATGTAACTCTGTCTTGTGTAACATTTTACCTTTGAAGTAGTAATTTTCTTACATATAGAGCTTTGTCCTAGAAATTTAAAAAGTCTTATAGAAAAAATAAAATGTGTCTGTTAGAGTTCTGCTTTACCTACCAAATATTTATATGTACATGTACATATATGTGTATGTATATAATGTGTGTGCTTGTGCTAGTGAACGTGCACAATAATGATCCATGACCATTGTTATACCATAACAATAATCAAGCCCACTACCCTCTTGCTTGTGCCTAAAGTCTGACTCATTTCTTTCAGTACTTGCAAGCTATGTTTAGAATAACAAGGTTCTGTGATTCTTCTCAAAGTTTGATTTCAGGTGGCCGGTTATTAAGATACAGCAAAATGGGAAGTCTAGGCAAGGTTCCTTGCTTAAGGCTATTCCACTATCATATCCTCATTACCGAAGACCATCCCACTGTCATAACTGGCTTCCACCATACTTCCATTCCTGCCTCCCCACTCTTGAATTCACCCAACATTAGGGAATCCAAACTTTTAGGCACCAAGGCCCTCCACTTCCACTGATGCCTGACAAGGCCACCCTCAACTAACTATACAAGTGGAACCATGAGTCCCTCCCTTTGTGTTCTCGAGCTTGTTTCTTAGGACCATTTGCTAGTAAAATTGTTTTACAGCCTTTTACTCTAAGAAAGTGTCTGTCTTTGTCACTGAGGTGGGTTTCCTGTATGCAGCAAAATGCTGGGTCTTATTTACGTATTCAGTCCAATAGCCTATGTCTTTTTATTTGGGAATTGAGTCCATTGATGTTAAAAGATATTAAGAAACAGTGATTGTTGCTTCCTGTTATTTTTGGTATTAGAGGTGAAATTACCTTTCTGTGGCTATCTTCTTCTGGATTTGTTGGAAGAGGATTACTTTCTTTCTCTTTCTTGGGTATAATTTCCTTCCTTGTATTGGAGCTTTACCACCATTATTTGTACTGCTGGGTTTGTGGAAAGATACTTTGGAAATTTGGTTTTGTCGTGGAATATCTTGGTGTCTCCATCTATGGTAATTGGGAGTTTTGTTGGGTATAGTAGTTTGGGCTGCCATTTGTGTTGTCTTAGAGTCTGTATGACATCTGTACAGGATCTTCACACTTTTATAGTATCTGATGAGAAGTCTGATGTAATTCTGATAAGTCTGCCTTTATATGTCACCTGGCCTTTTTACCTTACTGCATTTAATATTTTTTGTTTTGTGCATTTTGTGTTTTGATTATTATGGGACGGGAGGTATTTCTTATTTGATCTAGTCTATTTGGCATTCTGTTGCCTTCTTGTATGTTTATGAGTATCTCATTCTTTAGGTTAGAGAAGTTTCTCTCTATAATTTTTTTGAAGATATTTGGTCCTTTAAGTTGGGAATCTTCACTATGATCTACACCTTTTATTCTTAGGTTTGGTCTTCTCATTGTGTCTTGGATTTCCGGGATGCTTTGTGTTAAGAACCTCTTGAATTTTGAGTTTTTATTGACATTGTGTCGATATTTTTTATTTGTATCCTCTCTACCTTTGATTCTTTCTTTTATCTCCAGTATTCTGTTGTTGACACTCGCATCTATGACTTCTGATTTCTTTCCTAGGTTTTTGGTCTCCATGGTAGTCTCTTTTTGTGAATTCTTTATTTTTTCTACTTACATTTTATGTCCTGAATGGTTTTGTTTAATTCATTTACCCAGTTGGTTGTGTTTTCTTGCAGTTCTTTAAGGGATTTTTGTGTTTCCTCTTCAAGGACTTCTACTTGCTTACCTGTGTTCTCCTCAAACTCTTTGAGACTGTTACTTATGTCCCAGGATACTGAGAACTATTTTCAACAATAAAAAAACATCTGGGGGAATCACTGTCCCTGACCTCATACTGTACTACAGGGCAATAGTAATAAAAACTGCATGGTATTGGTACAGAGGCAGGCAGGAAGAGCAATGGAATAGAATTGAAGATCTAGAAATGAGCCCACACACCTATGATAATTTGATATTTGACAAAGGAGCCAAAACCATCCAGTGGAAAAAAGACAGCATTTTTGGCAAATGGTGCTGGTTCAACTGGAGGTCAACATGTAGAAAAATGCAAATCAATCCATGCTTATCTCCTTGTACAAAGCTCAAATCCAAGTGGGTAAAAGACCTTCACATAAAACCAGATACAATGAAACTAATAGAAGAGAAGGTGGGGAAGACCCTCGAATACCTAGGCACATGGGAAAAGTTCCTGAACAAACACCAATGGCATATACTCTAAGATCAAGAATCGACAAATGGGACCTCATAAAATTGCAAAGCTTCTGTAAGGCAAAGGACATTGTCAATAAGACAAAACAACAACCAACAAATCGGGAAAAGATCTTAACCAATCCTACATCCGATAGAGGACTAATATCCAAGATATACAAAGAACTCATGAAATTATACTCCAGACAACCAAATAACCCTATTAAAAAGTGGGGTACAGAGCTAAACAAAAATTCTCAACAGAAGAAGTGCAAATGCCTGAGAAGCACCTTAAGAAATGCTCAACATCCTTAGTCATCAGGGAAATGCAAATCAAAACAACCCTGAAATACTACCTCACACCAGTAGAATGGCTAAGATCAAATACTCAAGTGATAGTAGATGCTGGCAAGGATGCGGAAAAAGAGGAACAATTTTCCATTGTTGGTGGGATTGCAAGCTGGTACAACCAGTCTGGAGGTTCCTCAGAAAACTGGACATAGGATTACCTGAGTATCCAGCTATACCACTCCTGGGCATATACCCAGAAGATGCTCCAACATATAACAAGGACATATGCTCCACTATGTTCATAGCTGCCTTATTTATAGTAGCCAGAAGCTGGAAAGAACACAGATGTCCCTCAACAGAGAAATGGATACAAAAATGTGGTATATTTACACAATGGAGCATTACTCAACTATTAAAAATAATGAATTCGAGAAATTTTTAGGTAAATGGATGGATCTAGAAATTATTATCCTGAGTGAGTTAACCCAATCACAAAAGAACACACATGGTATTTACTCACTGATAAGCAGATGTTAGCCCAAAAGCTTAGAATATTGAAGACTCAACTCACAGGATGACTCTATGACTCTATGATCCTGAGCTCCAGCTGTTCTGGGTACAGTGGCTCCTCTAGGATATCTCAGGATATGGTGTCTCCATGGTAGTAGACTGGCTAGGTGTTTGCTGCTCTGAGTGTAGTTGCTCCTCTAGGATGCTTCAGGATATGGTGTCCCCTGCTCTGCAACTCTGCACTCCATGACCTACCTGCAGTTGTGTGGTCTGTGACCTGGCTAGGATGCTGCCGGACCCAGTTTCCTCAGGGGAGCAGATCAGCTGTGTGGCTGCCCTGTCCACCTAGGTCTGGGAAAGAGGCGGAAGGGGTGTGGTTTTCCGCAGGAGTGGGTTCTGGGTGCCAGGTGCACTCTGGGAACTCCCTACTGCCAGTTGTGCTTCTGGGGCCTAAGGCGGTGAGAGGCTGCTCCTACCTGCAGCTCCATGGTCCTTGACATGGCTAGGATGCTGTTGGACACAGTTTCCTCAGGGGAGCAGATGAGCTGTGTGGCTGCCCTGTCCACCGAGGTCCGGGCAAGAGTTCTATACACTTCTGTAGGTTTTATTTCCCTGTATTGAGATGGAGCCACTCAATTCTCCTCATTTAGATATGTGCCTTCGTGATCCAGATCCAGACACTTTGGCTCTATCAGGTATCTCAAAGAGACAATACACATCACTTACTTCACCAGTGAACTCTTGGTTGTTTTATTTAATTCCTGTTCATGGTCTGAGTTGGTGCAGGTTCCTTTGTGGAGTAGGGAAGTGCCAACCCTCTTATCCAGTGTTCTCCGAGTCTATACAAAATATTTTTTTTTTGCTCTAAGCAGCCTCAGTGAAGAAAAAAAAAAAAGAAAGATAAATTCTTCTTTGATAGTTTTTGCTCACTTCTGAAGCAAGAATCTGTAAAATTATAAATTAACAATTTATTTTTCTTTGAAAAACACTGAGCTGAAAAAACAGATTTCTGCTAGCCCATATAGCCTGGATAGAGCAGATTTTCCCTTCTGTCTTTTACTAATCAAGGATCAAGGATACCACAATCAAATTTTGATAGGTTCTTTTTTAAAGGATTAAAGACATGTGATTTGAAAACTGTCCTTTTTTTTTTTTTTTTTTTACCTAGTTGGTCTTAGACATTAAAAGATATTAAAGCTAGAAAAATTTAAAGTTATAAGTAGATCTTAGCTTCTGGAGGTAAAAAAAAAAAAAAGGTGTATAATAATAGACATTGCAATGAGACCTTTCTCACAAATTGAAAACTACTATCAACTTCTCTGATGTGAAATATACATATAGATACTGAAGAACTGTTTGATGGTTCACCCTCTGTCAGAAGAATATCGACACAGACGTACATTCTTTGACAATCAAATGATGCAGTTGCAATATCTTTCAGATTTACAACAAAGATTCCTGGGGTTGTGTGCAGAAACCAACTCTCCGCCCCGAGGAATTATAATTATATAAGCTAACAACAAGCTTATATAATTAATAAATATTAATAAATAAATTGTAATAAGTCAACTGTGGGCTGCTACATATGTTACAGATCTTGGGCTGTTGAATGTCAGCAAACAAAGTCCAAGTTGGTACAGCAGAGGCTACCTATCTTGATTATCAGGTAAGTAGAAGCTAAAGAAGTCTGTCTGAAAGAATTGATTCATCCCAACTCCAGACCTAAGAGAAAGGTTTAAGAGTTTCTATATGCAGCTAGGTCTTTCTTACTTTGGCTTCTAGAATTTGGGGAAACAGAAAAGCCTCTCTATACACTAGCAAAAAAACAGCACAGAGACTGTAATCTGGACTGATACTAAACAAAATGCATTCCAAACATTAAAAACAACTCTGACTTGTGCTCTATATGCCTCAGAACTTTTTTATTCATTGTTAATGAAACAAAATACATTAAAAAAAAGAGTTTAAACACAATTATTAGTTCTATATAAATGCCCTGTGACATATGTATCAAAACCATTGAACTGTAATTATAGAATGGCCCGCTTTACTTCTCAATTAAGCTCAATATATACAGTTTGAGGTAGGTGAAGGTTTTAGCAGAAGGTAATCTCATTGGCTTAGTCTGAGATTTTGGGGATGCCTCATATGCATGTGAGGAGAGTCTGGTGCACTATTCCTACATGACCCAATGGTAATAGAACTCTCTCCGTGGGAGGGGCTGTGAAGGGCAGAAGCTGAGAGCCAGGGACCCAGGAACAGAGCTGAATGTCTTCCATCCCAATGGGGTCTCCAGGGTTCAAAAGCTCGTTCTACCAGGTGCCTGGCAGTCTCTCATAGCTCAGCACCCCACAATTTCCTCTCTTTTCTTTTATAAAGGAGAGGTGTCATTAGAATAAATGTCTCCTTTGTCGGAAACAGTTTGATACTGAACCAAGACCTGATTGGTAGTTACCTTTGTAATGTTACTCATCATTTGCTTTACAAACTGAATGAGGCAGGGTGCCAAGAGAAGCAAGGCTCCAATGGCTAGTATGGGGCCAAGGAGGGGAAGAATCCAAGCCATTAATGGGTTAGAATACCAAGGGGTAGGCGTGTTGTGAGTATAGCAAGCCCAGAGCTTCTTCCGGAGCTCTTTGAGCATTGTACATCTTGTTCTACCAGCCCAGATTCATTGACATAGAAGCAACATTCCTCCCCCAGCAGAACACAAGTCCTCCCCTGTTCAGCAGACAACAAGTCCAAGGCCTTCTGGTTTTGGAGAGCAACTCCTGCTAAAGAGGTTATTTGGCATTGAAGAGATTCATGGCTGTCTGTTGTAGAGTCCATTGACTGGTCAAGCTTGTCCTGGAAGTCGTCGGCCAGATGTTGTGTTTGGACGAGGGCTGCTCCAGCAGTTCTAGTAGCACCAAGTGAAACAGCAAGGCCTAGTCCAATGAGCAGAGGGATGAAAATTTCTCTCTTCCTTTGGCTTCCTCCGATCTATCAGACAAGTTCTTCAGGTTCGTAGAGATAGACCTGGGAACAACAATCACGGGGGCGCAGGAGCCTTGAAAATGACGGTTGATACAGGCACCTGTAGTGCCTTTGCACCAGAGGAGGGCAGGAGGTTTAACACATCCTGATTTGGTAATGATGGTGTCACGAGCACACATGAGATGGGGTTTTGAGGAGGGCCCTACAAGGCAAAGAGGTGGGGATAGGTCAAAGAGGGCAATGTCCTGTGTTTTCCTCATGAGCAGGGGCCCATGGAGGTCATAAAGTGAAAAATTAATGGGAACGGCTATTAATAATGGTTGGGAGAGAGAGGCACAGAAAAAGCATTGGGAAGAATTGGGGTGAGTCGTTATGGGAAAAAGGTCTGCTGCATATTGGATGTATTGTAGCCAGGAGAGGGCAGTTTATAGTTCCTCCTGAGACTGGTTTTCCTGTTGGATAATATTTGCATGAGTAAAGGTTGATTTGGGGGCACAGACAAGTTCACGGGAGACATGTAGGTTAGCTACCAGGTGTCTGGCATAGCCATTGGGGTAAAGTTTACCCACAACTCCAGTTCACCAACGTTCATCCCATGGATCACTGATGGAAAGCTGAAAATGAGTTTTAACGTTGTTGAGCATCGTGGCACAGTGATTGGTGGATTCTATCCTGCAGCTCCAATATCTGCAACCTCCATATGTGGAGACCTCTTGGAGACATTTACCTGTGTTTCTGTAAGGGAAGCAGAGAAAAGGGCTGGGGATAGTGGAGATGGATTCCAGGTGTAGGGAGATCTCAATTTTGGTTCGACATACTTCAAGTGGGCAGTCCTGGGTCCCTATAACTTTATTGTGCCCATTATATGTTTCCCTAGCATTGAATCTCCTATGGTAGGTGTTGGGAAGCCTAGGGAGAGGCTGGGTGGTAGCAGAGTTAGCATGAAGGATGACAAAAACTGCCAAGAGAATGGCGGAGAGGGGTCTTGTAGAGGGCACATGGCCTGGGCAGCTGTCATCAGGTCATGGATGTCCTTCCAGGGGATCTTGCTGCTCCTCTGGGCATGGTGTCTCCTTTGCCTTCTCCTCCTCATCCTTAGTTCTTGATCTGTCAATGAGAGTCAGGCCATCTTCTTGGTTGATGGGTTGGTGTCAGACATTTCTGGCAGGGACCCAGATACGCTTGGGCTGGTCCTGTGGAAAAACACAAGTGAAACCCCTCCTAGTTGTGAGGAGGGGGTCTGGTCCCTTCCAAATTCCATCCAAAGGATCTCACCATTGTACTAGGATAGGGGGAGTTAATCTTGGTGTGTGCCAATGGAGGGAAATAGAAGAGTGTTTGGAAGTTTTGGAGATGTTGAATATGTTTAGGGTAGTCAGGGCCATCATTAATTGTACATTAGGGGGATAAGTGGTGGTTTGTTGTTTCTGGAGTTGGGACTTCAGGGTCTGATGTGTTCTTTCTATTACTCCTTGACCCTGAGGGTTGTGGGGAATTCCTGTATGATGGGCAATTTCCCAGTGTGTGCAGAAGGTTTTAAATTGAGAGCTAGTAAAGGCGGGGCCATTATCAGTTTTTATCTGTTGAGGAATGCCCATGATGGCAAAGGTAGAGAGCATATGGTAGATCAACCTTTTTGAGTTTTCAACTGTCTGGGCTGTAGCCCATACAAAATGTGAGTAAGTATCTATGGTGACAAAAATATATTTTTGTCTACCAAATTGGGGAACATGGGTAACATCAATTTGCCATAAGGCATTAGATCTGAGGCATAGGGGATTGGTGCCTATGGTTTGTAAAGCTGCAGTAGTAATGAGGGATGCACAAGAGGCACATGTTTTAATTATCCTTTGAAGCTGAGCAAGGGGGATGTGGGGACAGCGAGCAGGAAGCCCCTTTAGATTTGTGTGCGTGCGTGAATGAAATTGGTCTGCTTGCTCAGTGGAGGCTATAAATGTTCCTGTTGAGGCAGTTTGATCAGCGAGTGTATATCCCTCAGATATAGGACCTGGCAGAGGACTGTGGGATCAGATGTGCCGGATATAGATGAGGGAGGTTCTCTCCTGTAGGAGGGCGGAGATCTGTATGAGTAGAGGGGAGAGTGGGTTGTCATCTAGTTTGATAAATGATCTTGACAACCAAGGAAGCAAATTGACAGCATATATACTGTCTGAAAAGAGGTTAAGGGGGGCTTTGACTTGCTTTAGAGCTAGGTAAATGGCATATAGTTCTTTATATTGAGGGGAGTTGTAGGGGAGCTCTTTGAATCGGAGGATAGGGGGTTCATCTTCAGGGAAGTAGTATATTACTGCTGCAGCTTCCCCTCTTCCGATCATCAGTAAATATTGAGGGGGCTCCTGTTATGGGCTCTTTGGAGAATAGTCTTGGGGGTGGCCATCCCAACAGAGGGAGGGCAGAGGCTCATTTTTCATCAGGATAATGGTTGTCAATTTGTCCTGGGAATCCTATTAAGCTGATAGTGAAGTGGGTATGATTTTTGATTAGCCACTGAACGTCGGAGAGGGAGAAGGGGGTGATAAGAATGTCAGGTTCTTTTCCTAGGATTTGTAGGGCCCTATCTCTGCCATTTTTAATCATATTGGCAAGTGCATCCACTTCATTTAGATTTTGGGGTGCACCACCCATCGGAGTATGGAGCCATTCTAGCAACCCCTGTGGTTGGTAAAGGGCTCCTACAAGGGTAGGGGAGGAATTAAAGATAAGGAGATGTACAGGTACTGTTGGGCCATATCTAGCAAGAGTCATATCATTTAGGGCTGAATTGACAGATTTTAGGGCTTGGACTGCTTCTGGGGACAGTGTCCTTGGGGAGAAGGGCCTTTTATCTCCTTTCAGGAGGTTAAAGAGGGGTTGAAGGGTGCTTGTGGGGACATGAAGCCAGGGTCGAAGCCAATTGAGGTTGCCTAAAAAGCTCTGTAGGGAGGTGAGAGTTAATTTTTGAGGGAAGGAAAAGGTGGGCTTGAGGGGACATATTGAAGTAAAGGGGATCTCTGTTCCTAGAAATGCAATGGGGGAGGGAATAAGTTGGATTTTATGAGGGGCTGTTTTGAATCCTAGGGCAGATAGGGAAGGTATTAGCTGGTCCTTAAGTTGGGAGGGGGAAGTAGAACCATCTCTCCAGACCAAGATGTCATCCATGTAATGATAGATGTTGAGTACTTTGTCTAAATAGGGTTTTAATGCAGTGGCTACAGCTGCCTGACAAATGGTAGGACTGTTATCCATTCCTTGGAAAAGAACAGTCCATTCATATTGTGAGGCTGGGCCAGAGTTGTTAATGGGAGGCACTGAGAATGCAAAGGGTTCACAGTCCTGGGGGTGGAGAGGGATGGAAAAAAAGCAATCTTTTATGTCTATTGCTAATAGAGGAACATTGGCAGTAATGGCTGAGATGTGGGGTAGCCCTCTTTTTGAGGAGCCTCAGATTCACATGGTTTTGTTAATTGCCTTGAAATCTTGCAACTGTCTCCACCCCCCTGAGCTCTTTTTTATAGCAAACACAGGGGTGTTCCATGAATTGTGGGAGGGGCAGGTGTGTTGTAGAGACAGCTGCTCCTCTATGAGTCCTCTGAGGGCTGTAAGTTTCTCCCTTGATAGAGGCCACTGTGGGACCCAGACAGCTTCTTCAGAGAGTAAATCAAGGCAGGGAGTACTAAATTTAACATTGGCCCCTAGTATTGGGGGGTGGTTTGGAGGGGGTTATTTGGGTCTTCTTAGGTACTATTTTCTTCATAAGTAATATCCTCTATCTTAATTTGGTCTCTTTCTGGCTGCGTGGTAAGAACCATACTAAAGCTTGTAAGATATCTCTCCCTAAGAGATTGGTGGCTACTTGAGCCACCAGGGGTCGTATGAGGCCTGTAGCCCCATCTGGGTCTTCCCACTTATAGGTTTGTTTGGTGATGATTGTGTGAGAGTTACCCTCTATGCCTAGGAGCTTGGGCCCAGGGGTCAACTGCCAGTTCTGTGGGACCTCTTGCTGTCTTAGAATCTGCTCCAGTGTCAACAAGACACTTGAATGGTTTGTCATCTATTTAATTGGTTAACTTTGGATGGGAGCCTTCTGAGATGCTGGAAACCCATAAGGCTTTTACAGGAGTAGTTTTCCCTCTTACTGTCGGGGCTGAGGGTTGCCTCATTTGAAGTTTAAAGCCTCTAGTCATTTACCATCTTTATCATATCGAGCAGTACAGTGTCTCCACTAGTGGAAACCCTTTCTGCAGTGGGAGACCTTAGGAGAATTGGAATCTGTTATAGAAGGGGAGCTTAGTGGGCATTCATCCTTCCAATGTCCTGCCTTTCCACATTTGAAGCAGATTCCTTCTGTTTTTACTGCTGCCACAAATGCCTGAGCTATGGATGCAACCTGGTATGATGGGGTTCCTATTTCTCAGGTTGCTACAATCCACCTATTGTGATGCTCTTCCCGGTGACCCGGGCAAGCTAGCCTAGACTCAGAAGTCATGCCTTCCCAAACAATATTTTTAAGAAGAAGGTCTCTAGCTGTGGGGTTGGAGATTTTCCTTTCTAAGCTCATTTTAGTTCTGAGAATAAAATCAGATAGGGATTCTCCAGGCTTCTGATGGAGGAAGAGCAGGGAGTGGGTGGGGTCTTGTGACCCTGAGGGAGGAGTGAGTGTATTCCAGGCTTGAATGGCACAAAGGCAGACCTGGTCATAGTACCCTGCTGGCTGACTTGCCTGTTGTGCCCCAGTAGAGAAATCTTCCTGGCCAAAGAGTTCTTTAAAACCCCATGGAGTCTCATCGCCCCTTTCCTGGTTTTGCCTGACTTGTTGAAGACATTCATCATGATAGTAGGCTTCCCACTCTAGAAACATTGGGCCAGGAAGAGCAAAACGGCAAATATCTCTCCAATCTTGGGTGATGTTTAAATTGGCAATATGGCTCTGCAGGGGGGATTTTGTCCATGGTGCATGAATGTCATCTTCCTTCACTGCTTGCCTGAGTTCTTTTAGGTCTGAGGCTTGGAGTAGGTACCAGTTAAGTGACTTTGCTAGAGTGGGGTTGATATTAACTGGAAATGCTTGAGTAGTTTGGGTTTTGAGTTCTGTATCAGATTCCTGAGTAGCATGGGGTTTGGGGTTAGTTTTTGTGTGAGAGTCCCTGAGATTGCAAAGTTGTTGAATGGTTGATGGTTGATTATAAGGGACTATAGAATTTGGCAGGGTTTTATCTGCAGATTCTGGAGTTCTCTTACTTTTGTGGCTAGGAGAAGGGGGAGGGGATTCATCTCTCTTTGGTTGGGAAGTAAGTGGGGAGGCAGGGGAAAGCTCCTTTGGTATTTTAATGGAGCCTTGCCTTCGGATGGGGGAGGGAAAAGCAAAAGGAGCAGATGGATTTTTTGGCATTTCTTCCAAGGCATAAGGGGGAAGGGGTAGGTAGATTGGTTTTATTTCTCTTATTAATTGGGTAAGGGTTGCGAGGTCTGAAAAGGGGTGATTTTGGAGACCTTGATTTTTGGGTTCATTTGACTGAGGGGGCCCAGGAGTTGTGTTGTTGTTCTCAGTCTGTGCAATTTTAGATGGTCCTATACATTGCTGAATTGTGGCTAAGATTGGCAAAAACTCACAAGGTTTTGGTTTTTTTGTTTTTTTGTTTTTTTTTTCTGTTTTTTTTTTTTTATCTCTATTTTTGATAAGGGAAGCTACTGTGCTCCATGAGTCTGGACTGTAAATATTGTCCTCCGCCATACATGGTGCTACCTGAAGGACTTCCTCCCAAAACAATGAGGCTTGTTTTTTGCCTATTTTTGTTTCATGAGACTTTAGTAGAGCATATATTTGCCTGGCCTGGGGTGACTTTTTCTGTGATGTGAAGTTCCCCAGAACAGGAAAGAGGAGAAACGCTTTGTCCAATGGGATCTTTTCCTTGGCCTGTGGCCTTTGGGGGATTCCACAGAGATCCAAAGCACTAAGCCTTCCCTCAGATTTAAGAACTGGCAGTCACTCTGTGGCATTTACTGGCTGCTGCGTTACCAGCTTTTTTTTTTTTTTTTTTTTTTGAGAATCTAGATAGACAATCTTTGCCAATGCTGGTTGCTGGTGTTTGGATTTAAGCAGAGACCAGAGAAGCCTTCAACCAACACTAGAGAGTAGCCCTAGCCAGGAGGTATGAAATACTGCTTTGGCTTATTTAAATCCTCACGAAGGCTCTGACTGAAAACACAGGAGGAAAAACCAGGTTGCTTGTTTCAAGAGTTGGGGACTCACCTTCCTGAGGTATCAGTTACTGTGGCTGCATGGCGGTTCCAGGCCTCACATTGGGCGCCAGATGTCGGCCCTGCTCCAGATGAGTTCCCACAAGTCTCCAGCTTGGCAGAGGATAGGGTGCAAACAACCGTCAAACAGTCTCTGTCACTGCCCCTGCCTGCGGGTGATCCAGGGTAGAAGGGAAGATCTACTGCTGCCTGTCGCCGTCTCTGCAGCAGAGAGAGGAGAACCTTGAAGGCTCTCTTCTGAAGTTTTACAGCTCTTTGCTAAGCCGAGAAATGCCCAAAGGTGCTCCAGGAGAGCTGGCGTCTTCTGAAGTGTTACAGCTCTTGAGATGGTGAAAACCCCCCTGACCCCCCCCACTAGATGGTGAAGAACAACAGAAGCTCTCAAACACAGGATGATTCTTGCACCCGCTTTACTTCTCAATTAAGCTCAATATATACAGTTTGGGGTGGGTGAAGGTTTTAGCAGCAGGTAATCTCATTGGCTTAGTCTGAGATTTTGGGGATGCCTCATATGCATGTGAGGAGAGTCTGGCGCACTATTCCTACATGACCCGATGGTCATAGACCTCTCTCCATGGGAGGGGCTGTGAAGGGTGGAAGCTGAGAGCCAGGGGCCCAGGAACAGAGCTGAAAGCCTTCTGTCGCCATGGGGTCTCCAAGGTTCAAAAGCTCATTCTACCAGGTGCCTGACAGTCTCTCATAGCTCAATGCCCCACAAAGCAATTCCCCATTTCTTGCAGATCATGTCAGATCATTTTATAAAGTTATATAAACAATATGTGTATTGATTTCTAATAAGCCAGCCAAGTCTTCAAATCAACTACTCAATATCATTTCCAGACACTGTGGTGAAAGCCTGCTTGCTCAGAGACATAGAAAAAGCACCCAGCTAAACTTCCTACTCCACCAAATTCTAAGTAAAAAGGTCCTTCTCCTTCACCAAGCTGTCTTAAACATATTTCAACTAAATGATTCCCCTTTCTATTTCCTGTAATTTCTGATGTTCACTGCCTTTCAACTGGAAGCCAGTTTCAAATATTAATGTATGGTTGATTTTATTTAATTCTGTTTACAGAAAACTCTTGGGCTAAAGGTGTATATTAGGGCTGAGTCATACCACATCAAGAAATTTTTTTTTCCAGCTGTGGATTCACAGTGTGATCAAATATTTTGCAACAGGTTTCTGTGAGTACAATGACCAGCAGAGTAACAATTGTGGGCCAGAAGTCATTTTTATTCAAAAGAACTACGTAGCCAGTATTGGTTCACATGTGGGAGTCTGACTCCAATTAGTTTATTTTATGTATAATTAAGAAAAGTACAATTTGATGAAAACTATTAAGGCCTATGTAAAATGTTAAGATTCCTTTTCTAGCCAGGCATTTTGTGCTCTTAATAATGTTATAAGAAAACTTTTTTATCTCTTGTTACTAGGAAACTTTCTCAAACTCTAGTTGATTACCTATGGTTATGTTTTGTGCTTTGATGTTTTAAAAACCAATCACTATAGAAGCCAGTTAGAACTGCTTTGTATAATTAGCCATAATAAACTTAGACCCAAACCAACCATCAGGCAGCACTCCCTGCAGCTGTGTATGAGCTTTTAATGTATTTGCCTTTATAAGCTCACCATGGAATGAATCCCAGCATAAGAGCGACACCTGTACCAATAAAAGAAGTTCTTTGGAATAAGACCTCCATTTTGAATAGGGGTAGGGTAAATTTTAAGTTTCCAAGATCTCCCTGGGAACTGATATCCTGCTTAGCAGAAAGTGACATGTATGTTTGTAACTGACATCCTGGTAGTGTGTTAAGACATAATTGTTAGCAAGGCAAGTCCCCTGCCATAGTTGAATACCCTCCCCAAATAGAAGCAGGATAAGTGTACAATAAACACATATTTCTTTTTCTTTCTTTCTTTTTTTTTATATATATATGATAGAGAGTGATCCTAAAACATTATAATTTTTTTTAACATTCAGGTTTATGAGGTTGTGTCACAAAGTCTACTATATTACTATATTTCATAGGCTGTATAAAAGATGGAGTCCTAGATAAAAAGATCTTCATCTATTCCATTTCCACTCAATTCTGTGGTAGCAAAACTAAGTCTAAATGCTAGTGTATTCCATATCATTCCAATGTAAAAGCAACTTCAATTTGCTGTGATCTTAAACTCATGATAATTGAAACATAATTCCAAGAGATCTATAGAACTTTATTTGGCAGACATTCTTTGGTTATGTCCATTTCTAATTTCATTTTTACTATTAATTAGTGAGTCTAACCACTTGAGAATTTTGTAATTTTACCAAATTGAACTGACAAATGATAAAAACCCATAAACATGAAAAATGGTTTAGATCATAGTGTTTTTCACATACTCTAAAAATATGTGTAGGGTAATTTGCAACTGAGACATGAAGCTGTGAATCTCAGTTTTCATCCCTGTGGGAACAAAATTCTGTTATGTGCTAATAGTTTCAATCAATTCCTCATCTCTCTTCCAACAATTATAAAAGTCTGGTGCCAATCATTCTGTCAGTAGATCATTGCTGAGCTTTTCTCCCTATTGCAGTACAATTCTTTTCCAGTGTACTGAAATGCAGTGATAAAAATTTAGAGGCAGGAGTTTTTGCCTCTAAATAATGAGGCTTCTTATTCCATATATTTCTGTAAATTTAGACCAGCTGCATCTGTAAAACATGATAAATAAGGTGGAGGCTCTAGTAGAAGAAGCAAATGTCACCCAGTCTCACTCTTCTGCTTTTCTTGTGTTTTTAGCTATGATCTCCATCACTGGCAGAAGACAGCTGGTACTTTATTGACTGTAATAACTTCCAACGTCTGCATTTTCCAGACTGTTGATCAAGAGGGTAAAATTTGTTCTTGATTCACTGTCAATGAATGTTAAAAAGATCTGAGAAACAGACTGTGAAACATAATTGATAAAAGAATTGCTGGTTCCTTTGTTTTTTGCTAATACCAAAGTAAACTTGTGCTAATATTCTGGCAAGCCCTATATGTGATGGTAACTATATCTCTTTAAATTACTGACAGGGTGGCTGGAGACTGGGTTAATACAAGGTCATCTCTTAAGGCTATAACATCATAAGAAATATTAGTAAAATATGGCTGCACAGAAAAAAGATAATTCTAAGCTATTTCAGAACAAATAAAGGATGCTTAACAGAAAGTCAAATTATATGATGCTTTGGCTTCTAAATGAAGCAAGACAATTTCATATTTAAATAAAATCTCCAGTATCATAACAGTCATACCTGAAACCCAGAAGTGCAGATGCCAAAGGAGCTGAGATGAGCACACCATCTTCCTGCTTTTCCAGAATTATGTGGATCATGTTATAGCCTTTTATGTTCTAAGAGTGAGGAGCATTAGAAGGAAGAAGTACTTTTTGCTAATGATACTGAGTTTATATTGTTTTCTGCCTAGGTCCAGCTTTGCATCTAGGTAGCAAGGAAGGCAGCAAGGGAGGTTGCAGTGAGGACTAAAAGTCGATGGCTTCTGACAATTAACTACAGATGATTTTAGCAGGTGACTAAGAAAATCAGTTACTTGGATTCCTTTTTTTTTTTTTTTTTGGACTCAGGGACTTCTAGATGGCCAGGTGACAGGCTCAGTGTACATTAATTCTTCTTGAGCCTGAGAAAAATTAAAAATAAAATAGAAGAAAAGAAAAAAAAGAAAAGAAAAAAAGAAAGAAAGAAAGGAAGAAAAGAAAGAATAAAAGGAAGAGAGAATGTCAGGAACACACACAGAATGAAACAGCAAGGGCTACAACACCACTTTATTGATGTTCTTAGCTTTTATACAACCTCAGGATAATTGATCACGTTTTAAAAGCATTTTTATATTCCTAAGTTGCTAGTAAGTTTAAGGCAGTGGGTTGATAAGGAGTAAGGAGTTACAGCAGAATTATTTACATGTACTTCTGCCAAGACTAGTACCTGACTAATCATTCATTATCTATTTTATAGCTTCAAAAGTTCATTATAAGTTTAAAGCAATAGTATTTTATGTCACAAGACAGCATGATTTTGTCAAGGAACAAATCATCTGCTTTGTGTCTTAATATTTTTAAGTCTTACATAAGTAAACTTGTCCAACATTTATTTTCTGTTTTTGCAAACTACAATAAACTGTCTAATCCCAGTTTATGACCTTTAGCCACCACATAGTGGTCTTACTCTTAACCTAGAAGGAAATTTTTTCTTGACTGTATATTTGTTCCAAGCATTTTTTCATTTCTTTGTGCAATTAGCTCATGACACATGAAGTTTTAAAGAGCTATACTTGAAACTTTTATTCTATAGGGATCCTTAGATTGCTTAAATCAATCTAGGAGTTATATAAAATCATTATTAGGAAATATCAAATTATCAATTCATCCAAACAGTACTATGATATGAAAGTGTATTTTCATATCTATCTAAAGGAAGATTCTCCAATAAGTTAGGCTAATGCCCTGGAATCATTAGGCTATGTAATGGTGGCAGGAAAGACATATGAGCAGAAATAAGTTATCCTAGGATGAAGTAGCTGGGTATCTTACTTCCAAAGTGTAACTATCACAGATATGCAAAATGTTCGCCCATCTCCAGAAAACGTATTTGCTTGCCAAAGCCATTCCTAGATGGTTTCTGACAGTTTTCAATAAAAAATTGCTCAGGACAGCAGATAGGATCTTTGTGCCTTCGTGGAGTATATCCCAACCTGCTGGTTACATGCTAAGATGTTGCATTTTGAAAAAGATTTGAGCAGGCATCCCTCATAGTTGATTGCCAAATTAGCACAGTCCAAGTAAATAGTCTGAAATTTAGGAATCAATGAATTCACTTTATAAAGTAGAAAAAAGGTGGAGAAGAATAACCCATATTTTTATTCATAAAATAGAAATTAAGTCAAAGCATAAAATGCTGTAAATGAAGTAATTATACAGTAAAAGATACAAGCAATACATCTCTGTTTCCAACCTGTCTGAAAATGTTTAGTGACAAAACTAGACAAAGGAAGTTGGATGAGAATGGGATTTCTCTAAAATTTTTCCTTCTCATTCATGATTGCTGGGATGATACTTGTTCACCCCTCTGAGGCAGTTGCAACTGATGATGACAGAAATGAATGACCAGTGAGGTGTAGCCAAAGTACTCTTGCTCAATGGCCTTTGGCTGCAGTCAGTAATCTGGAGTTCCCTAGCTCTTCTCACTCACAGATGAGCAACATATTTTTTAGCTGGGCTGTAATAAAAGACATTTTTGCTAGGGTCTGTGTCACTGTGGGAGGAAGATGGTTAAACTGGAAGCAATAATACACTCCCAAATCCTCAGCCTCCACTCTCCTGATCTTAAGTGTGGAATCTGTGCCTGACCCACTGCCACTGAACCTGTCTGGAACTCCAGAAAGTCGATTGGAAACCAAATATATTAGGGGCTGAGGAGACTGGCCTGACTTCTGCAGGCACCACTCCAAATAAGTGCATCCATTACTATTCAAAAGGCTCTGAGTAGACCTGCAAGAGATAGAGGCTTGATCTCCAACATTGACAGGCAGAGAGAGTGGAGCTTGGGTCAGAACAACATCACTGTTTGACGCTGAAAAAAAATGACAAAGAAGTACAAAGTGATGAACAATCTTCATTTTTAATATTTGTGGTTTGTGTTTTTTAAAAAAATTATCTCGACTGAAATATTTATTTTATGTACAACGTGTTACACACTAAAATTACCTTTTAACAAAACAAGTGAGTTGAAATCCATCACAAGCTTCTAGCCATAACTTATATCATCTAAGTCTATCTGTGTCTTAATAATTATTATAGCACATGTTCTCTCCCATAAGGAATCTCCCTGTCACAGATGTAAATTCCTTAGGCCCCATTATTTAGGATAAAATCTATTTTATAAATAGACAGAACAAATGTGATTATCACTTGGAATCAGTGCTCATCTGGTCTTCTCATTTTTTTTTCTCTTTTTCCCCTGTCCTTACCTTGAATCCTGAAGAATAGTAGCACCACCAGCAGAACAGGCAACTTCATTTTGATGAGGCACCCTGAGGAGACCAATTAGGCAGTATAACATGACAACTGAGTATTTATCTCAGACTAACTAAGGTTAGTCCTCCATAGAGGGCAATATGCAAAGGATCAGTGGGTTATAGCTACAGTATAAATAGAGAAAAGAGTCATGCAAGTTTCTTATGATTGCAAAAACTATATGAAATGGTTGCTTTTTTTGTTTTCAGTGCTGACAACAGAAAAAAAATGATGCTTGATGGAGAAATAATGTACTAAACCTGTCAATTAGGACAAAACCAGACACTTAGTAAGTACTGTATTATAGAAACAATGAAATACAGGAGAGAAAATGAAGACATATATTCAATCATTCTCTACAAGCTGAATAACTAGGCATTTATTCCACTTTCATTAATTTTACTGAAAAATATTTCTCAACAAACTCTCTTTCCTGTGACTTTTTCTCTAATGGGGTACACAAATAATTACATGATTAGGAACATATATCTTAAGTGTTTATCATGAAAATGTAAAATGATGGTTATTAACAATGTTCTTTATAGGAAAAATTGTAGGAAAAAAACTTCACAAGCAAGGGAAAAATCTCTGGTTTTTTGAAACTAAAGATAGTTTTGAAGTGCATTTAAGTTTACTACTTTTGTATGCATTAGGAATGTACAACATTCCATGGAGCAATTATGTTCCAGTGAAGTGTTCTTCTACACTTATTTACTATTTTATTTATATGAGTGTGTTGGCCTGTTCATTCCATGGCACACACATTGGGGTTGAGGGCAGACAACGCTTACGTGTGAGTTCTTTCCTACCATGTTTGTCCAAGAAAAGTGTTAAGTTACTTGACTTCGTGGCAAGCACTTTTATTTGTTGAGACATTTCATCAGTTCACTCAATGAAATGATTTAGGACCATATTTAGAAAAATATCCCTGGCATGTGATATGTGCCTCAACCATTAAGAGTGTTTGCTGTCCTTCCAGATAACCTGTGTTTAATAACTAGCACATATGTTGGGCTATTCTCTATTGTTTATAAGTCTAGCACCAGGGTACCTTATAAATATTTACTTTCTTTCTGTGGTTACTCACATATGTGCTTACACATAGAGACAACAACACATATATTACAAAGAAAATAATATCAATTTCTTTCTCACATAGAAATCAATAGCTATGTGCAAACACAAAAAAGACAATGTTATGCCTCAGAAATAGTATAAGAAATTCAAGGTAATCTGTAATTAAAATCTGATGAAAGCTCTTATCCTTGTTGGTGTTTTCTAAACTTGGTACATGCTAGAACTATCTTGAAAGAGGAAATTCTAACATGAAATATTCCATATGATTGACCCCTAGGCTTTCATGTCTGGGGATTACTATTTTCATTAGTGATAGATAGAGGAACTCTAAGCTATGTGGATGTGAATAATTTGATCTCAAAGTACAAATTAATTGTGGAAAAGGGAGATAGTTTATGCGTTTTAAACATCACAGGGGTCCTATTTACATGTTTAAAAACTTGATTTATAATTTCTAATGTAAATCGTGGGCATGTTTAGGACTCAGAAAAAATGGTTAAATATACTTTTATTGTTTATTTTATTTATTTACATTTCAAATGTTGTTCCCCTTTCAGGACTTCCCTCTGTAACTTTTCTATCCCATTTAACCTTCCTTTTCCCTCTCTGGCAGTGCTCTTCTACCCACCCCTCCCATTCCTGCCTTACTACTCTAGTATATCCTTACACGGGGGCATCAAGTCTCCACAGGACTAAAAGCCTCCCTTCTCATTGATGCCAGATAAGGCAATCCTCTGCTACATATATAGCAATGAGTCCCTCCATGTGTACTCCTTGGTTGGTGGTTTAGCTTCTAGGAGCTCTGGGTGGTCAGGTTAGTTGATATTGTTGGTCTTTCTATGGGGTTACAATACCCTTCAGCTCCTTTAGTCCTTCCCCTAACTCTTCCATTTGGGTCCCTGGGCTCAGTTCAATGATTGGCTGTAAGTATCTGCATCTATCTAGCTCAGGTGCTGGAAGAGCCCCTCAGGGGACAGCTATAAAAGGCTTTTCTCAGGAAGTACTTCTTGTCACCAGCAATAGTGTCAGAATTTGGTGTCTGCAGGTGGGATGGATCTCTAGGTTGGGCAGTCTCTAGAAGGCCTTTCCTTCAGTTTTTGCTCCATTTTTGTCCCTGTGTTTCCTTTAGACAGGAACAATTCTGAGTTAATATTTCTAAGATGGGTAAATGGCCACATCCCTCAACTGAGGGCTGTGCCTATTGACTAGAGATAGTCTCTACAGGTTCTATCTTCCCTTATTGGGTGCTTTGGCTAATGTCATTCCTATTGAGTCCTGGGAACCTCTTGCATACATGCCATTTGGGGCTTTCTAGTGTATACCCCCAGTTCTTCTACATGTTGACTGCTTCTTGAACCAGCACCATTTGTTGAATATGCTGATTTTTTTCCACTGAATGATTTTGCTTCTTTGTCAAAGATAAGACCATGTGTGGGGGTATGGAACCCTGAAAAGATAGCTTGATTTCTGGTGGAGCACTGACTAGAGATGACAGGAGACCCAACAGTTATCCATACCTACAAGAAAAGGTATACATTTTGCCATCCTCACAGACTTCAGGCTTCTGACACATGGCCAAAACTCCATTGATCAGTGCCTTTCAGTCATGTAGGGCAATGCCCCTACAGTCCCTCCCAAAGAGAGGTCTGTGTCACCCATCACAGGTATAGCACATAACTACAGGCCTCAGCTGCAAGAGATCTTCATATTAATGAGATATCTAAAGAACAGAGGGCATCGCCAATGAAGCATTTCTTCCCAGACCCTCCTTTCTTCTCCCTCCTTATTTCACTCAGGTCTGCCCTGAGAAATGGGGGGAGGGGTGCAGCCAATTTCACTTTCACTTTCAACCATGACAATAAACCTTTTAAAACCATGAACTTTCTCATTTCTTTAGGACCCCTCTGTGTGGAACCATGGAGAAGGCCTTTGACTACCAAGCCACTGCTTAATCTCCTTCTAGAAGACATCTCTACATTCCTGCCACATAGGCCAGCAACTCAACCAAGCTAGCCAGCCTAGCCAAGGGAGTACTGTAACCAATTGTCTCCTACACTTGGGGCTCTGCTGGAGCTTCTCCCTCAACCCTCTCATATGTGGGCTGGTCCAGCCTGTATGGTCTCACGTCTCAGCTCTTCTGCAGCTCCCACAAGCATCTGGGAGCCTAAGAACAGAGATCACTGGTCTCTTAGTCAGCTATGTTGGCCTAGAGACCCCCACTCAGGAGCGCTACCACTGAGGGACTTCAGGCTGAGATCTCTCCACACTCTGGTGGACCCCCACAGCTTCTCACAGCCCAGCATCCGCCCAGCACCTTGTAGAGGGAACTCAGTCCACAGTTCCAGCAACCTGGGGCTGCAGACACACAGGAACCACAACAGCCCAACAGGGCCCACGCCCATGCACACGAGCTACCAGCCCTACATGTGAGTTTATTTCTGGGTCTTCAATTCTACTCCATTGATCTATCTCTCTACCTGTATCAATACTATCAAGTTTTTATCACTATTGCTCTGTAGTACAGCTTGAGATTAGAGATGGTGATTCCCTCAGAAGTTTTCTTATTGTTGAGAATTGTTTTGATATCCTAGGATTTTTCTTATTCCACATGAATTTGAAAATTGCTCTTTCTATAGCTGTGAAGAATTGAGTTTAAATTTTGATAGGAATTGAATTGAATCTGTAGATTGCTTTTGGTTAGGTGGACATTTTTATGTTTTTCCTGCTGATCCACAAGCATGGAAGATCTTTCCATTTTCTGAGATCTTGTTTGATTTCTTTCTTCAGAGACTTGAAGTTCTTTTCATTCAAATATTTCACTTGTTTGGTTATAGTTAAACCAAGATATACTACATTATGTGTACTAGTGTGAAGCATGCTGTTTTCTCAGCCCACTTATCCTTTGAGTAGAGGAAGGCTACTGATTTTTTTGAGTTAATTTTATATTACACCCAGCCACTTTGCTGAAGTTGTTTTTCAAATTCAGGTGTTTTCTAATAGAATTTTTGGGGTCACTTATGTATAGTGTCATATCAATTGATGTGACACTATACATAAGGTCCATTATAACCAGGCTTGCAAATGAGATACCCTACCATTATATGAGCCAATATCTGGCCTAACTGGGATTTCCACCAGGCCTTGAAGAGGTAAAAGCTATCCACCCTGCTGGAGATACTTCATTTTCCTGGTCTACAACTCTGCCTGGGTGAAGATCAGGTGCTCCAGTAACCTCCCTCATGACTACATCCACAGACCAACTGACTTGAAAGAGGTACATAACAACCAAGCCTGCAGATCAAGAGCTTCAGACACCGTCTCACATCCAGAGATAGCCTGACTGAAGGAGGTCCATCATAACCAGGTGCACAGGAGAAACAGGCTCCAGTTAGAGAGAGCAAGGCCATTTAACACCAGAGATAACCAGGTCAGGTGCTCCGGCAGCCACTTCCATGCCTATACCATAGTCAGCTTTACCCCAAGGAGGTCCATCATAAACAGCTTTGCAGGTGAGACACTCCCCCTAATACTTAGAGTAACTGAGATCCTCATGGGCACCAGCAGTGGCAGGATCTATCTGCCCAGCCAGAGATACATTTTCCTTCTTACCCATAACTCTGCCAGAGCTTTTGACACCATCCAACACCCAGAGACAGCTTGATTCCCAGGGATTCTGGCATAACCACCCTTGCAAATGAGAAAACTCCAACTCCAATACCTGGTTTAACTGGGACCCCATAGGGCCTATCAGAGCATAACTTATCTACTCTGCCAGAGACACTTCCTCATTCAGATCCATATTTGTACCTTGGGAGCATATCAGGTGCTCCAACAACCACCCCCACAGCCACCCACACCAACCAACTGAATCCCTAGAGGTCCATCATAACCAGGCCTGCAGATTACGAGCTCCAGAACCCTTCCCACATACATAGACAGCCTGACTTAAAAAGTTCTATCATAACCAAGTACACAGGAGGAACAGGCTCCAGTCAGAGATAGTAATGCCAGTTAACACCAAAGATAACCAGATGGTGAGAGATAAGTGCAAGAAGATAAGCAACAGAAATGAATGCCACTTGGCAACATCTGAACCCATTTCTCTGACCACAGCAAGCCCTAAAATACCTGAAAAACAAGATTCTGACCTAAAATCCTATCTCATGAAGATTATAAAGAACCTCAAGGAGAACATAAACACCTCCTTAAAGAAATACAGGAGAACACAGGAAAACAGGTAGAAGGTCTTAAAGAGGAAACATATAAATCCCTTAACGAAATACAGGAAAACAACAAACAATAATCAAACAGGGGAAAGAATTGGACAAAAGTGAAAGTGTCCATGATCTATAAAAGGAAATAGAGTCAATAAAATATCACAATCACAAAGGAAGACAACCCCGGAGATGGATACCCTAAGAAATACATCAAGAGTTGTGCAAGCATCACCAACAGTGTACAAAATACAAAAGAGAGAGTCTCAGGCATAAAAGATATCATAAAAAATTGACATGAGTCAAAGAAAATGAAAAGTGAACAAATCTCCTAACCAAAACATCTAGTGAATTTGGGACACGATGAAAAGACCAAACCTAAGAAAAAAAGGAATAGAATAGAGTGAAAATTCCCTATTCAAAGGATCAGAAAACATCTTCAATGAAATCATAGAACACTTCCCCAATCTAAAAAAAGAGGTGGCCATAAATGTACAAGAAACCTACAGAACAACAAAGAGATTGGACCAGAAAAGAAATTCCTCCTCTCATATAATAATCAAAAAACTAAATACACATAACAAAGAAAGCATATTAAAAGTGGTTAGGAAAAACTATTAAGTAACATATAAAAGCAGACCTATCAAAATCACACCAAATTTTTCAACACTCTAAAATCTAGAAGATCTTGGGGCAGATGTCAAATAGATACTAAGAGAATACAAATGCCATCCCAGGCTAATATACCCAGCAAAACTCTCAGTTACCATAGATGGAGAAAACAAGATATTCTATGACAAAACCAAATTTAAGCAATATATTTTCACAAATCCAGCCCTATAATGGACAATAGAAGGAAAATTTCAACAAAAGGAAGGAAACTATACCCAAGAAAAAGCAAAAAATTAAAAGAAGATTGCCACACAAACACAATTCCAGCTCTAACCACAAAAATAAATGGAAGCAACCCTCATTTGTCCTTAATATCTTGTAACATCAATAGACTCAATTCCCCAATAAAAAGATAGAGACTAACAGACTGGATATGTAAACAGGACCCAGCATTTTGCTGCATGCAGTAAACACCTCAGTGATAAAACTATTTTTTTTAAATTAGAAAACAAATATATGGCATTTCTTCCCCCAAGTATTTTGTTTTTATTTTGAGACAATCAAACATAGACTTTCACCAAAGTCGTGATTTTCCTCCTTCAAGTTCTCAAAATTAGCAATGCAGCCAACTGCCACAATTCGTGATAACATATTTTTTTTTTTGGATATGTTTTTTCGAGAGAGGGTTTCTCTGTGTAACCCTGGCTGTCCTGGAACTCACTATGTAGACTAGGCTGGCCTCGAAGTCAGAAATCCGCCTGCCTCTGCCTCCCAAGTGCTGGGATTAAAGGCATGCACCACCACTGTCTAGTGATAATGTATTTTTCAAAGGAAACTACTTCTTTATATATTTTACTAATTTAAAAATAATGTTTATTTTTCCTTGGATATTTATACTAATGTTGATTATTGTTATACTTGATTATAATGTAATAATGTTGATTATTGTTATACTTGAAATTTATACTAATGTTGATTAATCAATTACCTATCTAATGTAGTCTGCTATATGCCTAAACTCTTCTATGGATGCCCAAATAGAATATATTGTACCTAAGGGAATTGATGAATGGCACATAGTTTTGCTCATCAAGCACGAGATAAGATTCCAGAAGCTCCTTCTCATACAGTTCACAGTGACCTGCAATAATAAGACACATTAAAAACAGCACTTAACTCACCATTGATTTTACTATTTTCACTGTTGCTCAACTTACTTTATGCAATTATAATTGAATGACAATACTGATTTAATGACAATAATACTAATTTAAATTTCTAAAATATTTGTACAAATAAATTTTCATACGTAAAAATTTATACGTAAAATGTAATACATGTTTACTGAAGAAATTTTGTCTCCTATGTACCATTTACAATTAATATAGACAGTGAAAATTTAAGCCCAAATTAAAATGAATTAAAATCTCACACACTAGCACGATTATAGATATATAATATATTGACAAATTTTTAAAGTTCTAACCTTTTTCTCTTTTTAACTATTTTCATGAAATTTACATCATATACAGCAATTCCACTCATCTCTGCCTCCCCTAATAGCCGCCCTCTTTTAACCTTCTTCCCCAATAATAAATTAAAAATCTCATTGTGGAAACTGGAGGATATCATTGTATGCCCCACAGTATACTCATTAACCTACACTTCACTGATTGCAAATGTTTATTGTAATGACTCCTTTGCCTTGTAGAAGGGCTCTGGTTTCTTCTACTCAATACCGGAACCTCACGTGGAACTTTCTTGGGATAACCTATGTCATAGAGTTCCTGTGGTTTTGAATCTGTAGAACCAGCTCTACGCACTCTTCAAGAGTCCATCAATGGAGTAGATGTTAGGGTGGGACATTGTAAAGCCCTGAATATGGGCCTAAAATGTATCTGAGTGAGTCAGCCAGCCTGATCCTCTATTCCCATGCCTGAGGGACTGGCTTACTGGCAGCCAGCCAGAATCAGGGCCAATTCTACCCTTGTTGCTCTGGCCAGCTTTCTTGAGTGTATGGCTAGCCACTGAGGTACATGAACATTTTACTCACTATCATGACCCATGGGCTAGATATCCTGCCTACTATAGGTGGAAAGGAATAAGAAAGGATGTCTTTTCCTCCTCTACACCACCACACACCAGACAAGAGGCAGGGCTAGCTCTTCTATGCTCATGCTTTCAGGGCCATCTTACCTGCAACTCCCACATTTAGGGCCAGCCCTATTATGCATCTCATGCAAGTTGTAGGGCCTGGTCTCCTGAATGTTACAGTAGGTGAGGGGCAGAGCCAGCTGTCCTACTCTGACAACCTCAGTGCCACTTCTAATGCCTGCCATAGGTGAAAAGTGAAAAGTGGTGAATGTCAAGGACAGCTCTCTTGCTTGCTTTCATGACTCTAGCCAAGCACAAATCTCCAACTTGCCAAAGGTGTTGAGGGTATCTCTCCCTTTTCTATGCCGCTGCATGGAGACAACTTGTAGGGCCAGCTTCCTCATGCTCAGATCATTGAGACTGAGTCACCTGTAACTTCTTCCAGGTGAGGTCCAGGCTGTCCTGAGCACTGCAGCTAGGGCCTGGATCAGCTTTCCTGTCAGCACCCAGGAACAGCTCGCCAATAATACCCAGGTGAGACATGGCTCCAATTATGTATAGCCTTCAGACATCAACACCTCCCCAAGTAGCAACCCAGACCAAAGACATTCACCTGGTCTTTTGTGGTAAGACACCCTTACTGCTGCAGGGCCATGAATCTATCTATGGCTCCAGTATCAGCACAGGCCAGGACCACCAAACTCATGATTCTGAGTGTTATCACCAGCTACTCATAACAGGCTGTTCCTCAATATTCTGGAGTCTCTAGTTCTGTCTCTTAATTATAACCATGTACTTCGGTTTCTCTTCACTTTCCATTTCTTCACCACATACTTGCCCTTCTTAATGAAGTCTAAGGTCTTTTTTCAGGTTACTAATTATTCAGATGTTCACAGGTCAAAACAAGGAATGTAGACATAGTCTCTCTGATCTCTGCCACCTACTGATTCAAATGTGACACAGCAGCTACACCTGCAATGCCTATAATGGCAGGCCAGTCATTTTCCTTAAATGGACTTATCAAACAAACCAAGAACAACTTATTTTCAATATAGATTTGATATTTTTTATTTCTACAATTTTATATATTATGCATTCTTTTGTAGCTAAGTACATTTCACAACATTTTTGTGGGAAAATATGTAATGTAAAAAATGCTTTGATAGAATGATTATAAGAGATGTAAATTGAAAAAACAAAACAAAACAAAACAAAAACAAAAACAAAATCCTTCTTTAATTTAGTGATCGTAAGAGAAATTATATTCAAAGTACGTATAATTTGGGCCATAAAATAAAGATGACTATATAAATAGAAAAATATAAATGAAAATTTCTACAGCTAGTAATGAAGAAATATCAGTCTAATGACAGTGGCTATGAGTGTAAAACATATTATAAGCATATAAATTATTCTATAAGTTATTTTCTACTAAGTAGGGTATAAAGAAAATAGATATAGATATGATAAGATAGATATAGATATAGACATAGACATAGACATAGACATAGACATAGACATAGACATAGACATAGAAACAGATATAGATATCTTGACCAAGTTATAATTTCCTTTCCTATAAATTAGCTACCCTCTTATACATATTATCTGATGAAGGGACTCTAAGGACACAATGAGTCTTTATCTATTTTGTTTATTACCTTATGTAATTTACTTCATTTACAATTTATAGCCATTACTTTCTCATTTATGTATTTATTTTCTCCTCTTTTTATTGTAATCAACTAAGTTTATACTCAAATCAAATGATTTATATAGCATATATTATATAAACATAATAGCTCTTGGCTGTTTCTATAGCCTATGACTTTTCTAGCCACAGATCCTTTGCCCTAATTTTTCTGTCAGGTATGGATTTCAACTTATGGTCTATTCTCTAAAGCCAATATGAAAGCATTTGGTTATACCTTTGATTTTTAAGCCATTAATGATATAGCAATCTTGTTTTATAATATAGGTTGTTATTGCAGCTTCTCAGATGTAAGCAAAATGTAATGTTATAGTTTAATTTTACTATATTGTTGAGGGTTCTTTGTGTCATAGCATTCTAAAAATAAAAAAGAGTGTTATGGGTTGATGAGAAATGCTTTTCTTCAGTGTTCATCTGGAGTGTTCTATAGCTCTTTATGAGGTCAATATCTGTTACATAACGTTTGTTTTATTATGAGATTACATACTGATAATAAGCATTTGTGTATTATAAAGGCAAGGGATGCAATATTCTCACAATAATGAGCAATTCTATGCCACAGACATTGCTGGTTTGAATATTATTTAAAAGAAACAGCATAAATGACCACATTGTGACCAACTTCAATCTATTCCAACTTAGTGTACCCATGTTACTTTCCGATCCATTCACATTTCTAAGTGAAACATTTTCATTATGAAAACTGAATACTACAATTAGAATAGGTAACCATATAATATGATATTGATAGATATCATATTGATATCTATGATATTGATAGATATCATAATACAAAAAATATACATTAAAATTCTTAGTAAAGGAATATATCTCTGAATAAACAACATAATCCCCAACCTTGTAAAGAACAATTTTAAATCGCTCAATGAATTTAAAATAAAAGTAAAACAAATATAAGTAAAATAATTTATTACACAGATATAATGTACTGTGCTTCTCTTGAGGCAATCAACATATTTGATGCATAGACCACTTCAAACAAGCAACTCTTCCTTATTTCTTCCTTCATTCTTTCATTCCTCCATCCTCTCTCTCTCTCTCTCTCTCTCTCTCTCTCTCTCTCTCTCTCTCCTCATCTTCTTTTTCATTATTTAACTGAGTGTTTATATCAGTGTGTGTGGAATATGTTAAATTAATGCTCTCCAACATTCTCAGTCTGTCTCTGCTCTGCTGAATTTCTGTGTAATATTTGTCTGTAACACACTGCCATTGAAATTAAAACCCCTATATTTCAGCTAGTAAAACTCATAGATAAGGAGTTGTGGTGGGTGGCCTGATTTTGCAGACGTCATTTAAAATTTTTCTCTCCATCACTATCTAGAAATCTCTGGCCAGCAAGAGATGGAGGGTGTCTGTTCTTGGATAATCAGTCTGGAAAGGTGAGTATGGAAGCTGAAATAATAAGAGAGGAAAACAAAATCATGAGGAAAATTTGGGGCAATGGTTAACTTTATCTTCATGTTATACATTTCAAGTGACATCTTTGTATGTTATGAACAAAATTTTTGTCTGTACAACAAAATATTTTTTTACTTTAAAAAAATATGAGGTAACTCAATCACAAAAGAACAAACATGATATTCACTCACTGATAAGTGGATATAAGCCCAGAAGCTTGAAATAGCCAAAATTCAACTCACAGACCACATGAAGCTCATGAAGAAGGAAAACCAAGTGTGGGTGCTTCAGTCCTTCTTAGAAGGAGTAACAAAATACTCAAGGGAGCAAATCTGGAGACAAAATATGGGATGGAAACTGAAGGAGGGGTCATCTGGAGACCATTGCACCTGGGTATCCATTCCATGTGTAGTTACCAAAGGTAGAAGCTGATGTAAATGTCAGGAAGTGCATGCTGACAGGAGCTTGATATAGCTGTCTCCTTAGAGATCTGCAAGAGTCTGACATATTTAGAGGCAGAAACTCACAATTAACCATTGAACTGATCAAGGGGTTCCCAATGGAGGAGTCAGAGAGAAGACTGAATGTACTGAAAGGGTTTGTGGCCCCATAAGGAGAGCAACAATACCAACCAACCAGAGCTCCCACAATCTAAACCACCAGCCTGGTAGCACATAGGGAGGGACCCATGACTCCAGCTGTATATGTAGGGGAAGATGGCCTTGTTGGCATAGGTGGGAAATGAGATCTTTGGTCCCATAAAAGCTGGACACCCAGTGGGGGTGAAGAATGCAAGGGTGGGGAGGTGGAAGTGGAGGGTAGGTAAGGGCACATCTTCATAGAATCAGGAGTAAGGTGGATGGGATGGGGGTTCCTGGGTCAAGGGGAGAAATGGGGTAAGAGAATAACATCTGAAATGTAAATAAAATAACCAATAAAAAACAGACAACAACAACAACAAAAACAAAATCCTATGTGATTACAAGATACTGAAGGGACCAGGTTTCTTAAACAGAGTAGCTCAGTTTGAAAAGAACTTAGGAAACTGGAAAGTCAAGGCAATGTTACTACTGAATGTCAATCTCAGACTACATCCCCCCTCCCTCCTTCATCAGAGAAACCACATGTTTCTTGTGTACCTAACTTAAATGGAAAAAGGGAAGCTTAGTCAGTCTCAGGTGAAAGCAGTGCATTATCTCATTATGAGATGAGTGATCTCCTAATGAGCATTCTGGAACAGTTTCAGAGAACTGATTTGATTTATTGGTGGAAGGGGTATTTGTGGCCCTGGTAAAGTGGTCAGGGTCTCCAGGGTATACTGTGTGGCTATGTAACATTAAAAATGTTACACGTGTTTGAAGATGCTTTATCTACATATTCAGGGGCTGAAGGGTCAAGAAGGAAAAAACCTTATGAGATCATAGAGGAACTTAGGCCTTATAACTGTCAGGGTTATAAATTCTTGCTGGGGTGATGTTGTGAACCTAGCTTTGTGATGCCAGTGTGGGAAGAGGAAGATGACCAACTTCTGCTGGGCTCATGTTGAGATATCGGGGTTGAAGCTCCCATAATGCTTTTTCCATTAGCCTAGGCCATATACAGTCCTGCAAATTCCCAGTTTGTTTTGTAAATGAGCAGTATCATCATAGTCATCAGCCTCTGTGTTAGGAATGGTTTAGTATTGGACCACAACCTGATTAACAATGATTTTTGAAATCATAATTGTCTGTCATTTTAAAAATTGGATAGGACAGGAAACTAGGTATTGTAAGGTCCTAAGGGCCAATGCAGAATCAAGGAAGTGGAGGACTGAAAACACCAGGAAATGTTAGTACTATGGGTTAGTACTGAGCACATTGTGTGATGAGTAATTTTGACGGAGATCTTTGATTATTTGTATGTTTCATTCCACTAGTCCAGATTCATTGATATAGAAGCAACACTCACTCTCACCAGCCACAAACACAATGCAAGTTCTATCAGTAAGTCCAGAATTCTCTGACTTTGTAGAACAACTCCCTCTAAGGAAGTGATCTGTTATTGGAAGGGACTGAAGACTGTTGTAGTATCCATGGCCTGGTCAATCTTATTCAAGAAGGTTCTAGCCAGATGTTGTGTTGGGAGGACAGCTGCTTTTAAAAGGCTCCTGTTGCTTCCAGAAACAGAAGAAGTAACTAAGCTAAGGAGATAGTAGAGTAAATAAGTAGAAAGAGAGTTTTTGCTGCTTTTTACACTGAAGATGCTCCTTTCCTTGGGTCTCTATGAAAGAGAATCATGTCTTCATTTTGAATTTCTTGATGACCCATCTTAAACATTCAATATTATAATGCTTGTGTGGGCACATCTTAGTGATTCTGCTATGGATGCAGCTCCCATTATTTACATCTTTCATGTTCATTCCTGTGTACTTGGCCCTTTTACTTCCTTGGTCTCCACAGACCTAAATACAACCTTTGAAAATTATATTCTCCCCAGAGCTGAGGCAGATTTGGAGGTAGCAGAATATGGCATAGAACAAAGAACTCAAACATCAATTAAGCAGTTCTTAGGAAGTGAATCTTCAGTTTGTAAGATGTTATATTATGTGATGAGAGGTTTTGGGGGTCCTCTCTGCCAAATGTTGCAACCCGCATTGCCCCAAGCTTGGGGGCCAAAATTGTTAGAGCCCGAACTGCCCCAAGCTTGGGGGCTAAATTGTCCCAGCTCGTACTGCTGCTCTGGTCTTCAGGTCAGAGTTCATCAAGAGAGAGAGTGAGGACGGACACGAAGAATAGAGACCAGACAGACTTTGATTCAGTCCCATTTATTTTTGTGTCACTCTCTCCTCTAGCCACTCTTCTCTCTTTCCAAGTGCCTAGTCCCAAGTCTCTACTCTCTAGTTCCAAGTTCTAAGTCCCAGGTATCTAGTCTTTCCAAGTTCCAAGTCTTTGGTACCAAGTTCCAAGTCTCTAGTTCTCAAGTCCTTTCTTCTTTCCAAGTCCAAGTGCCTTTCTTCTGTCTGCCTCTCACCTTTTATAAGTCTCACTTCTTAAGTCAGATCTTTAAGACACACCTTTAAGTTTCACACACCCAAGGGAAAATCCTGGGTTTTAGAAAAACAAGATGTTATCGGAGTGTGCTCAGCTGTTGTAGGCTGTTGAAAACAAGTCTCTTGTCAGGATATATGGCTCAAGATGACTGCAAGGATGATAGCCGCCTTCTGTCAGCTTCCCACAAGATGTCACAAAGATATTAATAGTATTTTGAAGCATCCAATGTATATTATGAAATACTTACAATACACAGTGAGCAATGAAGAGAAATCAGATAACTCAAAAGATTCCTGATACTGTTAGGCTTTGATTAAAGTACTTTTGTAGAGGACAGATAAATGAAAGAACAAGATTACATAGGTAAAGATGAGAGACATCCTTCCAGAGACTCCTGACCCAACAATGATTTTAAGTGTTCTTTATGTTCACTTCAAGAGCATTTAGGAATCAGAGAAAGAGTAAATATTTTTGTCATAAATAATATCAAAAGCCAAAAATTAAATGAGTGCAATAGAGACAACCCATAAAAAGAATATAAAGTTAATTATTTTGTAACACAGTAATGGAATTTTTGCATTTGGTGAAGGATATGTACACAGAATACATTTGAAAGTATAAAATCTAATACAAAGATCTTTCTACTGTCATTCTATTTGTGTAGAAATTCATTGAGTTCTACATATTTTGATTCTGGTTAGTTTTGCTATGTAATGTTATTTATTTGCAAATTTTTATGATACAGTTTAGAAGGTTGTTTTTCAAGTATATAGGAATGAATAATCCTTTAAATTTCTTGGATTTTTAAAAGAAGAACAGTCACCATTCTTAACAGGGATATACTTTAGAAAGAGAACTAAAGAAATTAGGGAATGATAAAAATAACATAGAATTTTTATAATCCCACTGAATCAGTTCTTTGACCCATAAAAAGTAACATGTTTCTGAAGGCTGACATGTTTTGCTCTTCTCTGTCTTGGCTACGTGAATGCAGTATGACTTATGCTGAGTTGATTTGATGAGCCGAAATAATACTGTAGTTAGCTCCAGCCTTGTATATCCCTACTGATTTGCATGTGGCTAAAGCATAGCCCACCTCTATGAGGATTTCATAAGAGAATGTTTACACCATGTGTAGAAGTCATTTTCAGTAAGGGAACATGAAAATCATCATGAGTGTCCTTCCTGATCTAGCACTTCTGCTGCTGTGGATTTTAGGTAAGTGAAACAGAAGTGCAGCACAGTGTGGTGAATGCTGCCTGGCCTTTTATGGAAATTATCTTACTAGATGGTTAACACTGTATGTTTGTTTTGCCTATTCAACCTCAGGCATGAGGTGTGATACCCAGATGAACCAGTCTCCATCCACTTTTCATCCATTTTTAATACAGGGAACTGATACCTAGGTAACACCACTTGCATCTATTGAAGAATGAGTAATTCTTCATTAGAATTGAAGAATTACTTCAATTGAAGAATTGAAGAATGAGTCATGCCTGTGAGAGCATTAATAGTTGATTATCCTGGCAACAGCAGACACCAGGGAATGCTCCTCAACTACTGATCTATAAGTCATCCAACTTGCATGCATGAGTAACATCAAGGTTCAGTGGCAATGGATCTGGGACACATTTTATGCTCACCATCAGCAACTTGCAGCCTGAAGACATTGCCACTTACTACTGTGTACAAGCAAACAGTCTTCCTCTCACAGTGATGCAAATCATAGCAAAAACCTCCTGGTGTTTCTGCAGAGTAAGTCTGAGCTGCCTCAGCTGTTGCATGAAGTTATTGCACGTGTTAATTTTTATAATACCCTCCTGAGCTTAGAAAACCATCGTGGGGGCTGTGAGAAACTCTCACTGTGGCCTGTCTGCTTTTAACTCTTCTCCTTTAAAGCCCAAGAGCACAGGGTTGACAAAATATATCACAATTTACTCAAGAGCACTTTATATTATGTTTGGGTATTCTTAGATTTGCTGTTATTGCAATTCATACAGTAAAAAAGACCATCTAAGTAGGTCAAGATAGACTATTTTTAATATGGGAAACTGATTCCAACATAACAGCACCTTCATGGTCTGTGGATTTGCATTGGATTCTGAGATATTTCTTAAAACTTACATTTTATATACTTGACATTAGCTTGGAATATTATTGTGGGAGATTTAAGAAATCTCAGTTGTCTGTGTGTGTGTCTAAGGTGTAGGAGGTAGTTCAATGAGATCAGACCTTGGGTATATGCTACCTTTGGCTATTTCAAACCTAACTATTGCTTTCAGAAGCACCATGGTGTAAATGAGGTTACTCAAAATACTTTCCCTCTCAATAAGGCTTCAAAAGTGAAAAGATTGGCCAAATTAAATCTGTGCTCCTTAAGTCATTTCTGTCAAGTATTTTCATCATGGCAATACAAAGGTTGCTAATACAAGGTAACTATTATTTCTGATTATTTAATGGAAGTTAATAGTATAAGTTCAGTGCTCCTAGTGCTCATTCACAGCATATCGTTCCAAACCAAGCTTTCTGTCTATAAATAAGTTGATGATTGAGTCTTAATACTCTTTGTTCCATGAATCAATACACTGTGATTTTCCAACTCATTAAATATCATCCTATGGAGTTTTATATAAATTATTAAGATTTCCATTACCTATAGCAGGGCTGAAAATGAGAACATTATATAAAAACACATTGTGGGAAATATAATATTGGAAGTACTCATAGTCAGAGAGTTGACAGTAGATAATTTTGTTATAAGTAAGCATCCTTACTGAGCAGCACAGTGAGTAGAAAAGGAATAATAACATTGAGTACATAGCAGTTCTACTCATATTTTTCTTTTTTAATATTCAAATAATCTGATACTGAATCAAGAAGACAGAGTGCTAATTTTATTTCTAATTAGCTGCCTGGTTACAGAGATTAAAATCTGTTGATATATTGAATATTTAAATAAAAAATGTGTTTCTCTAATATAATTTTCCATGGTATTGCTTAATTTGGGGGTTTTTAGTGAGAATTGAGAATCAAATTAGGAGAGAATAGTACCAATCTGCTACTATCAGCAGATATGTGAATATATATAAAGAGTATAGAACCACATGGACATTCTATTCCACTAATTGAACAAGTTTCTGGAGCACATGTTGAGTGTTTATTTTGTGTGTTTATTGCCCAATGAGCCCTGGTTTCTAGAGAATATACACAATCTACCTTATAGATAGCAGCAATTTTTACGACCATAAGATACCATAAGATACCACCTTACTAAAGCCCATTAATGGAAACAATGCATTCTACATTTCTGTGTTAAAGTGCATTTTTATGTGTGAAGTACCTTCATTTTTCTGTATAGACCAAGTTGATAGTGCAATGCAGATGTCTGGTATACAATGTCCTATGTGCTGATGAGGACAATGTGAGTTTCTTTGCTATGTAAGCAGAAAAGAATGAAACAGAGTTAAGCTGTTGCTTGTATTGAAAACTAACAGTGCTGTGTTAAGCCAGGTTCCATCTGAAAATATTCATAGGGACTATTGGCTACAGTAGTTCAGACACAGTGACAGCTTTACCCTCCTGTTGAATCTAAGTGGTTTGTGTTCTGACTTGCCCAACTATGGGAGGGATAATCCAAAAGTGGCAACAAAAGTAAGGTGAATCACCTCCAGACTGCAGGTTCCCATTGAAGAAGGGCAAATCTGTTCACTGCCTCTGAATCTCAATGAGACTGAATCTTCAAAGTTAGATGAACTGTAGATCAAAAATTTTGGAGATTTTTCTGATGTCTATTGGTTCTTTGGTGACAAGCAAACAATGTATGTTTTGTTTTCCCAAAGGTTTAGATGAAGTGATGGAATCCTGCATATCTGCATGTCACATCTGAAAAAAATAACGATACAAATCTAATAATCCCCATATAAATCATGTTCAATGAGAAGTTACTTAAACTACCACACATCCCTTACAGTAATGAATAAGCAAATTCACATTGTTGTTATTCTTTAATTGAAGAAAAGCAGCAGGAACCCAAGAAACTGAGTGTGGGCCTCATGTTGATTCTGTGTTCTGACAGCAACAGACTCATGGTGTGACTCATTTGTCTAGATGTCCTTATTGCTCAAGACTAGGCTAGGGAACATGCAAATCTGGAGCACTTTTCCAAGTCAGAGAACAACTACATATTAGGTAACCTCAATAATTCATCTTAAATGAGCATCTAAACATGTCCCAGAGTAGAATTGTGATGCATAGTTTTCTACAAATGGAAAAAGTTTGTCTTAAGCCCTGTTGAATAGCATGTTATTTTGAATAATTCTGGTTTGTTATTTCCATGCTACTATCTCATTAGGACCAAGTCAACTAAAACAACACATTCTCAAAATTACCAGGATGCTCACACGTTCTTTTCACTGTTGAGTAATTATCTTCTTTGATCCATTCCCTGTAATACAGATTATGGAATAAAAGTACAATAAAAACAACCACAACCAGTATAAAAATTTTTTTCCAGATCAGTGAAAAATGGTCTGAGGTTTCTACATTTTTATCTCCCACTACTTTGTCTCTCTGTGACATACACATTCTTCTGCTATCACTTCCCCCAATATAGATATCCTTTCTTCTTCTGGTGTTCTTCATCTTTCTTAAGCCAGAATGAATTCATGGACACTGTACTTGCCTGACATGACTCAAGTGTATATCCACCTACTGCTTCTCAACAGAAGAATCCTGAATAGCTGAGAAGTACTTAAAGAAATGATCAGTGTCCTTAATCACCAGGTAAATAAAAATACAAAATCCTTGATATTTCATCTTACACTCACCAGAGTGGTTAAGATGAAAAACATAAGTGAGAGCACATGCTGGTTGAGATATGAAGCAAGAGGGGTATTCCTCTTGTACGTGTGTTTATTGAAAGCCTTAAACAAAGAATTAGTGTTAAATAAAATATTCTTCAGTTAAAATTATTTCAACAAATACATAAATATTTCTAATGAATCTACTCAATGGAAGGGCAAATGTTAATTCTAAAATACGAAACCAGTCTTATAACATTGAGTGAAAATAAGGTTTGTACTATAACCTACAATAGAGTAAAATTTACATAAAGACAAGAATACGTAAAGGCCACTGAGAGCATTAATACCATTAGACTCAGCTTTGGAAATGGGTCTTTAGACCACATACTTGGACATCAAATCTTTGATGTGTAACTGAGATCTGATTTCAAAATTAACACCAGAGTACTCTATCTTAAGATTCAGCATTGCATTCCTCTACTTTGCACCTCCCAAAAGCCACTCGATAGCTCTTCTGTAAACTCCAGTTGTGTTTTTTTAACCATCAAATAGTGATTGAATCATCTATAGTGACATTTGTTTTGCTATATAAAAATCCCAACTGAGACTCTCACTTAGATACCACAGGTACAATGTCCTTCTTACTTTATAAAATCTAGAGAGAGTAACACACATTTGTACTGTTGAGGCATACACAATACTGAGCAGTCTCATGGGCCTCTGATGACCAAACAATTCTTCAAAAAGCCTGACTCTATCTGGTGTATTACATCAGCAATAGGAGGAACCAAAAGAACAGCTGTGAAAACCCAGCCTCACACATGTGCATCTCTGAGTGGTTTATGTTATGACTTGTACCACCGTGGGACCAGCTGTTATATTGTTGGCAGAAATATGTGGCAACATCTTCAGGCTGTAGGCTGCTGATTCTGAGTGTGAAATCTGTACCAGATCCACTGCCACTGAACCTTGATGGGATGCCTGACTGCAAACTGTTTGCATTATATATCAGGAGTTTGGGAGCTTTTCCAAGTTTCTGCTGGTACCAGGCTAAGTTAATGCCAATACTCTGACTTGCCCTGCAGCTGATGCTGACTCTATCTCCCACAGATGTAGACAGAGATGAAGGAGACTGGGTCTTCAGGATGTCACATCTCATGCCTTATATTGGAAATGCACATCAAATATATATTGTTAACAACTGTAAAAACATAATTTTCAAGCTACCAGGCATACTTCTGAAAGTGTCTTTGATATTGTTTATCTTACCTGGGAACCAGAGCAGGAGCAGCCCTAAGAGTTGAACTGGAGCCATCACGTTCTGTCTTGGACTGAATACCACAGTACATAGACTGTCTAATAAGAAGGCATAGTTCAGTGGGCTGTGTCCCCGAAACATGCAAATCATCTGGGGTCTGGCACAACTGCATAGCTGATTTGACTCAGTAATTTGATAAGAACTTGATGTCTCTGACATTCTCAGCGCTAATGTTGAGATCCATAGATTTTCTGACAGTCAATGTATTTGTTTCTCTTGACAAACAGAACAGTGTTGGGCCAGTCTTCTGTAAATTGTGTATCATATTCACTATAATTATCTCCCATAATTTCCTCAAAATAGCTCCAAAAATCTAGGAAATGTTCACTATGATACAGGCCTAGACCTGAAAAGACCTAGAAAACCATTCATAGGCCTCTTTTGGTGTCTTCCTTTTTGTTCCCTTTCCTTGATCTTATTGAAGTAGGAGACAGGCAGGAAAAGCAAAAACAAAATACAAAATGAACAATACAATACACAAATGTGACTCTTAAGTAGAGGGACCTGCAATAACTAAATTATTGTCTATATAAAACTGATACCACTGACTGCATTCATGACTGTTTTAAAGTTATGCATTTCTTCTTCCTATCTTGTTTCAGGTCTTTGTCTGATGTTGTCAAGGTCACTCAAATTATTACTCCTATTCTCTCCCAGAGGTTTTGACCCCAAGCATTATCTACAAGCAGAGACTCTTTCTCTACTATGTGGTCATTCATACACTGAAATATTTCATGATTCTTAGGAAACATAAACATTCTTTTTACTTCCTTGTTTTTATATCTTTATTAAGACAAAAATTTATTTTATTCACATCAACATATTTTACATATTACTTAGAATATAATAGCAATTACCAATAGTTTTAAAAGAATATGGTAGAATTTCTGGTTAGAGATATTATCCACCCTAGCAACCTTTCCATATTTTCTTAGTGAGTTAGTGAAACAAATGTGAGTTATCCAGTGGCTGATGATGTCTAATGCTTCAAAGAAGTAATAGATACCGAATGGTTATGAAAGGGATGCACAATTGTTGTTACTTCAATACATACACATTTGAATTTATATACCAATATACAGTATTTCAATTCCAAGCATAGAATATAGTTATTTGTGAATCTTTTGAATGTGAAAAGATAAAGTAACAGCTCTCCTCATATTAACCCGTACCATTCCTTGTGTTTCTACAGACTTCCTTTTGACTCAGACTCCGTGACCATAGAGCAAATGACAAAGGAAAGACTTAGTGGCTTAATGATCAAAGAATTGACTAAAGCCCCATGTCTCCTATCATATCCATTCTACACACAGATTAGGGGAAACAACTCCCTGAAAATATAAAAAGAGATCATTGAGTAATCAAGAGAATATGTTCACATAGAGGCTAGACTAATCCCCAGACTGTGCTTTTTACACTGTAAGTCACAGGAAGCCACATCCTTATTTCTGTATAAGCAGGTAAGCCGGACCACACAAGTACTTTTATAGAGAATATGGATGTAGGAAAACAGACCATTGATCTGCATATCTGGAAACTTCTATTTGAAGTGCTCAATAGAACTTAGAGAATTTGTTCATTTTCTGACATGAAGGTGAAGAGCCTTGATCTTTTTTCTACTGCTGCTCTCAAAGACGGAGTCTCTACTACAGGCTTAAAAGTAGCAAGACTAGACAGGAGGGATTTGATATATTCTTATTATCATCTGATATGTGGTAAATACTTTGTACTTTACATATGTACATTAACTATATCTTTATGTAATGTGAAGAATAAAGTATATAAAATTGTTGAATAGTAATACTTTTTGTCAAAAGAGATGGTTCAGTGAATAAAGGCTCCTGTTGCTTTGGAGAGGACCTGCATTTATTTTCCAGTGCCTAATGTAGTTAACACCCAATTATAATTCTAGTTTCAGAGGATTTGTTGCAATCTTCTGCCTACCAGTAGCACTACCCATGCACTTGGTGCACCAGTATACATGCATCTAGATCACTCAAATAAAGTAAATCAAACCATGGTAGATTACCAAGGTCAGAGATATATAGGTCAGAATGTGGCATGGTAAGATCACTGCTATTTTTAGAATATTATTGGTTAGACAGCAGATTGTTTTTTCACCAAAATCATCTTTTACAATTAGCGTGTAAGAGAGTAAGCATACATAGTAAACAGTAGTGTCTGAGGAAAGAGGCAAATTGTGCCATGGGTTGATCCTCCACTCATTGCCTATGTGAGAAGAAGAAGAATATAAGACAGTGTTTGGTAGGTAAAGAGTATAAATGGGGAATAACATATCTTTAAAAGAATGTGTAACAGTGAATATGCAGAAAGCCTGAGTATTACATGTTGCCTTACTGAAGAAGTTTAGACCCTTTGAACAGAGGAACATTTCAGAATCTAATGGAGAAAAGCTGGAAAGTAAGGGTCTGAGTAATGAGCCTGACTCCTGCCAAAGTCATAGATACATAGGAGCAAGGTAAATCAACCCATAGGAAAGAGGCTGCTAAACTCTTCAGGAGAACAGAAGAGCCACACCCTCACCTGCTTCACTGATATATCTATTTACCCAATAATATACAACCATTCTTACAAAAAAACTCTTTCAGTAATGCAGAAAGTCCTGTAAAACGTAAGGCAAGACACACAAAAGGATGCCACATTCTTTGTACAGGAGTCTTAGGAGAAGCTCTTCTATTTAATTGTGAAACTCATCCTTTCACAATTTTAATTTGTGCATGACCATAAACTTCACACAACTAAAGGAGAACTGTGGTTGGCTAGAAGGAGTTCCTGAGGCAAAGACTCCCTGATCTATCACAAGAGAAAGCTTTTTCCTCCAATGGAGGTTGGGAAATGTGTTAAATAATAATACTGACAGTAATAATTTGACAAATCTTAAGACTATTAAATGTGAGAATAAAATCTATCCTGTATTCTCTACCTTTGAAGTAGTCAAGAACCCAAGATATTAGGGAGCATGCTAAGTAGGTAAAAGACTTAGAAACTGACCCATGCATCTGCTGGCATCAAGAGGAAGTTCTGATTTGATCACCATGAAAGATTCTAGATGAATTTGTGTGCAGGTTTGCACATGCCCCCATTCATAAAGATTGATTCTCTGTGTGTGTGTCTCTCTCCCTCTCCCTCTCTCTCCCTCTCTCTCTCTCTTGCTCTCTCTCTCCCTCTCTCTCTCTCTTCTTTCCCTTTCTCTCTTTCTCTCTCTTTTCTCTCAAACACACACACACAAACACCCACGTGCACACACACACAGGCACATGAACAAGTGCACACATACAAACACATAAAAGTGCACATACATTTGCACATTAATATTCATTATTCCATATTTTCCCTCCTCTCAGGAATATTGCCTATTCTTGTTCTAACTCTTATCCCTGTTTTCATGGTTTTTTATTTATTTATTCTGAGTTCAGTATTTTTAAATAAGTTTGTCTATAAATCATGTCAGTGTCAATTTTAATTAGGCAAGAGTAGTTTATCATCAGCAACACCATAGAGGACTATGAATTTTCTTATCCTAAGAAATCATTAACTGCCTTTAGATTCTCATCAAGGGATAATTTCTTTTAGATTATCTTCTCCCTAGTAATTTTATAGTATGGGTGGATAGTTTCTGTTTTATAAAATAGAGAAGAGCAGTTGTACGTTATGGTTTCTCATAGCTTTGCTATCTGATTCCTGAGTATACACTTGTAACCAGTTCTGGCAAAAACATATAGATGGGGCTATCTAGACATGATAAAATTTGTTCTTTTTTTAAAATTTTATTTATGTGTACAGACATGTTTCACACACACACGTGTGTGTATGTGTATGTTTGTGTACTACAGGTGTTGCTGATGTATTCAGAGTTGAGAAAATGTCACCAGATACATTAGTTCAGTATTAGAGAGTGTGCAGGCCTCAGCATGAGTGCTAAAAATAGAATGAATGGCCTTGACAAAAGAAGTCAGGGCTCTCATCTTACGAGCTATTTCTTCTGCCTTTGAACTGGATTTTTGGACTGTGAGCCAGAATAAGCTTTTATGTTACTTTGGTAAGGAAATTTCATCACAGCAGATAGTGGGGGAAATGACCAGAAAGAGAGAATGTTGTGTTTCACATTAAAGATGCTCCTTTTCTTGGACCTTTGTAAAGGATAATCATGTCCTCATGTTGAATTTCTTGGCCACCCATATTGAATATTAAATATTATAATGCCTGTGTAAGCACATCTTAGTGATTCTACTCTGGCTGGAGCTCCTATATGTACATCTTTCATGCTCAGTGCTGTGTTTTTGTCCTTTCTACTTGCTTGATCTCCACTGACCTAAATACAACTGTGGAAAATTGTGTTGTCCTTGAAGCTGAAGTAGACTTGGTGGCAGAGAATATAGAACTCAAGAGTCAATTAATCATTTCATAGGGAGTGAAGCTCCAGTTTAGAGAATGATGTTTTGTATAATTAGAGGGCACAGAGATAAGAATAACATCTTCAAACATTGAAAGAATGTAATGAAATATATACAATGCACTGTGAATAATTAAAGGAGCACAGGGATTTCAAAATATCCCTGCTATTGGGTAGCTTTGAAAAAAGGAACTTGGTAAAACAAAGATAAATGACAAAAAGCAAGAATACCTAGTGAAGATGAAAGACTCTTCCAAAGACTCAAAACTCAATCATGATTTTAAGTGTTCTTCCTGTTCACTTCAAGAACATTACCAGATCAAAGAAAGTAAGTATTTTGTGATGAATGATAACAAGAGTTGAAAATGGTGCTGGTGCTTGGGCTTGTGCTCTATATGCATATTTAAAGTATATATTAGTAAGTAGGTAAGTTTGAGAAAAGTAGTTGTGCCCGTCAAGAATATAGGGATATATGTATGAATGTATGTGCATTTCTGTGGTCATTTGCTTGTGTAAAAGTATTTCATTCTGCAAGAGTAAACTTAACACCTGACAAGGAGTTAGTGAAATCCCCAGCTCTGCAGCAGGTCTGAGGCACCAAGGACCCATAGGGAAGCTTCTTTACTTAATCCCATGCTGTTTAGTAATAGGGTGTTAATCTTCTGAAGCCACTGACTTATGGAACCAAAATAAAGAAGAATCAAGGAGAATGCATGTTATTTAGTAATATGTAACCTATACTCTTGAAAGACCAAGACTTGCCTCCACCAAAACTCCATTCACCAATTGCCTGCCTTTCCAGAGAGGACTCAGCCCACGGCAAAACTCCTCATATATAATCTGTTCTCTTAATTTAGAATACTGACTTTCACCTAGTAAGGATCTTTGACAATACCCATGCTGGTAGTCCTTTTTCATGGCTCATCTGTCTACCATTTAGCCATCGTAGTTGAAGGCCAGGTTCTAAGTTGGTTGTCATCAAATATCCCAATCTTTTGGAATTATATCATTTTGTGTGTTTCTTTGCTCTCCAGTAATTAAGCATATGTTCCACATAGGATGAATGTAACCCATAGGTTGTTGCTGCTTCTTTATGTCTTATTAAGTCTAGTGCCTCTGTGGGACTCCATGCAAATTTTAGATAAATTGTAGATATTCTTCATCTGGGACCAAATCCCTTAATGTAACTGGAAAAAAAAAAAAACATTTTAGTTTAGTTTGTTTGTTTGTTTGTTTGTTTGTTAGTTTATTTATTTATTTATTTTTTGCTTTTGTTTTTTAGTTAAACTGCCATTTTGCAGTCTCATCACTAGGCGGCAGGGTAGGCTTTAGATAAAATTAAAAATTGTTTATGATTTGAAGGAATGTCTAATTTTTGTTGTATTGTGTGTACCTTAGCATAGATCTTTTCAAGCTTTGTCTTATCTAAGTCTGTTTTATTCTCATCTCCTTAAAAAGGAAATATAAGATTTCAATGATTCCTAAAAAAATGTAATTACTTTTATCCTGATAATTGAAACAAAATAATATGGGATTCAAATGTTCTCTGTGATTGTGTTTTTAACACAGAAAGTATTTTCTTCAGAGACTTCACTTTATTATTTTCAAACTAATTACTTTCTTGATGAATTTTAAGCCTCAGTTTCTTTCAACCTCTCCTCCCAGAATGATGAATTTGAGACTAAATTATGATTTAGTAACTGTCTAGACCATAAGCTTTGGCTCATTCTTTGACTAGCTCATAACTTATTTGACCCATATGAACTAATCTATATTGACCACCTGGTCAGTTTCCTCTTCTTCAGTCCTGATGAGCTTCATCCTTAGTGTCTTTCTCAGCATCTCCTCCAGCTTTGTGACCCGCGCAATTGTCTCACAGGCAAGAACACACGCGGGCACCAGGATCCTTCTGCAGCAAATGTTTATTACCATGTGGGGAGGAGAGAGAGAGATCTAAGATGGCGCTGCTTTATATACACCCTAGGGTGGGTTGGACATATCTGATTGGCTGCTTGCTCAAAACTCCCGTGTGACGTCCCGGGTTGGGCGGTGATTAGGCGGGCTTTGCCACTGCACATGTGCAATTTTACTTGTTTACCTATGAGTGTCAGGTGCAAGTGCCATGTTCCAATGGCGAATGTTGTCACCGGTCATCTCGGCTCTCCACACCTCTCCCCTTTTAGCTTTATTAAATGAGACTGTAAGGTCACCTGTCAAGGCTCTAAGTCATCTCTCTTGTAGAGGAAGGTAGAGGTCTAGTCCCTTGTGCAAAATGTTGGGATATTGTAAAGAATTTCCACCCTGATCGTTGAGTCCACGAGTGTACTTTTATCTACCCATTCCGTTGCCTTTGACAGGGAGAGGATTTGGCAACTTGACCTCTATGCAACCAGACATGCCTTCGAGGAATCTATCCCTGAGGAACATCCACTGTATATCACAGTATACACTCTACCCAGAGATGTGCAGAGAGCGGGGCTTTTGCCTCACCGACCCAGTGCAATGGGATAGAACCTGTGGGGTGCATCGGCTGAGGGCTCAAGTGCTAGCTACTTTTGTAGCACAGACAGCCAGACTCTAGGGGAGGAACCTTGTTCTAAAGCAGCAAATGCTTGGGCAATCACCGCCTTGTCACACTTCTGTTGGGTTTTGAGTTTGCAGACCAATGGTAACATGAACACTAATCCACAGCATAGGGCTATACCAAGCAGGCCTACTCCCACCCATTCTTAAAAGAAGGAAAAGGCCGAAGATCTCTCAATGTTTCCTCGAACTCTAGGGTCCAATTCTGCAGCAAAACCTAGAAAGGGATGATCCCCCATCTGAGCTCCGCATGTCCCACCATCAGCAGTGTCAGCCAGAATATCAGCATCAGCAGGAGGGTCTTCATGTCTCTGGGCAGGATCAAGCTGAGATTCCAAGATTCTTCGTGTTAGGCATTCCAGTAGCCAGAACGAATTATCTTCTTCCTGTGGAAAAACACAAACAGCTCCCCTGGATCTTACTAAAATAGGATCCGGGCCTTTCCATTGTCTGGTCAAAACATCCTTCCATTTGACCATCTCTTTTGGCCTGTCAGGCTCTAAACAATGACGGTCAGCTGCCGTGTGGCCTTGACTGTCCAGATTTTAAAAATTAAGGGTAAAAAGTACTATAGAAATGGTGACTCATGGCACTGAGGGTAGAGCTTCCTCAACTCCCCCCTTTTGATTTATTAAATAGGACTTAAGAGTGCAATGAGCCCACTCTATAATACCTTGTCCTTGAGGATTGTATGGTAGACCTGTTAAATGGGTCACCTCCATTTGGCGGCAGAATTGTCTAAACTTCTGAGAAATGTAAGCTGGTTCATTGTCAGTTTTAAGAATTTTAGGCTTTCCCCAGGCACTCCATGCCTCGAGGCAATGCTGAATAACATGGGCATAAGGCAGAGGAGTGCTGGGGGCAATAAGTTGGGAGTGTGCAACAGGCCGAGAAGCTATGCAATTCCCATCTCCTGCCTTTTCCCGCCCTCCATCTTGTAGCTGCGGTTGCCTATCCGGATGGTACCTTTCCTTCTCATAGGGACCCAGTTCCCCCATTTCTGAGCCATCAAGCCCCAAGGCCTCCAGTTCCTTTACCAGATAAAGAGGTTTTTTGGGGGGTGGGGGCTCCCTTCCTTCTTACAATACTCTCCCAGGGCATTCTTTCCCTCCTCTCTCTCTTCTGCAGACCGAGCGTCTTTGGAAGGGCCTGTTTTCTTGTAGGCACCTTTCCTATTCTCTTTATGAGTGGCTAGCCTCTTATCCAGCCCTGTTTCTGACACGTCGTCTTGTAACTCCTCTAAGACTCCCTGACTTGCCACGATATTTGAGTGGCTTTTCTCATCCTGTAAAATCAAAAGGAAGAGAACAAGCTCCGCTAGCACAATAGCGAAAATTTCTGGAGCTTCTACCAATTGAGGAGAGAAGTGGAATAAATCAAGACCAAACATGCCTCTCAGTGCTTATCTTTATGCTGCAGTTCTGAATCCTCTCCTCGGTGCCAGCGATGATGGGTTCCCGGGTTTCGGCACCAGCTGTGACCCACGCAATCGTCTTGCAGGCAAGAATGCACTCGGGCACCAGGATCCTTCTGCAGCAAATGTTTATTACCATGTGGGGAGGAGAGAGAGAGATCTAAGATGGCGCTGCTTTATATACACCCTAGGGTGGGTTGGACATATCTGATTGGCTGCTTGCTCAAAACTCCCGTGTGACACCCCGGGTTGGGCGGTGATTAGGCGGGCCTTTGCCACTGCACATGTGCAATTTTACTTGTTTACCCATGAGTGTCAGGTGCAAGCGCCATGTTCCAATGGCGGATGTTGTCACTGGTCATCGCGGCTCTCCACACAGCTTGTCTTGGATCTCTTTTTAATTCTCTCACTATTTTCCAGAATCCTCTTTTCCTGCCAGTATCCTACCTCCTAATTCTTGCGTCATGCCTTTGGCCATAAAATTTTTTATGGACCATAAGTATTGCTTATAAGAGATTTTTCTCTACACCAGGTACATGTTAATATTACAGGTTTGGCATGGCTAGATGTTTTTCAAGGTTTGGTGGGCTCAAATCAGTGCACCGTATGTCTCAGAATACCACTAATTGTCTGCAGAGAGCCTGTTTTCCCTGGAAGTAATTTTGCTACACAAAGACAATTGGGAGAAAAAAATTTTATTTGGTTTGAACCTGAGCCTAGTTGTGTAACTTATTTAATAATTAGGAATTTAATAGGTTACATCTTTTTGCATCTGAAAGATGTCTTGTAAATCTTGGCATATGAGCTTTCCTGTTTCTAGCTTCCTATAAATATGTATGGCTTATTAGTAGTGAATATTCTGTGTTAAAATTTTAATATAACTGTTACTTTGAAATTGTTTCCATTCATAAAAATAAACCGATTACCTAATATTAATCAATATTATTAAAATCATTTGCGGTGGTCCCAGAATAGGCCACTGTTTGTCATTTATTAACATTTTTATAACATTAACATTTCTGTACTTATTTCATGGTACATATGAAAGATAGATGACAACTTGTGGAAAGTTGGTTCTCTCCTACCATGTCAAACCCAGAAACTGAAACAATGTTTTTAGGCTTGGCTACAGATAACTTTATGTTATGAGCTGCCTCATGGCCATCACTGATGTTTTTTAAAATATAAGAAAATTATTGATCATATAAATGATAATGCCACATTTCTTCTTGTGTTTTTACTCAAAGATGGGAAAAACAAAAAACAAAACAAAACAAAACAAACAAAAAAAAACCAAGCTGTACATATATCAAGGGCACTATGAAGCCTGCTGACTCCAGAGTCTCACTAATGTTTGACTACAAAGTTTAGATTAATGTTTCAGATAATATATGAAACTTAAACGTGATTGTACTGGGGCAGGGAGATCAGTACATTTTGATTGTAATTGTCCTGTGAAGACTAGGTTGCAGGTAAAAGCATACAGGCCACTGTATCTCAATAAATCTGAATCATTCAGAAACAGTTTAAACTGTAATTCTACTTGGCAGTCCTCTTTGAAAACATACAAGCTAAAAGGATTTTAAATCAATTTCTTTATTCCACTTTACACTGTCCTTCGTCTCACAGGAGGTTGACACCTTATGCTGATTTCAAAGAAAGTATTGTATTTGGAAGACTTTAAGTAATACAGCAAACAAAGTCTTATACATAAAGGGTATTGTATGTTTAGTATGATATAATCTGACATATTTAACAATAGAAATAATTATTTTTTATTTAATGATTTTTTTATTATTGGATATTATAATTACATTTCAGATGTTATCCCTTTACCTCATTACCCCAGCCCAGGAACCACCTATCCCATCCCCTCTCCTCCTGCTTCTATTAGGATGTACCCCCTCCAACCCTCTCACACCTCCCAACCCTCAAACTCCCCCACAATCAGTGACCAGCCTTCATGCGACCAAGGAAGTCCTCTACCACCTATGCCCAAAAAGGCCATCCTCCCCTACATATGCATAGGTCCCTCCCTAAGTGCTCCAAGGCTGGTAGATTAGAGCCCAAGGAGATGTGGTTTGTTGGTATTGTTGCTCTCCTCATGGGGCCACAAACACTTTTAGCTCCTTCAGTCTTCTCTCAAATTGGTATTCCAGGTATGCCAGGTATGACTGTGATGCCTGGTATGCCTGGTATGTCTGGTATATATGGTATGTCTGGTGGATTTTTAAAAAGCAATCTTCTCAATGATATGACAGTATACTTAAGTCACACACACACACACTCACACACACACACACACACACACACACACACACACACACACACACAC
>JANHMN010000008.1:6749302-6782936 GCA_030674055.1 Rhabdomys pumilio
TGTGTGTGTGTGTGTGTGTGTGTGTGTGTGTGTGTGTGTGTGTATGTGTTTATGAATGTTATGTATATAAGACTAAGAAATGTTTGTGAGTCATAATTGAAACAAGTGGTTTAGGATTTTTTTACAAGTGTTTTATTTTATTATATTTACAAGTGTTCTCAATGTGTGAGCAGTGGTTTCCATTTGCAGAATCTGAAAAGTCATGTAGATATTGTAGTACTAGTACTGCTGCTCTGCTTTTATCCCCACAAATTTTTCATCCCTGTCATCACAAAGCAAATGATAATTTACAATGTAAAATGATCATGGTCTTGATGACACTTGCAGAAAATTAACTGACATTGACTAAGTTAACCATAGTCTTTGCTCATCTAGTCCTAGGTTCTGAGTTTAAGGAAACATTGGTTATAAAAAGATGATGATTTAGGTTAATGAAATGAGCCTCATAGTACTTACTCAGTGGCTTTTTTCAAATGAAATGTAGATTGTAACATCAAAAGGATAATGCATGAAACATAACTTTATAACCTAAGATAAGAATGAGGGAAACATATAATAATTAAATTGGCCATATAGAGAATGATGTATGATTTAGTGACAACTTTTTTGATGAATCATTTTTGTGTACATGTACTTGATTACATGACATTTGTCTTTCTGTTGCTATATCAAAATATCAAAGCCTATATAATTTTATAATGTAAAAATTTTAACCAAAGTTTTATAATCTGTCAAAATTATAGCTGCTGTTGCTTTTCCTATGTTTTGAACTTATATTACTAAATAACATTTGATAGATGATGCCAATTGTCTCAGTAGCTATGTCCTTATAATTCCATGTACTAGTCCTTATTTCTATGTGTGTGCGAAAGTTCAGTTTTATCAAATACAAAATGACTTCACAAAATTGTATTTAACTATTCACTGATGAACTATTTACTACTGGTAGATTTAAGGAGAAGTGGAACTTATTCCTTGAGCTGTGAACCAATTGGTAGCCCTAACAGAATTCAAAGTAAAGTTTCAATGGACAGATAGCACCAGTTAAACAGAGTAGGTCACAAAGCCTAACCAAACACCCTGATTCTTAGAAAGGAAGGTGAATTGAAAAGCATTCCAGGGAGTGTTTGGATGACTATGGAGATGGAAGATTTGGGAAACAAATAAATAGAGTTTATTATAGAAATATAGCATATGAAATTGTCAAAAAAATTAAGTTTTAAAATTAAAGGAATACTTAAAGTTTAGCATTTGAATGGCCTGGACATTTTTATTACTACTTTCTATTTTCCATGTATAATTTTTTCCATGCATATTCATGTTTAGAAAATTAGTACCCAGTATGTGAATCTATAATTAAGTGTAATTTAAGATGGAATGTACAGTAAAATGACATTATTTGTGCAAGGGCAGGGAAAGATGGCCCAGAAAAAGTATGGATGGCTACTGAATGTTCATTTCATTTGTAAGAAAATATTATGTATCAAAGAGGAGAGGAATCAAAACTACATGAATTCATCAATATTGTACTGAATATACTTTTGTTGCCAGAAAGGGATGAATTGTCATCAGATAGAGCTTTTCTACTTAGGGAAAGATGCCAGTCTGGGTGACTTGGCTGAGGCAACCCTGTAGATAAGCATATCTCTGCCCATATCCTGCTGATTTGCATGTGCCTAAAATACATTGCATCACTCTGAGGAAATCTTAATAGGCTGATCATATTCAGTGCAGAGATCAGTCTCTGCCAAAACTAGTTTAGATATGAGGGTCCAGGTTCAGGGCCTGGGGCTCCTTTTGCTCAGTATAACAGGTAAAAAAAAAAGATAGTATTAGGAATTTACCTGGCAGAGGTTGTTTACTAACACCTGATCTTTCAGAATAAGAAGGTTGCAATAATATTAACAGTTTGGATTTGTTTTCAATTGTACAATTCCAGGTGCCCAGTGTGATGTCCAGATAACCCAGTCTCAATCTTATATTGCTGACTTTCCTGGAGAAAGTGTTTCCGTTACTTGCAGGGCAAGTAAGAGCATTAACAAATATTTAGCCTGGTATCAACAGAAACCTGGGAAAGCTAATAAGCTTCTTATCTACTCTGGATCCACTTTGCAATCTGGAATTCCATCAAGATTTAGTGGCAGTGGATCTGGTAAAGATTTCACTCTCACAATCAGGAGCCCGGAACCTGAAGATTTTGCAATGTATTACTGTCAACAGTATAATGAATACCCATACCATAGTGATATAAGTCATAACAAAAACCCACAAGGTAAGCAGAAAACAGATGTTGGGCTAGCCAGTTGCTCTGTCCATGTCTTTGTTTTCTACAAATTTCTCTGTTTTCAAGTTGTGTTTGTTAAAATGAAAATGTATTCTGCAGGCTTGTATGTTTAAATATTTGGCATGAGTTTTGAGAATGGAATTTTTTTCTTTGCAAGAGCTGTACCTTCTCCTAAGTGCTGAGACTTTCTTCCAGCCCTCAATGAGAATATAGGATTTGGATAATAGCCTTCAACCAGAAATATTTTTCATCTGAGTAACCTGTTGTCCTGTGATGTAGGATATAACAGACCTATAGAAAAGTAAACATGGGTAGATTAAAAAATGAAGAAAATAAATGAAATGAATCTTAATGATATTCTGCTATACTCACACATTAGGAACTAGCACAGAGGGAGCAACTTATGGGAACAGATGCAGAAACCATAGCCAAATACTAGGCTGAACTCAAGGAAAACCATGGAATATGAGGATAAAGGATATAGGAGCAAGTAAGGTCAAGGACACCACCCTTCATTTTCATTGAATTGAGACTTCATCTTGGTGAATTTTTTTCTTTAATGAACATAAAGTGTCCTTCCCCATCTCTTTTGATTATTGTCGATTGAAAGTCTATTTTCTTGGATATTAGAATGGTTATTCCAGCATTTTTTGGGGGGGGGCGCATTTGCTTGAAAATTTTTTTCTAGTTCTGTACTCTGAGATAATATCTATCTTTGTTGCTAATGTGTTTTTTATATGCAGCAAAATGAAAGATCTTGGTTACATATCTGTGTGAACGTGTGATATTTTTACTGAGAAACTGAATCTACTGATGTTGAGAGATCATAATGGCCAATGAATGATAGTTACTGTTATTTTGTTGTTATAGGAGGCAGTATGTGTATGTGATTCTCTTCTTTTGGATTTGTTGTGGGATGATTGATTTATTGTGTTTTCTTGGGTGTAATTACTCCTCTTTTGTTGGAATGTTCATTCTAGTATTCTCTGTAAGACTGAATGGATAGAAAGCTATTATTTAAATTTGGTTTGTCATGGAATATCTTGGATTTTTCATCTATGGTGATTGAGAGTTCTGCTGTATATATTAGTTGGGCAGGCATCTATGGTCTTTCATAGTCAGCAAAATAATTGTGCAGGATCTTCTGATATTTACAGTTTCTGTTGAGGAGTCAGGTGTATTTCTGATAAAGCTGTCTTTATATTTTACTTGGCCTTCTTCCCTTACATTTTTTTAGTATTTTTTCTTTGTTCTGTACATTTAGTGATTTGATTATTATGTGACACAAATTTTCAAACATTTCAGTGGCACTTTTCCAGGAAATATTAGCCCTCATGAAGAGAAGTGTAGAGACAATAAATAAAATCCTAGAATATGATAAACTTAATCAGGCTACAGTAGTTGTATACTCAAACCTGTCCCTGAAATCATAGACAGAGCAACATATTTGCATGAGTCATTTGAATCACAAGATAAAAGGCCGGTAATATGCATAAATCCTCCCTTTTTGAGACAAACTTCAATATCCTACGTACAAAAATCCAAGTTTTTCTAAACTAATTACCTTGGAGACTAGTTCTTTAACAAATAGGCCTTTGGAGGATGTACAGCATCCAAACTGTATCAAAGTGTAATTTTTTTTTGACTGAGTACTAGGAAAAATATAAGAAAATTTCAGTTAACGTTTAATTAAAGTTTTAGTGAATAAATGATTTAATAAAAAAGGTAATTCTGAAGATAAGCAACGACATGTGACTATTGGAAGCAAATATATAAAAATGTAATGAGACTTTGGGTGCTGGCTCTGCACACAGTCCCACAACACCCAGAGGAAGCTTGATTCCCAGGTACTCAAACACTCCCAGGATCACAGATGAAGAGGCCACAACATTTATACCAACACCCAGAGTAAATGGGACTCCCCAAAATCCAGGAAGGCAGAAACTTCCACTAAGCCTGTGGCACCAGTTCCTTCTAGTCTGAACCTGAACCTGGAGCAGACCTGTGGTGTTGGCTCTGCACCTACTCTTACAACACCCAGAGGAACCCCAACTCCCAGGTGCTCCAAAACATCCAGGATAACAGAATCACAGGATCCCAGGGGAAGCTCAACTCCCAGGAGACAGGACATATCCAGAAGCACTGGAGCTCTGATACACTTAAGATCACAACTGAGGACCCATCTTTCCCAACACCTAATGTAACTTGGACCCCCATAGGAATTAGGGAAACACATCCCCTCTCAGCCAGAGGCACCAGTTCCTTTCAGTTTCCACCTGTCTGGAGCAAACCCAAGGCTCTGGTTTTTCACCCAAACCTGAAATCTCTCGAGAAAGCTTGACTCCTATTATCTCTTACATAATAGGATCTCAGTAGCTAGGTCACATCAGGATTTCAGGATTGCAGAGGCAACTTGGATCCCAGGAGCTCTAACACACCCAAGATATCAAGATCACAGAATCACAGAATCACAGGATCATAGAGACAGTTGAAATCTGTGGAGTTCTGACACAATGAGGATCACAGTAGGGACAGGCTCCAGTCAGAGAGAGCAAGATCTGGTAGCAATAGAGATATCAACAGGGCAGGAGGCAAGCACAAGAACATAAGCAACAAAAACCAAGGTTTCTTGGTATCATCATAACCCAGTTCTCTCACTACAGCAAATCCTGGAAACTCTATTACACTGGGAAAGCAAAATTCAGATTTAAAATCACATCTCATGTTGATGATAAAGCATTTTAAGATGAACATAAATAAATCCCTTAAAGAAATATAGGAGAACACAGGTAAAGAGATAAATGCTCTTAAAAAAGAAACACAAAAATCCCTTAGAGAATTATGGGAAAATCTAATCAAACAGGTGAAGGAATTGAATAAAACCATTCAGCATCTAGAAATGAAAATACAAACAAAAAAGAAATCACAAAGGAAGACAACCCTGGAGATAGAAAACCTCGAAAAGAGATCAGGTGTCATAGATATAAACATCACAAACAGAATACAAGAGATAGAAAAGAGAATTTCAGGTACAAAAGATATGCTAGAAAACATTGACACAACAGTCAAAGAAAATACAAACTGCAAAAAGCTCCTAACCTAAAACATCCAGGAAATCCAGGATACAATGAGAAGGTTTCGTACAAAAACAGACAGGTAGATCAACAGAATAGAACTGAAGGCCCAGAAATGAACCAACACACCTATGGTGACTTGATAAACTACTTCAACAAAGTGGCTCAATATAAAATTAACTCAAACAAATCAGTAGCCTTCCTTTATATAAATGATAAACAGGCTGAGAAACAAATTAGAAAAATGACACTCTTCACAATAGTCACAAAATATAAAATACTGTGATGTGACTCTAACCAAACAGGTGAAATATTGGTATGACCAGAACTTCAAGTCTCTGAAGAAAGAAATCAAAGAAGATCTCAGAACATGGAAAGATCTCCCATGCAGGATTAATATAGTAAAAATGGCCATCCCGCTCAAAGCAATCTACAGATTCAATGCAATCCCCATCAAAATTCCAATTCAATTATTTATAAAATTACAGAGAGCAATTTGCAAATACGCTTGGAATAACAACGAAAAAAAAAAGGATAAAAAAATTATTCTCAAAAACAATACAACTTCTGGAGGCAATCATCATCCATGACATTAAGATGTATTACCAAACAATAGTGATAAAAAAATTGCATCATATTGGTACAGACTCAGACAGGTAGATCAATGGAATAGAATTGAAGGCCCAGAAATGAACCAACACACCTATGGTGACTTGATTTTTGACAAAGGAGCTAAAACCATCCAGTGAAATAAAAGACAGAATTTTCAACAAATGGTGCTGGTTCAACTGCCAGTCAGCATATATAGAAGAATGCAAATTGATTTATTCTTATCTCCTTGTACACAGCTCAAGTCCAAGTAGATCAAGGACATCCACATTACACAAGATACACTGAAACTAATAGAAGACAAAGTGTCAAAGAACCTCAAAAACATTGTCACAGGGGAAAATGTCATAAACAGGACACCAATGGCTTATGCCAGAGCTAAGATCAACAATACACAAAGGGTGCATCATAAAATAGCAAAGCCTCTGTAAGCAAAAGGATACTGGCAATAGACCAAAATGGCCATGAACCGATTGGGAAAATATTTTCCCAGTCCTACATCCTACAGATGGCTAATATCCAACATATACAAAGAACTCAAGAAGTTAGACTCCAGAGAACCAAATAACCCTATTAAAATGTGGAAAAGATCAAAACAGAGAATTCTCATCTGAGAAAACTTGAATGCCAGAGAAGCACCTAAAGAAATGTTCAACATCTTTGGTCATTAGGGAAATCCAAATCAAAACAACCCTGAGACTCCATCTCACTCTAGTCAGTTTTGGCTAAGATCAAAAACTCAGGTGACTGAAGATGCTGGCAAGGATGTGGAGAAAGAGTAACACGCATCCATTGTTGGTGGGATTGCAAGCTGGTACATCCACTCTGGAAATAAATCTGGCTGTTCCTGAGAAAATTTGGCATAGTACTACCCGAGTATCCAGCTATACCACTCCTAGGCGTAGACCCAAATGATGCTCCATAATATAAAAAGAACACATGCTTTGTTATGTTCATAGCAGCCTTATTTATAGTAGCTAGAAGCTGGAAAGATCCCAGATGTCCTTCAACAAAGGAATGGATACAAAAAATGTGGTACATTTACACAATGGAATACTACTCAGCTATTAAAAACAATGACTTAATGAAATTCTTAGGCAAATGGATGGAACTAAAAAATAGCATCCTGAGTTAGGTAACCTAATCACAAAAGAACACACATGGTATGCACTCACTGATAAGTGGATTATTAGCCCAAAAGCTCAGAATACCCAAGATATAACTCTCAGACCACATGTAGCTCAAGAAGAAGAAAGACCTTCTTCAGTTCTTCTTAGAAAGGTAAACATAATACTCACAGGCACAAGTACAGAGACAAAGTGTGGAGCAAATCTGAAGGAAAGGCCATTCAGAGACTGCTCCACCTCTCGATGCCTTCCATATACAGTCATCAAATCCAGACACTACTGTGGATTTCAAGATGTGCTTACTGAAAGGAGCTTTAAATAGCTGTCTTCTGAGACACTCTGCCAGAGCCTGACAAATACAGCTTAGGATGCTTATAGTTAACCATAGGACTAAGCATGAGGACCCCAAAGGGGGAAATAAGTGAAAGGACTGAAGAACTGAAGGGGTTGGCAACTCCATAGGTAGAACAACAATATCAACCAACCAGACCTCCAGAGCTCCCAGGGACTAAACCACTAACCAAAGGGTACACATGGAGCAAACCATGGAGTCAGCCACATATATAGCAGACGATTGCCTTATTGGGCATCAATGGGAGAAGAGGCCTTTGGTTCTAGGAAAGCTTGCTGCCCCAGTGTAGGGGAATGCCAGAGCAGGAAGATGGGAATGGGGTGTGGGTGTGTGAGCAGCCTCATAGAAACAGGGGCAGCAGGATGAGAGAAGGGGTTTCCTGAGTGAGACCTGAAAAGAGGGATAACATTTGAAATGCAATAAATAAAATATCCAATACAAAATAAGTAAAGAAAAAATTAAAATGAAACTTAAATTGAGGTAAACTACAAGATGTATATGCAGTAATGTTTATATCCAAATCATAAAAAACTCATAGTTATTAGAAGACAAGTAGATATTTTTGCTAATGTACTTTGAGGTGTTTTTTTTTTTTCAAGAGGGACTCTCTTTTCTTCTTCCTTAGATGTACAGTAAATTTGGTTGTTGGGCTACCACAAGGAGAATGTTTTACATTCAGAATTGTGGGAAAGTGTGTAAGCTGAATGTATTGGTAAATTCCCAAGTCCTCAGGCTCCACCTTACTTAATTTCAACATGAGTTCTGTCTCTGACCTTCTGTCACTGAACCTATTTGGGACTCCAAAAAATCTACTGTAAGCTCTATAGATCAGGCCTGTGTGCTTTGTCTGGATTCTGCAGGAACTAATACATATAGATGATTCTATCACTATATACATGGTGATTAAAAACTGACTCTCCAGGAGTGACAGAGATGTAGTGTGAATCCTACATTATTGTGACATCTTTGCTGGTACCTGACAAGAAAATAAGTACAAGGTTATTTACAATCACTATGAGTGACTTTCTATTATTTTTTGTTATCTCAAAGCATGCTTATTATTGTGTAGGCAATTCTAGTTCTTACCCAACAATGAAAATTTTCAAAAAAATAACACAGCTGGGCCAGATACTGGTGGTTGGAGCAGTCGCCTAGCCAATCTGCTCCCCTCTGGAAACTGAGTCTGGACACATCTTAGGGAGGTCACAAACTTCAGAGCAGCAGGTAGGAGACCCTGCACACCACCCTAGGCCCTAGAAGCAAAACTAGCAGTAGGGATCCCCCCAGAGGGCACCTGGCATCCAGACCCTGCCCCTGCGGAGAGCCACTCCCCTTCTGCCCCTGGTCCGGATACCAGTGTCTGGAGCAGTCTCCCAGCCGATCTGCTCCCCTCTGGAAACAGAGTCTGGAGGCTTCCTAGGGAGGTAAGAGGCTGCAGAGCTGCAGAGGTACCCAAGAGAGTTCAAGAATTGCAGAGCTGAAGGCATCCTAGAGAGGACATGGCTCACAGAGCTGCAGAGCAGGGGACACCATATCTTGAAGCATCATAGAGGAGCAACTACATTCAGAGCAGCAAACACCTAGCTGGTCTACTACCTTGGAGACACCATATCCTGAAATATCCTAGAGGAGCCACTGAATCCAGAGCAGCTGGAGCTCAGGATCATAGAGTCATCCAGATGCCAAGGAATTCTGACACAACCAAGATAACTGGAAAGGCAGTCTCCAGTCAGAACCAGTGTGTGCAATTAGCACTGCAGCTAACCAAATGTTGGAAGACAAGCATAAGAATGTAAACAACAGAAACCAAAGTTGCTTGGCATCACCAGAACACATCTTCCCCACCATAGCAAGTCCTGAACACCACATCACACCAGAAAAGCAGGACTCAGAATTAAAATCACTTCACATGATGATGATGGAGGACTTTAAAAAGGACATAAACAACACTCTCAAAAAATTTGAGGAGAAGGCAGGTAAACAGGTAGAAGCCCTTAAAGAAATGCAAGAAAACACAACCAAACAGGAGAAGGAATTACACAAAACTTTCAAGGATCTAAAAACTGAAGTAGAAACAATAAATAAATCTCAAAAGGAAACTACCCCCGAGATAGAAAACCTAGGAAAAAGATCAGGAGTCATAGACACAAGTATCACCAACAGAATACAAGAGATAGAATCTCTTGTGCAGAAGATACCATGGAAAACATACACACATAGTCAAAGAAAATGTGAAATGTAAAAAGCTCCTAACACAAAACATCCAGGAAATCTGGACACAATGAGAAGACCAAACCTAAAGATAACAGGTATAGATGAAGGTGAAGACTCCCAACTTAAAGAGCCAGTAAATATCTTCAACAAAATTATAGAGGAAAACTTTCCTAACCTAAAGAAAGAGATGTCCTTAAATATGCAAGAAGCCTACAGAACTCCAAATAGACTAGACCAAAAAAGAAACACCTCCCGTCACAAAATAATCAAAACATCAAATATACAAAACAAAGAGAAGATACTAAAAGCAGTAAGTGAAAAAGGCAAATTAACATATAAAGGCAGAAGAATTATACCAGATTTCTCACCAGAGACTATAAAAGCCAGAAGATTCTGGAATGACATCATACAGGCCATAAGAGAACACAAATGCCAGCCCAGACTGGCATTTTACTACACACAGCAAAACTCTCAATCAATATTGATGGAGAAACCAAAATATTCCATGACAAATTCAAATTTACAAAATATGTTACCACAAATACAGCACTTCAAAGGATAATTGGTGGAAAACTCCAAAACAAGGAAGGAAACTACAACCTAGAAAAAGCAAGAAAGTAATCTTTCAACAACCCTAAAAGAAGGTAGCTATACAAACATGACTCCACTGCCAATAACAAAAATAACAAGAAACAACATTCATTTTTCCTTAATATCTCTTAATATCAATGGACTCAATTCTCCAATAAAAGGACATAGACTATCAGATTGGATACATAAACAGGACCAAACATTTTGCTGCATACAGGAAATGCAAATTTGTGAAAAAGACAGACACTACCTCAGAGTAAAAGGTTGGAAAACAATCTTCCAAGCAAATGGCCCCAAGAAACAAGAGGGAGTAGTGATTCTGATATCAAATTAAATTGTTTTTCAACCAAAAGTAATCAAAAACGATAAAGAAGGACACTACATTTTCATCAAAGGAAAAATTTACCAAGAGGAACTTGCAATTCTGAACATCTATGCTCCAAATACAAGGGCACTCACATACATAAAAGAAACTTTACTAAAGCTTAAAGCATACATTGCATCTCACACAATAATAGTGGGAGATTTCAACACACTACTCTCAGCTATGGACAGATCATGGAAACAGAAACTAAACCGAGACACAATGAAACTAACAGAAGTCATGAACCAATTGGACTTAACTGACATCTGTAGAACATTTCATCCTAAAACAAAAGAATATAACCTTTTCTCAGCACCTCATGGTACCTTCTACAAAATAGACCATATAATTGGTAACAAAACAGTCCTCAACAGATACAAAAAGATTGAAATAATCCTTTGTACCCTATAAGACCACCATGGACTAAGACTCATCTTTGACATGGACAAAAACAACGGAAAGCTCAAATAAATGTGGAAAATGAACAATGCTATACTCAATGATAACTTGGTAAAGGAAGAAATAAAGAAAGAAATTAAAGAATTTTTAGATTTAAATGAAAATGAGGACATATCATATCAAAATTGTGGGACTCCATGAAAGAAGTACTGAGAGGAAAAATCATAGCTCTAAGTGCCCACAAAAAGAAAGTGTAAAGATCATACATTAATAACTTGACAGCACACTTGAAAGCATTAGAACAAAAAGAATCTAATATACCCAAGAGGAGTAGATGGCAGGAAATAATCAAACTCAGGGCTGAAATCAACCAAGTTGAAACAAAAAGAACTATACAAAATATCAACAAAACCAGAAGCTGGTTCTTTGAGAAAAATCAACAAGATAGACAAACCCATAGCCAGATTAACCAAGGGGCACAGAGACAGTACTCAAAGTAATAAAATCAGAACTGAAAAGGGAGACATAACAACATAAACAGAGAAAATTTAAAAAAATCGTCAGATCCTACTGTAAAGGCCTATACTCAAAAAAATTTGAAAATCTGGAGAAAATGGACAATTTTCTAGATAGATACCAAGTACCAAAGTTAAACATGGAGCAGATAAACCATCTAAACAGTCACATTACCCCTAAAGAAATAGAAGCAGTCATTAAAAACCTCCCCACCAAAAAATGTTCTGGGCCAGATGGTTTTAGAGCAGAATTCTATCAGACCTTCCAGGAAGACCTAATACCAATTCTCTTCAAACTATTCCACAGAGTAGAAACAGAAGGAACAATACCCAATTTGTTCTATGAAATTACAATTATGCTCATACCTAAGCCTCACAAAGACCCAACAAAGAAAAAGAACTACAGACCATTCTCTTTTATGAATATTGATACAAAAATACTCAATAAAATTCTTGCAAACCGAATCCAATAACACATCAAAGCAATCATCCATCTGATCAAGTAGGCTTTTTCCCAGGAATGCAGGGATGGTTTAATACTCAGAAATCCATCAATGTAATCCACTCCATAAATAAAGTCAAAGAAATAAACTACATGATCATCTCACTGGATGCTGAGAAAGCATTTGACAAAATTCAACATCCCTTAATGTTAAAAGTCTTGGAAAGAGCAGGAATTCAAGGTCCATACCTAAACACAGTAAAAGCAATATACAACAAGCCAGTAGCCAACATCAAACTAAATGAAGAGAAACTTGAAGCAATCCCACTAAGATCAGGGACTATACAAGGCTGCCCACTCTCACCCTACCTATTCAATATAGTACTAGAAGTCCTAGCTAGAGTGATTAGACAACAAAAGGAAGTCAAAGGGATACAAATAGGAAAAGAAGAAGTCAAAATTTCACTATTTGCAGATGATATGATAGTATAATTAAGTGACCCTAAAATTTCCACCAGAGAACTCCTAAACCTCATAATGAACTTTAGTAAAGTGGCAGGATAAACAATTAACTCAAACAAATCAGTAGCCTTCTTATACTCAAAAGATAAAGAGGCTGAGAAAGATATTAGGGAAATGACACCCTTCACAATAGTCACAAATAATATACAATGTCTTGGAGTGAATCTAACCAAGCAAGTGAAAGATCTGTATGACAAGAACTTCAAGTCTCTGAAGAAAGAAATAGAAGAAGACCTCAGAAGATCGAAAGATCTCCCATGCTCCTGGATTGGCAGGATTAATCTAGTAAAAATGGCCATCTTTCCAAAACCAATCTATAGATTCAATGAAATCCCCATCAAAATTCAAAATCAATTATTCATACAGATATAAAGAGCAATTTGCAAATTTATTTGGAACAACAAAAAACCCAGAATAGTAAGAACTATTCTCAACAACAAAAGAATTTTTGGGAGAATCACCATTCCTGACCTCAATCTGTACTACAGGGCAATAGTAATAAAAACTGCATGGTATTGGTACAGAGACAGGCAGGAAGATCAACAGAATAGGATTGAAGATCGAGAAATGAGCCCATACATATGGTTACTTGATTTTTGACAAAGGAGCTAAAATCATCCATGGAAAAAGGACAACTTTTTCAGCAAATGGTGCTGATTCAACTGGAGGTCAACATGTAGAAGGATGCAAAACAATCCATTCATATCCCCTTGTACAAAGCTCAAATCCAAGTGGATAAAAGACCTTCACTTAAAATCAGATACACTGAAACTAATAGAAGAGAAGGTTCGGAAGACACTCGAATACCTCAGCACAGGGGAAAAGTTCCTGAACAGAACACCAATGGCTTATGCTCTAAGATCAAGAATTGACAAATGGGACCTCATAAAATTGCAAAGCTTCTGTAAGGCAAAGGACACTGTCAATAAGACAAAATGGCTACCAACAGATGGGAAAAGATCTTAACCAATCCTACATCCGATAGAGGGCTAATATCCAAGATATATAAAGAACTCAAGAAATTATACTCCAGACAACCATATAGCCCTATTAAAAATGGGGTACAGAGCTAAACAAAGAATTCTCAACAGAAGAAACTCGAATGGCTGAGAAGCACCTTAAGAAATGTTCAACATCCTTAGTCATCAGGGAAATGTAAATCAAAACAATCGTGAGATACCACCTCACATCAGTCAGAATGGCTAAGATCAAAAACTCAGGTGATAGTAGATGTTGGTGAGGATGTAGAGAAAGAGGAACACTCCTCCATTTTTGGTGGGATTGCAAGGTGGTACAACCACTCTGGAAATCAGTCTGGTGGTTCTTCAGAAAAATGGACATAGCATTACCTGAGGATCCAGCTATACCACTCCTGGGTATATACCCAGAAGATGCTCCAACATATAATAAGGACATATGCTCCACTATGTTCATAGCAGCCTTATTTATAATAGCCTGAAGCTGGAAAGAACCAAGATGTCTCTCAGCAGAGGAATGGATACAAAAAATGTGGTACATCTACACAATGGAGTATTACTCAGCTATTAAAAATAATGAGTTCGAGAAATGTATAGTTAAATGGATGGATCTAGAGATTATCATCCTGTGTGAGTTAACCCAGTCACAAAAGAACACACATGGTATTTATTCACTGTTAAGTGGATGTTAGCCCAAAAGCTAGGAATAGCGATGACTCAACCCACAGACCACATGAAGACCAAGAGGTGATGCCTCAGTTCTACTTATAACAAGTAACAGAAATACTCAAGGGAGCAAATATGGAAACAAAACATAGGACAGAAACTGAATAGGGACCATCTGGAGACAATTCCACCTGGGTATCTATCCCATGTACAGTCACCCAAGCTAGACACTGATGTGGATGGCTGGAAGTGCATGCTGTCGAGAATATGATATAGCTGTCTCCTTATATGTCTGCCAAAGAGTAACACATTGAGAGGACGATGCTCACATTTAACCACTAATATGATCAAAGGTTTCCCAATAGAGAAATTGGAGAGAAGACTGAATGAAGGAGCAGAAAGGGTTTGTGACCCCCCAGGAGGAGAGCAAAAACACCAAACAACCAGAGCCCTCAAGGTCTAAACCACCAGCTTGGGAGCACATAGGGAGAGACCTATGACTCCAGCGGTATATGTAGGGGAGGATGGCCTTGTTGGGCGTAGGTGGGAGAGGAGATTCTTGATCCCATGAAAAATGAACACAGAGTGGGTTGGGAATGTGAGGGTGGGGAGGGGGTAGTGGGGGCGGGGGTAGGTGCGGGCACAGCCTCATAGAAGCATGAGGGGGGATGGTGTAGGATGTTTCTGGGTGGTGGGAAGAAGTAGGGTACGGGGATAAAATCATAAATGTAAATATAATAGCCAATTAAAAAAGAGATGAAAAAAGAGAAAAAAAGAAAGAAAAGAAAGAAAAAAAGAAAGAAAGAAAAAAGAAAAAGAGGAGATTTAATAACACAAATGGAAGGATTTAGAAATTTAGGAGGCAGTTTATGGTAATGAAAATAACATCATAGAAACTGGAAAATCAAACCCTCATAGAAGCACAAGGAGGGGGGATGGGATAAGGGGTTCCTGGTTGGTGAGGGAAATGGGATAAGAGGATAAAATATTATATCCAATTTTAAAAAGGGGGAAAAAAAAAGAAACGTAGTTAGAACCAACATCTTTAAAAATATGTCAGCCCCCTAGGGAAAAAAATTTCTTGATACTAAAACTTGTTCTGACAATTGTATATTGAAGAATACACAGCCTCAGTGTATCTACTCATCAAGCAAACTGAGCAGACCTGTTCAAACCTCTGATGTCCCAAAATTCCATCTGGATGCAGTGAAGACCCAGAGTCAGAGGCTTATCAATTTTCTCTTCCCCCCACCCCTCTTCTAATATCTCAATGCCCATAATCAGCTGGAAAAAGTTGTAGAAGAGTCAGCGCCCCTATTCCCTGGGCTTGGTTAATATTGGGCTGTCTTTCTAGGGAAAAGATGTGGTTTTGTTGGAACAGGGAGGATTAGCTAGAATTTATTGCATAGCCATAACCTATTGGTAGAAATCTGTATAATTAGTATCAAGATTAAGTTATAATCTCTTAAATGGCACAAAATTCACTTTGATTTCAAATTTTAGGTTTTCATTGGTATGAGCTTCTTATTGATATAAAAGAGTGATAAATATTGATACTCTCACAAGCATTGTGCCTGTATAACACATTTAGGAATACAAGACTTAGACCCAGACCTTCTTTAACCTTTTTAACTGATTTGGGACAGTTAGCCTGTCAGTTAAGGGACTATAGCAAATTCATGGCTTTGAGTTTATTGTTAGCGTGTTTTCTATATTTTATTTAGAAATAGCTGAGAGGAGATAACAGACAACAGTCCAGGTTACCTTACATGGATAGTTGGATTTCAAAAAGTCAGAAGTCCATAAAATTGACATTACAAATATTTCTATATTGATGCTCATTTTGATTAGAGTCTTGTCTGCTCTTGACAGCTTCCTGTCTTGGATTCTAAGAAGAAATAGAGCATCCTTCAGCTACTCCAGTTGTGAGGAGACAGCCACTAGGCAAGAATTGCCTCTTTCCATCTACAGACAAAAACACAGCTAAGTGTCCATTAAATTTAGTTTGCACCTTTTTCCTCTTATTTGTGTTAGCATTTATATCAGGGACCAACTGCTTGCTCTTTACAGAATGCTCTCCATGGAACTAAACATCATATGCCATATTTGAAGGCAAGACTTGCATGTGTGTACGCAGACACACACAAACACAGACATACACACACAGGTGCGCACACACACATACACACACACACACACACACACACACACACACACACACACACACACAAATAAATCTCATCATTGGCAACAGTGAGTCACAGATCTCACTTTATATTCCCACTTTCCAGCCTCCTCTCCCATGCCTTTACCAGGACCCTCTAGCAATAGCAGTTCTTGGAGCAAAACAGAATACCTTATTCTGAATTAAACTGAGGAGTCCTGGTCAGGCCAGGCACTTTTCCAGATTGACATTTATCTTAGATTTGCCTGAATGGTTCTCCAGAGGGAAGAATATGCAAATCTTCTGGTGGGTGCAGTGAAGTAAATCAAACTGTCAGGTCAAGTGGGAATAAGATACCAAAATCTGAACAACTCTCCTGTGAACCGGTTTAAATGAAGTTCTTCTGAGCTTCAAATAGCACTGGCACCAAATCTAAAAACTTAAGGTTATTCAAAGACCCCCATGGTACACAAGGACTAATGTAACTATATTATTTCAGTAAGGTATAATTGATATATAGAAAGTTATACACATTGAAGTCATATAAAATACAGGATTTGAAATTCCTCTTTGAAATATTATTAGCTGCAAACACGAGAGATCTATCACTCACTTCCAAAGAGTCCTCAAACCATATTTTCTATGACATTTGATTTTAGTCATCTTTTTCACATTTTTGTTCTCATGATAGACACTAAAGATATCTATTCCTAGTATTTTTTATTTATTTGTACACTATCATGGAGAACTAGTCAATAGACCACTGGAAAGTCAGCTTCTTATTTCTATATTTAACATTGCTAAAATGACACCTTTTTTTCTGTAAAATTAATAAAAAAAGAAATTCACTGAGAATTGTTGATACATGTCTGGTGTCATCCTGATGGACAATGTTTAGCACTTTTTCCCTCTAAGTTCTGAATTTGGTTTTATTATTGTCATCCAGAAAATAGAAAATATTTTATCCAGTTTTCTATGAGATTATTTCATATTTCTTTCCTCTATCTATACTCCAGAACTAACTCAATTATTTGCATACTTCTCCCTAGGGAGGACACACCCTTACTAGTCTAGGATAAAAGCTCAGTTGTCACCTTACAGTGACTGATCAACTTCCTAAGGTTGCCTCCTTAAAATGAAGACGCCTCTTAAGTTGTTGGTGCTGTTGCTGTTCAGGATTCCAGGCAAGAACAGAGGGAAGCAAGAAAAGAAAATGGGAAAGGAAGATGAGTGCTGGTTCAAGTGACAATCACAATTGTTCTATCTTTTCATGAGAGAATGGAGCATATCCTATAGCATGGGACTGGAGTGCTTTGCTTCTATAAAAGGGAGGGTCCAAATGGGAGAGAAAATTTGCAGTAATAATGATGGAGACAGAGATGGACAGGATGGTATAAGCTATGTCTAGAAAGCTTTGATGACTTTCATTGCTCTTGTTTTGATTTAAATGTAATTTTAGTGGGTAAAGAATTTTGTAAAAAAGAATCCTCTCACAAATATTAACAAAGTTTGTCTACATGTTTGAATTTCTCTATTGTTATTACAGCTTCCAGTGGTGATGCTGTTCTGACCCAAACTCCACTCTCCCTGTCTGTCAGTCTTGGAGATCAAGCCTCAATCTCTTGTAGGTCTAGTCAGAGCATTGTACACAGTTATGGAAATACCTATTAGGAATGGTACTTGCAGAAGCCAGGCCAGTCTACACAGCTACTGATCTACTTGGTTTCCAAGTGATTTTGTGGGGTCCCAAACAGGTTCGGCAGCAGTGGTTCAGTAACAGACTTCACATTGAAGATTAACAGGGTGGAACCTGAGGATATAGGAGTTTATTACTGCTTCCACCATTCATATCATCCTGTTACAGTAATGAAGACCTTATCAAAAACATCTTGTTTGGGGTGGTCCAGCTGTCAAATGTGTTCCTTCTTTGTGTGAGACACATAGAGATGCTAAGGAACTTCAGACTATTGGTTGCAGCTGAGGACCTAGGAGCACTAGTCCCTTGGCTACACCTCACTGGCCATGTATTTCTAGCCTCAGAGCTGCAATAACAATAACACTGCATCTGCCTCAGGAGAATGGTGATCAGATTCCTACTACACTACCAGACTAAAGGGGATAAATCTTAGTGAAAACATTTCCTCATTAATAGTACAGTCTTTGGCTGCCTTAATTATTGAATAAAGTAGTTAGAAATTTGAGACATATTCTTTCGTTAAACTATTTTTTATTATATATTTACTTCATTTGTCACAATGTATGCCTTTGACTTAAATTTCATCTTATAAGTATATATATATTGTATATTCTACTTCCTTTTGGTTTTCTACCTGTGTACAGTGTATTCATTAACTCCCTAATTTTCAGATGTTATCTTTGGTTTCTTTATTAAGAAAAAATGGTTCTTTTTTCCCTAAAATGCTGTGTTACCTATTTTGACTATAGGTTTTATTCCAATTAATGTAAAATTATCAATGAGAAAATTATATTTATTTTAGTATTTTCTGTTCATTTTCAATATTTCCTTCCTATATCATAGTTTTAGAGTGGTTTCTGTTTCTTACTTATTGATAAATTTTTGTTTACTATTTTCTGAATTTTAGAAAATTTAATATTAACATAGTTTCAGGCTAAATTATCTTTCTTGTATTTTGAGAAAGTTACCATCCTTTTCTTCATTCTGAAGTGTTTTGGAATTTTATTTTTTTGTTTCCTAACAATTCCCCTCTATCTCTAATGCTTTTTAAAATTTCCCTTCCCTCTTTCTATTCCTCCTCCTCCTTCTCCTCTGCCTCCTTCTTCTTTTACTTTGAACCATTTAGTACATTGATGTTTGCTTATATGAACATAAAGTGAGGGTTATTTTCTGGAACATAGCAATTCATTAATGTCTACAAGGCTGTAATGTGGCACACAATTTCCCAATAAACATTAATTGCTAATAACCTGTCTGTGAGAAATGGACACTCATTGGGCCCTCCCCCATGCATAAGGATATAGAGATGCAACTAATCATGTGCAGATCTTATGACGATACTGCCCAGAATTTACTGCTTCACTGAATTCCTTGCTATCCTCTAGTTATTATATTCTTTTCATTGAGAGATGTTACTTGAGACTGAAATGGATATTTATGAAGGTATCATGTTAAGAAAAACTCTGAGCATCCCAGAGTTATTCTTGGCTCTTCGAGTGGTATGGGCCTTTACATTTATTACTACTTACTACAAATGTGAGTTTCTCTAATTAAGATTATAGCTACATTCATAATCTATAGGTAAAATATAGCTACGTAGGATCCATTTGAATACATGCCTATTCAGAAAAACATCAGTTATAAGGTACCTCACATGACCTATAAGCTCCTTTCAACCAGCTTTGAAATTCTAAATATTAGTTATTTGCCAGAGAAGGCTCACATATTTAATCTATAAGCTTTAGGCTAGCCCTATACTAAGAAATATTGTATCGAGCATCCTGCCAAGCAGGTGGTCATTATTGTAAGGTGTAAATTCCAATGGCTGAGCAAGACTTTCCATACATTTCCTGCTCTATCAGTAGTTTACAGAGCATTTACAGAATTATGAATACAAGTCATACAGGAGAAGACATTCAGCTGAATTTCAACATAATTACTCTGTGTGCTGCAATTAAAATGCATGATGCCTTTAGCAATTGAATTTATGACTTAATTCTTCTTGGCAAGCAACTACATCCAGCACATGATACTAGGATCTTTATTTTATAACTTCTGGCTTATAGGTGAGCATAATTTACCATGCAGTGTGCTTCACTTGTCAATATTATATCTGTTAGCATCAAAGCAAGCAGATGGCCATTATTGTAGGATGTAATGTTCAGTGTCTGGGAAAAAGTTTTGATATGTTTCTTTTTACACCAGAAGTTTACAGAGCACTGTCGAGAATTATGAATACAAGTTATTCTGCTTTTAAAATGGAGTTTAAAATAGTATGTTCTATGAATTTTATGTTATAGACATTTACTTTGGGTTATTCCTCAACATCATTTCCTCTCCCTTATTTGCTACCATGCCCATACTAAACTTCTTGTCTATCTTCACATCAAACACATTCTCTATCTCTTCCCAACTTTAAAGTCTCTTGTCAATCCTTCTATCATCAGACTTTCATAATGTCCAACCTTTATAGACCCAGATTAATCATTCTAATCTCACATTCAAAGTTGGTATCCACTTGTGAGAGTAAAAATGTGACATTTGTTTTTGTCACTCAGTATACATTTTCTAGTTCTAGATATTTTCTTACAAATTGCAAAATTTCTGTATTGTTACTGAATAAAATTTCACTTTATATACCTACCATATATTCACTACCAATCTTTCAGTTGATGTCTGTCTGAACTAATTGCATTTTCTAGTCATTATGTATATTTATGGGTAGATACATAATTATTCATTTAGTATATTGCTGGATATATATTTTTTAAAAATATAAATGCATATCTTACAAGTTTTTTATTTATAAATGTTTATGTAGAGTACAATGCCAAGATTTATAGTGCTTCTTTATAATTCCTTCACTGGCTAGCTGAGGAATAAATAGTGTAATTTGAGGGCAGCCTAGGATTCCTAGAAAGTTCAACATTCATAATGCGTGGACAATTTAATACAGCTCCTTGTGTTGTGGTGACCTCAATCATAAAATTACTTCTGTTGTTATTTCACAGCTGTAATGTTGCTACTGTCATTAAATATAATGTGAATATATGTTTTCCAATAGTCTTAAGTGAAGCTTGTAAAATGGTTGTTAGACCCTCAAAGAATCTTGAGCCACTAGAAAAACTTGAGCTAGTAACATCAAGATTCTGTGTCAATAAAATCCAATTCTACCAACAAGTAAATCAGCACTGATTCCCCTATACTGTCAGTCTGCTGGGTTTTCCATGTACAAGAACTATTTTTACAGGGAAAGAAATGATCCAGTAAGATTTTGAACAAAAAAGACCATGTTACATGATCAAGTGTGCAACAAGAAACTAGGGTACAGTTGTTATCCACCTCCCCTTTTTTTATTCACTTCTGAAGGTGCAAGATGTTTCTCATAGGTAGATTCTTAATCTGATGTGCTTATTTACTATTCTCTTGCTGTGATGAAACACAATGTCCAAGATAACATAAAAGATAATCTTTACTTGAGTTTATGACCTTTATGAGCTCAGTAGCATGGGGGGGGCATGGCAGGACAGCAGTGATATCTAAGAATTTATATTTGTATTCACAAGCAGGAGGCAAAGAGGGCACAGAGGATGGAAGCAGCTTTTTGAAAATCCAAAGTTCACCCAGAGGCTATGCATCCTATAAATTGGCCACACTACTGAAATCCTTCCAAACAGTTTTCTTCTAGGGGAATTAAATATTGAAATATATGACCCTATTGGGGCAGCTCATTAATACTACCATACTTAGAAAATTAGAAAGAAAAATGTTTGTGATTAAGGATACACCTGGATTTGACCTTTATTTCAAAAGGGAAAATTCAAATTTTATCCTTTCCCATTGAATCCTTTACAAAGATCTGGCACATAAAACTAAAATAAACAAGGCAGGAGGAAAGGGGCTCTTGAAAACTGTAGTATTTTGTGTTATACCATTATTCAGATAATAAAACAAAAGATATTATAGACATGAGAAACAGGGAACCTCAACACACTTTGGGGATTACATTACAGCAATTAAACAGTTTAGGAATGAGGGTGTCTGCTACTCTTTGCCTAGATATCTGGACTCACTAGTCAATGAAACTATGGGCTAACTAGCCATGTATTCATGAGCCCTGTCCTAGTAGCTGAAGGTGGGGATGCTGATACTCCCATATACCTGAAATAATGCTAAAAGTGATTACATAGTGATTATATAATTGACTGACATAAAGTTTCTGGTGGATTTTCAAATCTATTAGCAGGACAAATTCTGAGCTATTTTTATACATACAAAAATAACTTCAAGCAGACATGGGAAGAGAGATAGTAGATACCAAGACTCATCTCTATGGAGGCCATTTTACCAGCTGTGATAGGCAAACTACTAACTGTAAGGACAGAAATTCCTATAGAGTGGTGGAATTACAGGGCAAAGGCAATCACTAGATTATTATTGGCATTTCATATTAAGATAATAACAAACAGTGTAACAAAAAAGACAAATCAAATAGTTAAAGACTATCTATCTATCTATCATATATAAGATAGGTGATTCTTTGTTAATATTATGGCAGGCCTAGAGGTATAAAACAAAGACAAAATGTCCACAGATAAATAGGAAGATAAGTGATTTCTTCCTATGAATTGTCTTCTCCAGTTGGAAGTCACCATGCAAGGTTTCTAGAAGCTACCAAATTAGTATCAGAAACTAACAAATCAGTATCAGAAATAGGGGACTATATTTAAGAAATATGAACTTCAGAGAACATTTAAGTTAAAAAACATCATACTCCATAATCCACTGAATGCTCATTATTCAGATATTAGTTTTCTATATTAAACCAGTTTCCTTTTAAATGTGGTTTCTGTTTATAAAAGATCAGGTGAATATTCTAGCCAAGAGGTGGAGTGTGACATGACACAGAATTGTCTTTCCACAAGGTTGTTTCCTACCCTGTTCTTAGAGAAAGCTATAACCAGGTTGTCTGTTTGCTGAGTTTAGCTTTATTCCATAGAACATCTGAGCTCATCTCTGTACAGAAGAGAAATGACATACTGGATACTCTAGAGGAACTGCCAGGGTCCAATAAACAGAAGCAAAGCTGCATTACAGAGATAAAAAGGCCCAGGCTCTGCATCTGCAAGTGAGGTGTAATGTCTGGTGATAACTTGGGCAGAGCATGCTAGTTTTGCATAAGCATCACCCTGAAGAAACTTGCCACATGGTTTAACTACAATCAGACATGGAATAAGAGATAGTAGAAACAGAGACCCATCTCTGTGGAGGCCATTTTACTAGCTGTGACAGGTAATCTACTAACTGTAAGGACAGAAATCCCTATAGAGTGGTGGAATTCCTTGGAAGAAACAATCACTAGATTATTTTTGGCATTTCACATTGATATAATAACAACAACAAAAAAAAAAAACACAACAAAAAAGTCAAACTCAAAAGTTAAAGACCAGAATTTCACTATCTAACTCATCCATGTACTTTGGTCCTATATCACTTTTAATAGAGCAACACTGACTAGAAACTTAGTTACAGCACCAATCCAGCTTAGACACATTGCATACCACTAACTGCAATGCACACAGCTTCTCAATTCAGTGTTATTAAAAGGTATCCAGGAAAGGTATCCCAGAGAACAACTGCAAATTCAGTGGCAAGGCACTATGACATACCCACTCAAAAGACCATACTTCCAAAACCATTCCAAACAGATTCAAAAAAGGCTTGAGTATTCAAACATATGATCCCATGAGAGCCATCTCATTCAAACTACCACACCTGGATGCCAATTAAATGATAAAAGAGGATGACATTTTAGGGTGACTGTCTTGTCATTACACTTTATAACTTAAAATATCATAATCCACCTCACACATTGATGTAAAATTTTCAATGGTATGCTCATTTAATTTGATAAATACAGCAGATTTTCCGTGTCATTTGGGTAACACAACAGGCCTTTCACTTGTATGAAGACTATTTTTCACACTTTACATTTGCAAATATTCCACCAAAACATTTCCAAATATTCCTACAGTAGATCTTTACATTCAAGTGTGAGATAAATTCTCAGAGCTCTATTTCTGCCTTAAAACTCCTGAGTTTCTAGTTTAACTTTCGATAATGAAACTCTCTGCTGAATGCTTGGGATACTGGTGCTCTGGATCCTTAGTAAGAATGAGGATTGAGAAAAGAGACTGGTAAGCAAGTGAGCGCTGGTTCCCACTGCTTCTCATGACTCTGAGTTCTCATTGTTAAACTGTCTTCTTCATTAGCACAGGGAATTTGTTGTTTAGGCATATAAAAATTAAAGACAGAAATAGAAGAAATAAGAAATACTTTGTTGCTATTGTGCACATGACAAAAACAATAAGTTGTACTTTTAATACCTTGATGAATTTTTAAATTAGGTACATTTGAGGTATTATCCGACTCACATTTTCAAAATTGATTCAGTAACACTTGAAAAATTGTAGTTTTAATATGTCCCATGTTTACACATTAGTTTGCATTTCTCTCAAAATTACATATTTTACAGAAGATTTTGTCTTGACACAAACTCCACTATTACTGTACATCAACCCTGGAAGGTCATTCTCTCTGTCCTGCAGGTCTGGTCAGAGCTTAGTTGAAGGAAATAGTGTGGAGTATTGGGCCTTCTCTTTCCAGAAAATATTCAGACACATTTCTGGTTGAAAGTCATGAAGTTCATTGTTCTCTCAGATTAAAAAAAAATGTTGTGGGTGTTAAGGTCAGTTGCAGGGGTCAAGCTGACCTTGACAGATAGCTGGGTTTCTAAAACTTACCTGGGTTTATGGGACACTGAGCTTACTTGTGTCCATCACAGAGTACTGATCATCTGAACAATTTTTTCTGAGTCAGTTTCCAGGGCCAGAGCAGCAGTGCCAGGCTTCATGTGACTAGGTGGTTTTGTCCATGAAATTTCTGAATCCCTGAAAGTTGGGCTAGAGCAAAAGATGTTTTGTTCAAGTCTTATGCCATCTCTCAGTGGATGTGGCTCTTCCTGTGAAGCAGGTGAGTATGTAATGCAATTGCAGCAGCTTTGGACCAGGGTGAGGTATGTTTTAATATAATTTGTCTTTTCTCCTGGTCAATCTGTCTTACCTTCATAGGGATGGAAGAGAGTGGCTGTTGTACCACAATCTTCTCATTCTGTCCAAAAATGGGACAGTATATCTTCCATCACTCTAGCTACTGTATGAATGGCTTGTAGATAAGATATGATCTATCTGATATGAGCAGGATGGTGGCATATAGTGGATTCTCTGAAAACAACAACAAAATATTCTGGATATAACACAGCTTTACCTCTCCTGGGGACACATTAAAATCTTACTATCTTACTGTGGATCTTCACGTATCCATGTTTATTGGTATTCGATTAATGATATCTGAACTTGGCCCTCTCCTTCCATATGGCCTGTGCAGATGACTATGATATAAAAAATTATAGAAATGCAATCACAACCTCAGACTTGGGAGGAATCTTATAGGCAGACTCATTGAGAAACTTACTCTAGGGGAGGTAAAACAAATGCAAATGGGCACATAGGTTTTTTGTTCACAGCTGAACACAGCAGGCAGACAATAGGAAGGAGATAGAAAACAGAGCTTGGAGACAGCAGAGGGATGGGAGCTAGAGCAAGGAAAACCACAGAGGAATAATGAAGTATGTAGAAAGAAAGACCTTGATGTCTTCTTATAAACCTGTCTCCTGAAGGGAGTGTCCATTGACCCATGAGCTTGTCATTTTATTATTCTTATCTTTGTATCTGAAACTAAGCTTCAACGAAGTAAATCACATGACATAGCTTTCAATCAAGAAAGGTCATAATAATCCTGAACTGGGAAAAATCTTAAAGGAGGAGCATGTAGAGCCAAGGAGTCCTAATGGATTTTTGCTGAGCTTGATTTGTCTTTGATCTCTCCATTTGAGTCTTTAGAGTCTTTTCTTCTCTCTAATCCTGGTTGCCATCTGGATATGACACAGCCATACCTCAGTATAGAGTTTTGTTTTTCACCCAGGGAAGTTTTCTTATATGATTTTGTTGAAGATTTTTCTGGCTCTTTGAACTGGGAATCTTTACCCTCTTCTATTCCTATTATTTTTTTTTTCATTTTATATTTTATTTATTTACATTTCAGATGCCATTCCTCTTTCCCTTCCCTCCTCTATTAATCTTTTATCCCATCCCTCCTCTTCCTTTTTTGCCTTTACACTGTTCAAATTACATGCAAGTATTAAGGTCAGTTCTAGGTTGAGGAACTAGCAATACAATAGAAGCAAATAGTCAAGGAACAAGCAAGACAATAAACCCAGATAGTCAAAGAATATGCACAACAATAAACAGTCTATTGATCACTCTTGTGATCACTATTTCTAAGGGTTTATCAGGATGAACAAAATATCTGAGCCTACTTCTCTGTCCTAGCCCAAAGACATATTCATGCCTGAAGCCTACTTCTTTGTTCTAGCTCAAGATTTAAATTTTTGCCAATAATTGTTTCTTTGTTCTAGCCTAAGATTTAGATTCCTGACTGAAATTTCTTATTTGATCTAGCCTAGGATTTATATTTCTAATGGAAATCACTTCTTTGTTCCAGCCTAAATTCAGATTTACTTGTCCTTGGCTTATGTCAGATTCCTTCCAAGCAGCCCATTTCCTTGTACTTGACCCATGTCAGATTCCTGTCAGGCAGTCCCCAAAGCTCTCCACATCTCCCCCTTTTATTGCATAAACCAGACTGAGCCTGTCTTAGGTTGTTCTGATAAGAAAGCCTTTCTTACCTGTCATGGAATATGACTAACCATAAGCAATGCATTTCTGTCTTAGGTTGATAAGTCTCTGTGCAGAATCTTACCCATCTTTGGCCTGCCAGCCTGTTAAATTAATAATTCTATCTGAGAGTCCATTGTCAGTTTCAAGTCATGTGCTTTGGTTGCCAACCTGTTGATGTTGTTAGAGACAAGCTTTAACATGGTGGGCAAGAATAAAAGTATTGCCAGGACATAATCAAGTTATATATGCCATTTCTGATGTTTGACCGAAATGGAAATACTGACCTCAGGCCATAGATAAATTTATCAGCATTATCTGCAGCATCAAATCTCAACAGAGCAGCATTCTTTAAATTCATAATCTCACTATGCAAAGTTAAAACACCCAGAGAGATGTTAAGATTATGCTAAGTACCCTATAGGTGTCTTTAAACTATTTTCTGATTATAATGACAATGATTGTAAATTTTAGAAGTAACACTACTCCAATGATATTTGTCAGGACACTTGAGATGGATCCTAACTCTTGAACCCTGAACCTCCTTCATATAATTTGAATAGGTTACAGAGAATCAATCTGTTGTTCCAGACACCTATATAAATTATTTTGTATACTCAATATATTAGTAATATTTTTTTTTGCTAGATGGTTAACAATAATAGCTGTCTTAACAATAACATTGTGTCAATGTTATTGCAGAAGCAGTGGTGCTATCAATTAATGAAATTAAAGCTGTTACATTAGCAATGATCAAGCCTGCTACCCTCTTGCTTTTGCTTAAAGCCTAGCTCACATTTTCCAACATTTTCAAGCTTTTTTTTTTTTTTTTTTTTTTTAGAGAAACAAGGTTTTATAATACTCAGGGCAGTAAGACAAAGATGGTCGATAGACCCCTGTAGCATCCATGCCAAGTTTCAATACACTTACGCAATTAGAAATTATATAGTCAACGCAACTTATAATAAATACTGTAGAAGAGACAAAACTAATTTTAGCGTGACAATTGAAAGATCCTTAAATTGCATGAACCCTTGTTTGAAATACAGATACTTTCCCAAATTTATCTCTTGCAATCATAACATCATAGAGAAATGCTGCTAACTTCCAAATGTGTCTCTTGAAATGTCCAGATCCAGTCTTCCAAATATAAACTGTTATTTCTAATATTGGAGTGATTTCTAGACCAGTACATGATTGACTGAGTATAAATAGCTTGTCACCTTTAAGAAAAATACAAGAGATAATATAATTTCTTTTTTTGATTATCTGTCCAACAAGGTCTAAAAACTGGAGGCACGGCAGCTTGTCCCATATAGGATATAGGCAAGCAAAGGTGGGTCAGAAACATATGTACAACGCAGCTTCCCAGATACCCTTGTCAGGGCACTAAGCAAGCTCACAGGTCAGCATCATTCTTTGTCTCAGCAATACATGTCTCACCAATCATTCTGACAGTCACCATGCTCCTGTAGCATTCTGTAGAAAAAGCACAAACATGCCCTTTTCCCCATATTAGGTATCTGGTCAGGATCATACCATATGTCTGTATGTGGATCCTTCCTTTACACCTAAGCATAAGTATGCCTAATTGAAGGGTGCCATAGACACTCAGCAGAAAGGTACTTGGCATCCAATGTTTTTATTTTAAAATAAAGAGTATTATTTAAATAAATTTGTGGTGTTTGGATATATATATATATCCCTCTATACTTTGTCCCTGAGGATTATAAGGAATTCCCTGTAATAAATTGTTGACAAAAATCTCAACTGTAGCCATTCAGTGGTGGCACATGACTTTAATCCCAGCACTTGGGAGGCAGACAGAGGTGGATTTCTGAGTTCAAGGTCAGCCTGGTCTACAGAGTTAGTTCCAGAACAGCCAGGACTACACAGAGAAACCCTCTCTCAAAAAACAAAAGACAAACAAACAAACAAAAAAAAACCCCAAAAAAATATAACTCAACTGTTTGACTACAATTGCCAGATTAATTGTCTGTTTTCATTGGATATTTTATTTATTTACCTTTCAAATGTTATCCCCTCTCCCACTGTTCCCAAACCCCTTATCCCACCCCTACCCTGCTCCTATTACTATAAGGGTGTGCCCTCATCCATCTACCCATTCCTACCTCATTGCTCTTAAATTTCCCAACAGTAGGGCATCCAAACTTTCAGGTATCAAGACCCTCTTCTTCTACTGATGCCTGACAAGTCCATCCTCAACTCCTTATACAGGTAGAGTTCTGATTCCTTCTTTTTGTCTTCCCAGGCTGAATGTTTAGACACTGGGAGCTCTGGCTGAGTATTTTGTTACTCTTTCTAAGAAGGACCAAATGCACAAACTTTGATCTTTCTTTTTCTGCTTGAGCTTTATGTGGTCTATGCCCTGTATCTTAGGTATTGTGAGCTTTTGGGATAATATCCACTTATTAGTGAGTGCAAATAATGTGTGTTCTTGTGCTATTGGGTTACTTCACTCAGGATGTTATTTTCCAGTTCCATCCATTTGCCTAACAATTTCATTAACTCATTGTTTTTAATAGCTGACTAGTATTCTATTTTGTAAAAATACCACATTTTCTGTATCCATTCCTTTGTTGAAGGACATCAGAGTTTTTTCCAGCTTCTGGCTATTATAAATAAGGCTGCTATGAACATAGTAAAGCCTCTGTCCCTGTTGTATGTTGGAGCATCTTTTGGGTATATGCCCAGGAGTGGTATAGTTTGGTCCTCAGGTAGTACTATATTTAATTTTCTGAGGAACCATCGGACTGATTTTCATAGTGATTGTACCAGTTTACAATCCCACCAACAATACATCCTCACCAGCATCTGCTGTCACCTGAGTTTTTGATCTTAGCAATTCTGACTGGTGTGTAATGAAATCTCATGGTTGTTTTGATATACATTTGCTTGATAAGTAAGGATGTTGAACACTTCTTTAAGTCCTTCTTGATATTCGAGTTTCCTCAGTTGAGAATTCTTTGTTTAGCTCTGTACCCCATATTTTAATCAGGTTATTTGATTGTCTAGAGTCTAATTTCTTCAATAGGACAAAGCAGCAACCAACAGATTAGGAAAAGATGTTTACCAATCCTACAACTGATAGAGGGCTAATATCCAAGGTATACAAAGAACTAGTCTTATTATTCTTTAATTTGATGTTTTCATCGTGTTCCAAATTTCCTGGGTGTTTTGGTTTAGAAATTTTTATACTTAGTATTTTCTTTGACCATGTCTAAATACCTTCTAAGATATCTTGTCCACCTAGGATTCTCTCTTCCATCTTTTGTACTCTGTTGGTGATGCTCATGTCTGTAGTTCCTATTCTTTTTTGGAGGTTTTCCATCCATAGGGTTTCTTTCATTTGTGATTATTTTAATGTTTTTATTTTCATTTCTAGGTGTTGGACCATTTTTTTTTCATTTCACTCAACTGTCTGATTATATTTTCCTGTATATTGTTAAAGGATTTGTCTCTTCTAGAAGGGCTTCTACCTGTATCTGTCCCAAATACATTGAAAGTGAACACGAGTGGGTTTCCATGCTGCTAACTGGAGACCTTATACATTTGCAGCTTAGGAGCTTTTCCTGCTTCCCCGTAATACTAAGACAGCCATGTGTCAGTATCATGACTTGCTCAGCAAGTAATGGTGACTGTCTTCCAAAGATGCAGACAGTGGAATTTTATTATCTGCATGTCATATTGTAAACCTGATATGGGAAAGTTATTAGCAGATATCATGAGAATTGCCATTATAAAATTTACAGGTATTATAAAAGTATACTTACTAAAGTGTTCTGATAAAAAGTTTTCTGTTAAACTTTTTAACAGGAATGCAGATTAAAAGGGGCTACACAGAAACTCTTATGGTTATGTTATATCTGTACATAGACTAAATCTTTCAGAGGGTGTAACCAGAATTTTTAGAAGTCCTCAATGAAGTAGTCTGTTATCTCAGAACTTGTACAAGAATGTGGCAAAATCTGAAATAGTTGAAAAACTGTCTTTTCTTAATTACTCAGAAAAGCCCAGTGCCTTTAAATTCAGTGGTGTACTAGTTCCCTCATAGAGAATGTGCTTTTCTTTTTTTAAAATTTATTTTTATTGGATATTATATTTACAATTCAAATTTTATCCCCTTACCTCCATTCTCCCCACCACCCAGGGACCTTCTATCCCATTCCCCCTCCTCATGCTGCTATGAGAATATGCCAACACTTACCCCCCACTCACACCTCCCCACCCTGGCATGCTCCCTCCCCACTTAGTGTGGGAAGAGACACATCATCTGTCCCTGTAGCTAGTCACCATAAGAAATTCTATCACATGCTAAGCTATCATTGAATAGTTCAGCATACTAAACTATACTAGATAAAGCCATTCTTTCCTGAGTGATAGCAGGTTACAAGATCAGCAGGATGCCTGACATGATCTGGGACCAAGTCCACACAAGACTTTCAGTGAGTTTGTTATGCCACCCTGCAGCCACTTCTGTTGTTTTGACACTAGGTGATGATATAAGTTCTGCTTACATTTATTTTGTTGCATACTTAAAACCATAAAAATAGAAGCTTACTATGAGAAACTGTGCTGAATCTGTGAATTTGATGACAGTAACTCTTCCAGAATTCTGTAAGTGACTTCTCTGAAACCCATTTAGTCAGAAGATGGACTAGTAAGCTCATTTGTTGGGCTGAAGTGTCATGACAATTTGAAAGGCAATGTTTATTATTCATCTTCATAGGAAATCCAGGGAGCAAATTTTCAAACTTCTCAGTGGCACTTTTCCAGGAAATATTTACCCTCATAATGAGAAGTGTGGAGACAAACCATAAAATCTTGGAATATGATATAAGAAATCAGGCTATAGTAGTTGTATAGTTAGACTTGGCCCTGAAACAATAGACAGAGCAACACATTTGAATGAGGCATTAAAATCGCAAGATAAAAGGCAGGTAATATTCACGAATCATACCTTTTTGAGATAAACTTCCATAGCCTAAAGTCCTAAGAATCTCAATTTTCCTAAACTAATTACATTGGACACTAGATCTTTAACAAATAGGCCTTTAGAGAATGTACAACATCCAAACTGTATCAAAAGGTAAATTATTTTCTTGTCTGAATACTAAAAAAAGTCCTAAAATTTAGTCAATGTTTAATTAATACTTTAGTGAATGAATAAATAATTTAATGAACAAAATAATTCTCAAGACAAGCAATGGCATGTGAACATTGGAAGCAAATAAATAAAATTGAAACATAAATTGAGCTAAACTACAAGATGTATGTGCAGTAATTTTTACATCTAAATCAGAAAGTACTTCATAGTTATTAGACAGTATATAGATAATTTTGATAATGTACTTTGTATTTTTTTTTTTTTTGGCAGAGGGAATCTTTTGACTTCCTCCTTAGACATATAGGATTTTTTTTTTTCAAGACAGGGTTTCTCTGTGTAGCCCTGGCTGTCCTGGAACTCACTTTGTATACCAGGCTAGCCTCAAACTCAGAAATCCACCTGCCTCTGCTTCCCAAGTGCTGGGAATAAAGGAGTGTGCCACAACTGCCTGGTTACCTTAGACATATAGTACATGTAGCAGTTGGACTGCCACAAGTAAACTGCTTTGCATTCAGAACTGTTGGAAAGTGTGTAAGTTGAATGTACTGGTAAATTCTCAAATCCTCAGACTCCACCTTAATGATTTGCAGCATAAATTCTTTCCCTGACTTTCTGCCACTGAACCTATTTGAGACTCCAGAAAATCTATTGTAAACTCTGTAGACTAGGTTCCGTGTGCTCTGGTCTGGATTCTGCAGGAACTAATACATATAGATGATTCCATCATTACTATACACATGGTAATAAAAACTGGCTCTCCAAGAATGACAGAGATGAAGACTAGTTCTGTAAGAATGTAATCTCAGGTCTCAGCTTGAACCTAAAATTAAAAGATCCATAAGTATGAGTTTTGATTTTTAAGCTACCCCAGGTACATCCTGGCAGGAGCACATTCCAAAGACTCAAACAAACATTCTAGAAAGAAGGGCCCAAGATAAGAGCTTATCAGAGAGATGAGTTCTAAACACAGTACACAGTACACCTGGGTAAAGAGAAGCCACTTAAGCTGACCCTCTTTGTTGAAAAGATAAGGTGCAACGTTGAGTTATGTAGAAACTCGGCCTGGGAACGGCTGTTTGGAATCCTGTTGAAATTCTTTATGGCTATTGTTTCAGAAGTAATTAACTGTCCTTGTGAATTCTGTGAAAATGTTATATACATTGCCATTAACTTTAGCTTGAGACTCTTTTTGCCTGCATGCAAGAGTGCCTCAGTGCACTGGTTATTATCAATTTATCAATAAACCTCATGTTATTGCAGTGAATCCCATCTGTGGGTGTTTCTGCTGGAGCACGTCCCCCAGTTTTTGATCTTTACGTCCAACAGATCCTAGGTCATTGTGACATTTTTGCTGGTACCTGAAATAAGGGAAGAAGAACAAGGTCATTTACAATCATTATGAGTGACTTTTTATTATTCTTTGTGTTGTTTATATCAAATAGGATGTTGATTATTGTATAACCAATCCTAGATCATACACCACAATGTCCCCTTTTAAAAAGTAACACAGCTAAGTGTTCTCTAAATTTACTTTGCAGTTTTTTCCTTTTATTTGTGTTAAAATTTATATTAGGGACCAACTGCTTGCTCCTTAAAGAATGTTCTCCATGGAACTAAATATCACACGACATATTGGAAAACAAGACTTGCATGCATGTACACACACATACACACACACACACACACACACACACACACACACACACACACACACA
>JANHMN010000008.1:6782946-6824764 GCA_030674055.1 Rhabdomys pumilio
ACACACACACACACACACACACACACACACACACACACACACACACAAAGACAGACCCATTATGGACAACAGTGAGTGACACAGCTCACTCTGTATTCCCACTTTCTAGCCTCCTCTCTTCTGCCTTTACCAGGACCCCCTAATGTGAGCAGTTCTAGGAGCAGAACAGGATACTTTATTCTGAATTAAACTGAGGAATCCTAGTCAGGCAAGGCAATATTTCAGCTTGACATTTATTTTAGATTTGTCTGGGTAGTTCTCCAAGGAAGGAACATGCAAATCTCCTAGTAGGTCCAATGAACCTGTCAGGTCAAGTGGGGATCAAATTGATTTAATCAACCTGTCAGGTCCAGGGGGATAAGATACAAGAGGTTGAACACTTCTCCTCTGAACAGGTTCAAATGAAGCTTTTTCAGAATTTCAAATAGTGTGCCTTTCCTCACCCTTGAGTAGGCCAGAAAGACCTTGTTTACCACAATAGACCTATTGTAATAAGACCTAGGTGGAGTCATCCACCCTGGCTACTTGTGCAACTTTCTACTGGAATTTAGAAGAATAGACTGCCTGCTGAGCTTTCCTTGAGACATAATCCAGCTCAAACAAAGGACAGGTTCTATGGGCTGAAAATTAAATATTGATCCTTGATCAGAGAACTTTGTCTTGGTTCCATGCTTCTTTCGCCCCTCCATTGTTGGGAGCTGACTTTTAACACAAAACAGCTAGAAAGCAGCTATCCATGCCTGTAAGGTGCACGTGCTAGCCACACCTCCAAGTTTACGTCTTAGCCACGCCCCTACAAGGGGCATGGCAAAAGTGTATAAATACCCCAGATTTCCCTTCAATAAGAAAGACTTGAAGCAACTGGATCAGAACCTCTGTTTTGTCTCCATTCATAGTGTCTCTATCTCATTCTCTCTCCCTCTAGACTCTGAAGACTGGAGCAAGCTGCAGCATTTTTTGTTAAGTCTTTTGTCTCAAGCCAGGTAGTGCAGAGCTAGTTCCAACACTCCATCTCTTTTTAATTTCCACATCTCCTTTCATGTAAAACCAGTTCGTAGGTGACTATAAAATAGCATTGGTTAGGAGAGTTCAGACCTGTTGATTTAGTGGAAGAAATTTATTTGTATTGCTTCTTTTACTGTATATTCTCAAATTCAACACATCCTAGGCAAGTTTTAACCCTTTATTCACTTCAGATTAGTTTTTGTAATTGTTTCATGTGTGATTCTGCCTTCCTTTGTAGTAATTTATTTAGAAACTTTTATTTGTGCATATATATCAGTAATAAGCTGAAAAACAAAGGCTATCAATTTGAGATTGAAGAAGGAAGTATATATTGGAAGAAGTTGGAGTAGGAAAGGGAATAGGGAAGAGATGTAGTTATATGTGGTGTTATGAATAAGAATGTTCCCACCCCTGCCAGAGGCTCATATATTTAATGTTTAGTCATCAGAGATTGGCACTTCTTGGGAGTTTAGGAAATATAATCATTTTGGAGTAGCTTTCATCTTGGGGTAATAGTTGTATCGGTAGGGGTAGGGTTTTGCTAAGCACAATTTGGCCCTGGTGGGGAATGGAGTGACATGGAACAGGACCCTGATGTGAGCTCCTTGAGTTTAGATTGCTGCTGTGGGCAAATAATGTACATATTTTCACATTCCTCCCAGGAATGTACTCTGTGTTAATGTTAATGACTCTATAAAAACTCCTGCACAGCAGGAGTCCAGGAGTTGTGTGTATGACTAATATTTCAGCAAAATGATAAATATTGGGTCCCTTAATGTTTAATGCTTAAATGGACAGCTCTTAAGGCTACAGGAAAGTCCTCTAAATACTTGGGTTCAAAAATATAATTTCTCAACTATGAAAAATATAAGATCCAATATGAGTCATGAATCTAAAGAAAGAAAGTCAGGTACACTATGAGCCAGTTTGTCACAAAGAAACAAAGGCAGGCAGATTCTCTAGTTCAAGTTCATCCTAGTTCAGAACTAGTTTAGGCCCAGGCAGGGTAGAAATGATCATTTCAGTACAGGGTCCCATGCAAATATCTTATTTTCTGTACTTAAAGCCAGATGGATCTCTGAATTTTTTTGAAGTTTTAAGAAAAAAAAAATTCTTAATTCAGCCCTTAAGAATCAAAGGGCTGAACTTACAGGATAATGATTCATAAGATAACGAAAAGGAAACTTAGAATAAATGACTGAAATTATATGTCAAATAGATGACTGGACCTATGTTCTGCAAGAGATGAGTTATCCAGAGAAAAATTTAGGATAAAAAGAGAGAATTGGTTGGAGAACTGACAGACAGACAGACAGACAGACAGACAGACAGACAGACGCACGCATACACACACTCACGCATGTGCGCTGCATGAACAGAACAATCTCTTAGAATAGCAAGCAAAAGACCTGTCATCAGCCTGGATTCATAGGTTGATTTCAAGTCATTCTTTTCATGTGGTCCTAAACTTGAGCAGGGTCTATCCCAAAGCTCCCACTTGTTCCTGAGATACATTCTTCTAGCTGGGCTGCATTGTCTGACATCAGTGGGAGAGGATGCTTCTAGCCTCAAAGAGATATGAAGTGCCAGGGTTGAGGCATACCCAGGGATAGCCATGTAAGATCCCCCAAACCCTTAGTCAGTGGTACTTACTTTGAGACATCCCTGAATAAGACACCAAGAGGAAGATCAACGAAAAAGCAAGAAGTTTATTTTCTGGCACATCAGAGTCAATCTTCAATTAGTATCTCAAGATGAGTGACTAGAAGGTGACCCTGGATATCTATTATAAGCAGTTTTTATGCTTTTTAGGGGCACAGGTTACATCAGCAAGGTTACAGTTCAAACTTATAGGCTAAGCATATTGACTTTTAAATCTATTGGTTATCAACCATGACACACCTTTGAACTCTACCTGAAACATTTCAGAGGGTCAGGAGACTATCAGTCAGTACATTCTGAGAATTTTTTACTTAAAGATATTCCTGTGGATGGAGAATAGAACTTGGTCTATACTTGACCTGGAAGGGGAAGCTATAAGGAGGGTGTAAAACTGGAAAAGCCCTTAGGGTCCCTCAGCCTCACCTGCTCAGAGAAGGAGGAGAGGGGTGATTGGGGAAGTATTATGAGAGGAGTGACCAGGAGGGAAACAGTGAGTGGTATGTAAATCAAATAGATAGAATAAACAATTAAATAAAAAAATTTAAAAAAATTAAAGAGAAAATTTATGTCATTTGTATAAGTGGCATAAAATGTATACAACTCAAAAAATTTAAAAAGCATTCTTTCCTCAAACAATACATCCTAAACAAAGCTTCTGCTCTTATTTCCCTCCCTCCTAATCTCTCCTTCATATCCAATGCTAAACTTGCTAGAAGACTAGGCATAAAGCCTCACATTCTAAAGGTCCATGGTTCACTGAAGAATAATACCCTAGACTCAAATAGTATGCAAAAGCCAAGAGTGTTTTATTCTGCAGAAGTTCAGCATTCAAGTGTCTCTCATTCCAAGATGGAGATGACCAAATGAGCTTACAGGCCTGATTTAAAGCACATGAAGAAAATTCCTGGTAGGAGACTGTTATCTTAATCTGTTGGCTCCACTTCTAGGGGCATTTAAGAACCACTCATGGGGTGTGTGGGGCTGATAACTGTTGCTAGCAAAATCTTGAAGTTGTTCTTGACCCATTGCCCTTGCCTCAGGCCAGGTGGCTTGGCAGCTTCTGATGGCTGGGCAGTTTATGACTAGCTGCAAGAGCCTGGGTTTTATTTTAGTAACCCACATTTGTCAGGGTTTGTCTAGACTTGCCCATTTCTTGGAAACAGAGGATTGGGCCTAATCAACTGAACTGTTACTTTGAAACCTATCATGAAGTCAGCCTAGCTTGTCTCAACCTTAAGCTTTCACAAGTCAATCCAGTATAAGAAAAAATAGTTCCAGAGTAGGCAAAAGAGTGAGAAATTTGTTGGGAGCCCTAAAAGAAAAAGACAAACAAACAAACAAACAAAAAACAAAAACAGAAAAACAAAAAAACAAAACAAAAAGACAAAACAAAACAAAAAAACACTCAAGCTAAACAACAAAAGCATTTATGTAAATGCCCCAGAGAAAAACCATGCAGGTTCCATGACTGCTGACTAAGTCTCTTTGGGCCTCTAGGAACACTGCATAGTTGATTTTATGCACTGTGTTCTGGTATTTTGACTCATCTGGCTTTTATGTATGTATGTGCTTTGATTCATATTTATGTATGATAGCATACACAAGAGTTTTCCTAATTATGCTGACCATTCACAGGAAGAAATAGGCTTATGTTTGTTTCATTGCTTTCTGCTGCGTAAATTACAATTTGCCATCAGTCATTTGTCACTTTATATTTCAGGGATAAGCTTGGACAAAGACCAATTCTAGTCTTCATTTTAACAGTGTCTACAGGGTAGGGGGCCATAATATATGTCTAGCCAATCAAGATTACAAGCCTTTTTACTGCAAACCACTGTAACACTAGGAACAAAAGACATTTCTAGTGTCTGATTCACTTGACATCCTGTATTTTCTCCTAGTCCCCAATTACTTGTGAAAGTTGTCTTGTAGAGGGAGGTGTTGAGTCCCTAATTGATTCTTGATTGTGTCAATATGGGAGAAAGAAGCCAATTTTTTGGGCAAAGGGAAAAAGAAAGGAATTCTGGGTGCCAGAAGGAAGAGAAGGAGATGAAAGAGAAAGAGGAATTTGAAGTAGGCATTGGAATGGGAGTACACAACTGTCATGTAAGATATTGAGGAGACTGAATACAGTGGCCTCTGCCACTGGTAGATGGCTGGATTAGCTAGTTGATAAGATTAGGAAAAAAAATTAAAAATAAAAAACACCCAAAATTTCACTCCAAGTTGTTGTGTCATCTGACTAGTTTTAAAATATTGAAACTGTCTAGTGTTTTCCATCCGAGGTGCTAGGTAGGCAGGAGGAAAAACCAGGCAGTTGGTAGAACATGAACAGCAATTTCTAGCATTCTTGAGAAAGTTACCAGCTCACTTTGGCTTGGTAAAGTGAGCTATGAAATGTGAGGAGTGATTGCTGCTCTTGGGAAAAACAGCCAGCAAGCTGTTGGTGCAGCTAAGTTGGGAGCTTAGGCTGGCAGGACTGAATGAGACCAGAGGTGGCTGATCTCCTAGTTAGGTGCCTGGGAAGAGCTCCCAAGAATGTGGAAGAATGATTTTTAAAATTGCATAAATGGTTTGGATACATTTAGTTGCAACATTTATCCAGTGAAAACTGGAATTCTTTACAATTCCTTGTCTTAATGGTTGAGAAAAGCCAGTTCTAGGATTATGGCACTGAACAACTATCTTACTATTCAGAAGATCACCCTTGATTAGAAAAAAGAAGCACATATAATTTCTGTGGTTTTTGTTTGTTTGTTTTTCTTTAACTCATTGAATTCCAGTGCAGAGCAGATGAAGTTGCTACACCATAAATTGCATACTACTATAACCTGGATGGGCAGTAGTTAGTTTCCAAAAGTATTTCTCAACTTGAGAACATAAAGTTCATAGGAAGAAACAACATCAATAAGTATAAAAGAAAATGTAATATAATACAACTGACATGCAATGTCTATGGCCTGATTCTAAAGGATTATTATAGGAAGACATGGCAATTCATTGGCTATTGAGAAGTCTTTTTTCTCCACTTTTTTATCTTGAATACTGCTAACGGTATAAATCTATGTAAATGAAATTTTTTCCTTGTGGGTATCCCATTTCTGTTTGGGAGACTGTAAACATTTTCTTAGAATTATATATTTGTGGTCATGACAAATGTGCCTGTGAGTCAATATGAGTGGAAACTTCATATCTTCAAAGATTCTTTGCACTGTTGCCATAAGGATCTATGGGCTTGGACTTTCTCTGCACTAGATGAGTAGTGTCTTAATATGTGGTTTCCCAATGACTTTCAGTAGTCAATACATAGACCACACTCAAAGTACTAGTTCAACAGTACTAGAATTAGATAATCCCTTTTATTGGTGTTGTGTTTTTCCTCTGAGCAATCTCATTATGTCACATACTTCTATGGAGGCCATGGACACTTAACTAGAAGTCCTTAAAGACAATAACTTGTGTTAAGAAGTGATAAAAATCAGATGCAATAATCTTAACCTCACAGGAACATTGAACATAGATATAATTCCAGCTGTATCTAGGAAATGAGCTCATATGCACAGATAAGATAAGGAGAAAAAACCCACAACCATGTGTGGCCATGATTGAAGTAATGCTTGAGTAGCTGAGTTGTCATAAATAAAGTGTCATAAATAAAGTAAAACAAGTTTGTTTACCAGAAAATCTATGCTAGTTACATGAGATCCTGCCATTCTTTATCAGTCATGACATTTAGTATTGTTATGTGAATATTCTGAAATTCTTGAGAGCAAGAAGTCCTATAGTAAATTGTTAACTCAGTTCCAATGACTACATCTATGAACACTCCCATACCTTACGTTTTGAAAATGTTTTCAAAAGAGAGGGGGAAAGAACCATTAGATCAGGGAGTTGTTAAGAGACTGTATTTCTTAGTAATACCTCTAAAACCTCACATTCATCACCATCCAGGTGTGAACTACACAAGGAGGACACCAATGAGCAGAACAAACTGGATGGGGAAAAGCCCAAGTTTACACAAAGAACTATAGACAACTGAGTAAAACTAGGAAGAGAGGACATGCTCCTCCCCAGGGTAGAGCACATAATTGGTGTTCAGTGCCAATTGGTCAGCCATATTCATGTAACACTGTATGTACTCAACATTCAGGTCATACCCTTTGCTGGAGTCAACCCCACACAGGACACACCACAGACACGAGTGTAGTCACTCAGATCTGTGGTGGCTGCTGCTCTGGCTTATAGATAAGAAAGGCAGAATTGGAAATTTATACAGCTGAGTGTGGTAGGTGATTCACAGTCTCCATAAAAATTGTCTTATAACATGATTAATTTTACAGGAATTTGTTTTTACACACACAAAAAAGCACATACATAAACATACATACCACATATATACCAATCTGGGGTTATTTTAGCAAGAAAATTATTATCTAATTACAGTGTTAATATCATGAGAAGCCAGGCTGGTGGCATGGCTTAGTGAACAAGTAACCAAGAGAACAGAAAGGGCAATTAGAGACACAACCACCCCACTGTCAGGTTGTTCCTGATAGCATAGAGAGTCAAAAATCAATTCAGAGAAAAAACATGGGATGTACTGATTAGTAACCAGCTGTGTCATTCACAGCCCTGGATAAACATAGCCCACCAGAAATAATTGCTTGAGTGAGTGTGGCCAATAAATTTAAAGGCTAAGCAAAGTGTCCAATTAAGTTTAAACAAGTTTTGCTGTTGCTAAAGTCTGCCTATGCTAAAGTGTAAAAGGTATGAGCTTCAGAAATCAGGGGTCCTTCCTCCTTCAAGAATGAAGTGACATCAACATGTCAGAATAAGAATTCCTCTTGCTGTTTGCATCAATCTCTGTCTCTGTGTCTCTGTGCACTGCATACTCTGGAGTTGAGACTTTCAGGTCCAATATTAGAACAATTTCCATTTTTTTGAGGAATTTCCAGACTAATTTTCAGAGTGGTTGTTCTAGCTTGCAATCTCATCAGCAATGGCAAACACATTAGCACAGGAGAAAATTTCCTGAACAGAACACCAATGGCTTATCCTCTAAGATCAAGAATTGACAAATAGGACTTCAAAAAATTGAAAAGCTTCTATAAGGTGAAGGACACTGTTGTCAACAGGGCAAAATGGCAACTGACAGAATGGGAAAAGATCTTTACCAACTCTACATCCAATAGAGGGTTAATATCCAATATATGCAAAAAACTCAAGAAGTTAAACTCCAGAGAACCAAATAACCTGAGAAAAATGGGGTAAAGACCTAAACAGAGAATTCTCAACTGAGGAATTTCAAATGACTGAAGAGCACTTAAATAAATATTCAACATCCTTAGTCATCAGGGAAATGCAAGTCAATTGCTCTTTTCTAGTGAAGTATCTTTGTAGAAGAAATGGTCCTCTGCAGACAAGTGTGTATTTTTTTGTGTGGTCTGGGACACTTCAGACAAGCCTGCACTAAGCTACTAAAATAAGCAATACTTAGTCTGTACTAGATTGGTTTATTTTCTACTAATTAGTAGGTTTCCAAAGCACAAGCTATTGCCCCAAGGACTTACTAATTGGTCACACAATGGTCAAGAATCTGCCCCAAGCTGGACTAAGCATAGTCTTGAGTTTTTCTTACTCTCAAGGAGTACAGTAAAAATTTAAGTGTGAATCTGTCATCAGTGATGAATGTTACACTTTGGAAGTCCTTGTTCACTGTGCTTAATTTTGTTGAAATTCATTTTGTAGTCAATCCCAGGCAACAGATGTAACATACAGAGAAAACAGTTCCTTCCTCTTTATATTCATCTCTGACATACAGTTAGCATCACTTCCTAGGCAAGTTAGAACAGTAGAAATGATCAGAATTGGTATCAGCACAAACTAAGTTAGATAGTAAAACTCCTGATCTACTATAATTCAGATCATAGTGGGGAGACTGAATCATGCATGCAGTTGCTGAGCCTATCTCCTGAATCAGGATAGTGGCTCCAGTTACTATTCAAAGGTTAACAGTGAAAATATGGTTTGTAATAGCCATTGTAATACAATAGCAGATATGCATATTTTATAGTAGTATTTTCTGTTATTGTATTCAAATTTGTCTTCAATAATCACCCATCATGATGAGGAAATGTAGGAAACAGTAGCAAACGGCAGAAAAATTGCCAAATGTGGAGATCAACAGCTATTTATCTCTTCATTTTGTATTCTAGTAAACAGAGTGAAGTCTGTTAAGTCATACTTTTCAATTTATTAAATATAGTCCTGGTCAATTTTTCCTTCTAATTAAAAAAATATGACTATTCTAAACACAGAAGCACTTCACAAGGAAAAACTGTTTTATTAACCCATAAGAGTTATTTCAGTGAGTTAAAAGCTCAATATTTTCTTTTATATTCTATATTTTTCCTGACAGCAAGATATTCTTTTACATTACTTTCCTATACTTTTGAAATATATTATGCAAAATAGAGCATATAATATGATTATATTATATATTGATATATATACATATATATTATAAATTTGCAAATAACCTCTGAAATGCCTTCTATAATTTTAAAACATTAAACAAAAATACATTCTCTGAAGATATATGTGTAATCTGACCTGACATTGGGCATCTAGGGATACTGAGCTTGTGCTAAGTGCTGAGATAAATAAGCCTTGCACCTGGGCCAAGCAGTAAAATAACTGGTTCTCAGTGATTTGCATGCATTCACTGCACAGCTCTGAAGCCTTCTTCATATACTGGTTACACCCTATGCAGTTGTCATTGCAGTCAGGCCTCAACATGGACATGAGGGTCCCTATTCAGTTCCTTGGGTTCTTGCTTCTCTGGCTTTCTGGTAAAAAAAAAAAAAACACTAAAATGAGAATTTCACTGTTACACTGTGACTACTGTTGACTCATATTTGGAGGATATTCTCTCTTACCATGCTTAATTATGTGGATATTAACTATGTCTTCATTCCTAGGTTCCAGGTGTGACATCCAGATGACCCAGTCTCCATCCTCCGTGTCTGTATCTCTGGGAGAGAGAGTTACAATCAGTTGCAGAGCAAGCGAGAACATTAACAATTATTTGGCCTGGTATCAGGAGAAACCAGATGGAACTGTTAAACTCCTAATTTACTACACATCCCGTTTACAATCTGGGGTCCCATCAAGGTTCAGTGGCAGTGGGTCTAGGACAGATTATTCACTCACCATCAATGGTGTGGAGCCTGAAGATATTGCAACATACTATTGTCAGCAAGGTTATCACCCTCCCACAATGCTACAAGTCATAACATAAACCCCATGGCAGCAGAGTGAAAGGCTGAGTTGCTCCAGCTGTTGCTTCTCATGAGTCAAACTTGTTTTTCAGATGTCATAAGAGTTGTTTCAAAACCCATAGAGAGTCATTTGTTTTTGTAGAAAAGACTAAGTGGTCCTCTTTGTCTCTTATCTTCCTTCTGCTTTATTTCAAGAAATACAGAGTATTAATATCTTTTTTTCAGAGGAAAGCATCATTCCCTGTGAGGAGTCTGTGTTGTGACACTATTTGCGATGCATACATTACAGGGAAAGCAACTATCACATTCCTAGAACTGTATTTAACTAAATTCAGAAAATTAGTTTTTAAGTGCCAGTATTTATTTATGTTTATTAATCATTTTAATTATTTACATTTCAAATATTATCCCCTTTCCAGTATCCCCATCACAAACTCCATCCTCTTTCCCTTTCTCTGTAAGTGTGCTCCCCCAACAACTTCTGTCTCAAGCCCCAGCAATCCCCTATGCTCTGTCACAGAACTTCCACAGGCATAAGGGGCTCTCCTCTCATTGATGCGAAATAAGTCAATCCTCTGCTACAAATGCAGCTGGTGCTATAGGTCCCTCCATGTATACTCTTTGGTTGGTGGTTTAGTTCCTGTGAGCTTTGGACCCAACAGGGATGACATTAACTGAAATACAAAATAAAAAGGAGTTAGAACCTGTAGAGGACATGTCTAGAGGTTAGGCCTGGCTCCCTGTTGGAGGATGGGGCCACCCACCCATCTCAAAAATATTAACCCAGAATTGCTCTTGTCTAAAGAAAATGCAGGGACAGAGTGGAGCAGAGACAGAAGAAAAGTCCATCCAGAGGCTTCACCATTTTTTCAGCTGATAGACTGTCTTGTCTAGCCTCAATAGATAAGGCAAGTCCTGAAGATGACCATGCAACATCGGCAGAGAATGACAAATAAGTGTTTCACATTTGCATCATATGGGGCTCTACTGTGCAAGTCCATGGAGACTCTTTGAATTCTGCTGTGCCAGGGGCATGGAAGCCCCTTCCCACTTGTCAAGATCCTGTGGTAAATGTGGTAGCCTCTATGCTAATTACCTCGATCATTTGTGCTACATGCTCTTCTTGCTTTCAGTATGCTGTCTACACTGCTAGCCAAATTTAAGTTCATTTTTTTTGGTTATGAACAAAGCCAGGATCCTGCAGGCTTAAAGCCCTATGGATCATTTTTATTTTTTGATAATACTCATTTGAGAGGTAAAACCCTCTTCTCCTCCATTTGCTTCTATTGAGCCTCTAGATATGACCATTAATTTGGGGTATTTGGGGACATGTAATTATATCCCTAAAAAAACAGCTACAGTCACACTGAGTAAGCCTGTGGCATTTGTGGAGAGTGCTGGGTCCTGCTTGCATAACTATTCTGAGTAAGCTATATCTGACCAACAGAAATGTAAAATGAGGAAGCTATGTGTAATCAATGGTGACTTAAAATAGGGAAGCTATGTCTAATCAATAGAGATTTAGAAACAGTTCATGGAAAGGTGGTAACAGGTGTATATACATCAAAAAATGCTTCATTCAATGAACATGTCTGTACACAGCTTAAAAAGTATGGCAGAGGGGTGCTATGTGATAACTAGATTTATACCTACAAATCTTTAACTTCCCTGGCACCTTAGATAACTATGTAGCCACATTTGCTACCAGCTGGATATGTGCTCATGTCTATAGGATATGCCTGACCAGACATTTATTTTTGGCTTGCTGAAATTGTGCCTTGTAGTACAAAATGAGTTTAGGGTGATTGACCAAGCAAGAGCAGGGAAGGACAAAGGGAAACTTTGGGGGCTTTTTGTAACAACTTAGCTATTTAAATGTTGATGTTATGGTTTCTCTTGATAAAATAAAGATGGCTCCATTCAAGGCCATTGGCTTGAAAGTCAACAGGTGTTCAGTGCTTCGACTTTCCCCAATGCCCCTTCCCTGTCTTAGGACATAAACTTTGTAGCTGGAGATGGTCTCCCACATAGTCCTACTGAAATTTGATATGGCAAGGCTGATTGCATGGGGAGCATCCTCTTTTTTGAGTAGACAGGGAGGGCAAAAATGGGAATTGGTGCAGTATGAGGGATCTGTGAGGGGAAAGTATTGAGGAAATTATCCCAACTCTCACAACACCAATCTCTCTGCAGCTGGGAATGTGTGTACTGACTGAATCTGCACAAGAATTTACTTGACAACAACAAATTACGGATAGAGAAGTGGATATCTAGTAATGTAGCACTTACTTTTGAAGTGTTTGCTACTGATAAATTCTAAGAGAGGGAAATCTGGTGCTTTCATTATCCACTGATGACAGAATCAGGTTTCAGTAAACTGTTCCATCCAATGTACCTCTTCATGAAACCATCACTACAGACAATGTTGGGATCCAGATATTAGTTCCAAAGATTTCTTGTGCTCATAGTCATTCTGCTGCTGCCTTATCTTTCCAATTTTCTAATTAAACAAACAAACTAAAAAGTTCCGATTTTCAAAGAAAACATTCCGTGGATCCATATAGTGGCAACATTATTTCTTTATCTAATTTCCTTGAGAACTGATTTGGGGCAGTTTAGGTACATGACATCTATACAATCAAGAATACTCAAAGCACAGCAGTGTTAAATCAGTAAAGTTACCTTCTAGTCACTCTCTGAGCACAGTGCTTAGGAAACACATAAACTGTATCTGTTTAACCATGGATGAGTTATTAATTTTCTCCATATTTAGCAATATCAAAGTGACATAGTATGCACTCTGACCCTCTTCGACCTTAGTGATCTTTTCTAAATAAATACACACTAACCCTGGAAAATTTAAAAAGAAAAATTAAAAATTAAATCAATTCTTCTCACATATTGTCTCCTTGGAACTCAGGGCATTTGATGTGGATGAACCACATGTAGTCTTTGAGGGCTTAAGTTCACACTCCTTTTTTTGAATAATTTATTTATTTAAAATACAGATGTCATTCCCCTTTTTTCCTCTCCCCTCCCTAGAACCTTCTATCTCATCCCCCTCATCCTTTTTGCTTTTAGATCATTTTAATTACATGCATGTATTAAGTTCAGTTCTAGGTTGAGGTACTAGCAGTACAATAGATGCAAATAGTCAAGAAACAAGCAAGACAATAAACATAAATAGTCAAAGAACAAGTAAGGCATTAAACACAATTCCATGAACACTCCTGTGATCACTGTTTCTAAGGGCTTATCTAAATGACCAAAGTATCTGAGCCCACTTCCCTGTCCTAGCCCAAAGTCTTTTTCATGTTTGAAGCTGACTTCCTTGTTCTAGCCTAAAATTTAAATTCCTGTCCGAAATTACTTCTTTGTTCTAGCTTAAGATTTACATTCCTTCCTGAAGTTACTTCTTTGTTCTAGCTTAAGATTTACATTCCTTCCTGAAGTTACTTCTTTGTTCTAGCCTAATTTCTGATACCTGCTTGAAGCCTACTGTCTTGTCCTTGGCCAATATTCACATTCTTAACTGATGTGAAATTAATCAGGAACCATTTTCTATGTTTACAATGTTAATGAATGACTCTATAGGAACAATTTTCCTAAAAGCCAATAAGAGAAGCAAGAAACATTGTGATGTTCGTACTTATTATTTTTCAAGATGCTAAGGGACTCTTTCCTGTTGCAACCCGAGCTGCCCCACATTTTTGGGCCAAAATGTCGAGGATCGATCTGTTAGTGTTGGAATCCACACTGCCAAAAGCCTTGGGGGCTAAATTGTTAGAGACCGCACTACCCCAAGCTGCTCTTGTCTATGGGTCGAGGTTCAGCAAGAGAGAGAGTGAGGACTGATTCAAAGTATGGAGACCAGACAGAGTGTGATTCAATCCCGTTTATTCTTCAGTCTCTTCTTCTCTCCAAGTCCCCAGTTCCAAGTCCCTAGTTCCTAGTCCCTAGTGCTTCCAAGTTCCAAGTTTCTTCTTCCAAGTTCTCTTCCAAGTGCCTGCTACCTAATGCCTAATAACTAAGTCCAAGTTGTACTGTACTAATTCCTAGTTCCAAGTTGTACTGAACTCTTCTGTCTGCCTCTCAACTTTTATGACTCACTTCTAAGTAATGCCCTTAAGTCACGATCTTAGGCCTTATCTCTAAATCTGATCTCTAAGTCATGCCCTTAAGTCTCAGCTCTAAATCACACCTTTAAGTTTCACACACCCAAGGGAAGATCCTGGGTATCTAAAGCAAGATGTTATCACAGTGTGCTCAGCTGTTTTAGGCTATTGTAATCAAGTCTCTCATTAGGGTATATGGCTCAAGATGGCTGTAAGAATGATAGTCGCCTTCTGTCGGCTCCCCACACTTTCCATTAAGAGATCTTTCATACTAATTGGACACATTTTTACTGTGGAAATTATTGGGGAGTGTTTTCCAAATTTCAAAACTGATTAGGTAGTACTCTCACCTGAGCCATTAAACCTTTTCATTTCCATATGGAAACAGGGGAATTTACTTCATTAATATGTAGGAGAGATTTTTCTACCCTCGACTTAAGTCTTGCATTAAAATTATTTTATGGAACTGTGATTGCCACATAAAAACTATCCATGCATAATCTATACAAAACCACATGCTTGATACAAACATATAACATCATTAGTTGCCTGCAAAAGAGACTTTTCTATCATTTTCTTGATTTCTTCCAATCTATTTAGTATTACTATTACTTAAAATTTCTTTTTCATTTTTATGATTTTATGATGAATAGCACATCTTCCTCATTTTTGTTCACCTTTATTTTCATATTATCTAATTCCCTTGTCCTTGGAGAAAGGCATTTACAAATAATTATGTTTAATATTTTAAAAAATTAACCTGGTACTGTGTAGAGATCCAAACTCTCCTGAACTACCTGGTGTCTACTCTGACTCCTAGATCAGCACTAGAATAAATGCCAGCTCTTTCTCTGTGAGATTGCTTAGAGCAAGCTGCACTGTTGTTAAACTCTCAGAGGATGACCTGGGTACATTTGTCTTTATCCTCATTCCCTCTTATGTACCTGTTATTTTAGCACTTACTACTAGTGCCAGGAACACAGACTCTGTGACTCTTATATTAAAATTTTTGCTATTTATCAAACAACACATTTTATGTCACCAATTTCACCAGTAATGTAAAATATAATTTTTGTTGTATTTTACAAATTTAAGAGGCCCACATAACATTTTCCTGTATCTATATTGCTGCCCTCTCCCCTGGAGACACAGACACACACAGACACACAGACACACAGACACACACACACACACACACACACACACACACACACACACACTGCTATTTGCATGTAGCTCTTTATAGTGGAATTTTCTTGCTGCCTGAGTTATAAAAGCTCAGCTTTAATGTTGCCTTGACTGAATACACATACATGCTATAGTTTATCTTTTTACTATGAGGTTACCTGTTTAGTCTTTGTGATTGATAATACTGTAGGTTCCTGATAAGGAGATAGGGAAATGTCAAAAGAAAATGGAGTAGGAGGGTATGCTTTGTGACACACTGCTGTCCAAGGACTTTCTGACTACATGTGAGATGGCAGCTCTCAGGTTTCAAGACATGTGTGAAGTTTAGGTTTATGACAAAAAAAAATCTAGACATAATCCTCATTGGTATTCATTGGTATCAATTGGATGATTATGAGGTTGATGGAAGGGGGTTTTGTACATTCTTTTTAGTGTCCCTTTAGGTCCTTATAATTACTTTCTAAAAATTGATTTCATGTATGAATAAAAACTGTCCACAAAATATGAAATTCTCATATCAAATAGATAAAATAAGCAAAAAATGAAAGATTGTTTATGAAGACTCCACATGATTTTTTGTTTTCTATTGTTATTTAAGATTCCAGTGATAATATTGTGATGACCTAGGTTTGACTCTATTTTGGAGATGAAGCCTTTTTCTCTTGAATGTCTAGTCAGAGTCTCCTAGATATTGAAGGGGATGCCTACTTGAGCTGTTTCCTGGGTAGTCTGCACAGTATATGACCAAGAATATGCAGTATGCAACATTTGCAGTTGTAGTACATCAGGGACAGATTTCATACTGAAAATCAGCTGAGGATGTTGGAAACTGTAACTGTTCTCAAGCTACCCATGTTCCTCCCACAGTGACATACACACTAACAAAACCACTTTGATCTGGATGGTTCAGCTAGCAAATATGCTTCTCACCTAAAATCTTGTCACACACTCTTCCCCCATCTGTTTGTGTGTTTGTCTGTGTCTGTGTCTATCTCATAAACACACAGATACACACACACACACAGAGAGAGAGAGAGAGAGAGAGAGAGAGAGAAAGCAAGAGAGAAAGAAAGAGAGAGAAAGAGAGAAAGAAAGAGAAAGACACACAGAAAGAGAGAGAGAGAGAGAAAGAGAGGAGAGAGAGAGAGAGAGAGCACTGGTTATAGGTCAGGGCCCTGGACTTCCAGTGCCACCTGTTCCTAGCCTCTTTAGCCTCATCAGCCTTGATATTGCATCTGCCTCAGTAGAATGATGTGCCATTTCCTGTTAAACAAGCAAGAATAGTTGAGTAAAGCTGAATAAAAATTTACCGTTTTTAACAGTTCTCACCTACCATTTACAATTAGTTTAGCAACTAGGTAACTGAGAAATATCCTGTTATTAAACTGTTTCTTTTATTTTTCTGTAATGATTTTATGCCCTTTTATATTTGACATTAATTTCATTTCAGATACTGTAAGTACTGCAATTTACAGTCTTGTTATTTATGTAAAAATATATTGCTATCCAACTGTTAGTATGTATTTATATACATATATTCCAATTAATTCCTTTCATAAGAACACTGTTTTTACTCAACAATTCTAACTGAAAAACATTTAACTCCTAGTCACCAGTTGAACCTCTACTCATAACCCTTATTATTTTGCATGCTTTTATATTACATCTTTTGTTTCTTTCTTCCTCCTTTGGGTTTTCTCTTTGAACCTGGTGTCTTTACACGTTTCTGATAATTTATCTTCTTTTCACAAGTTTCTAGTAAATTATATGCATTCTTATATTAGAATGAAAAAAAGTTTCCCATTATTACCAAGTAAAAGATCCTTAAAGCATCTAGAAACAGGCTTATCTTGTTACAGTGAATTCAGTAAGTTTTTGCTTACAAATTTGTTTAATAAAAAAAAAATACTTTCTGTTACTTCTGACAGGCATTTTCCCCATGAATTAAATTTTTATTTCCATTCTTCTCACAATAGAAATTTGAAGATATTGGCTCATTCTTTTGTACAGGACAGTTCCTCCTAAGAAATTTTATCTCAGCCAGATAAGATTACATGTGAGAACATTTTTTTCTTAAATAAATTTGTTTCTTGTTTTAATCATTTAACTGTATATTATTTCTTGTTTTAATCATTTAACTATATATAAATATATTAATATATATTTTGAACAGTGTACTTTTACACTGAACCTACTGGGAAATATAAAATTTTAGATTTATATATCACTCCATTAAGTATGCTTTTCTATAACTTACTCTTTGTATTAATCAGAGTTCTCTGGAGAAACAGAAGATACAATAACTCTCATATATATATTCACATACACACACATAAGGCTTGGTGGCTTCATTTATATTCAATATGCACTAGAGTCCTGAAGAAGTAGGCTTGAATGCCAGAGAAAGTCTTCTCTGCATTATTCTACTTCCAAATGAAGATGTTCCCTCTAAATATTTAAATTAAATACATTGATAAATGCTTTCCTCAGTCATTTTTTAATTTGTATAGGTTATTTTGTTTATTTACATTTCAAATGTTATCTGACTTTTTTGTTTTCCCTCCACAATCCCCCTATGCCAATCCCCTCCCCACTCCTTCTAACAGTCCCTTATGCTGGGGCATCAAACCTTCACTGGGCCGAAGACCTCTCCTCTCATTTATGCCAGATAAGGCCATCTTCTGCTACATATGCAGCTGGAGCCATGGATCCCTTCATGTGTACTCTTTGGTTAGTGGTTTAGTCCCTGAGAGCTCTTTGGGGTCTCATTAGTTGATATTGTAGTTCTTCCTATGGTGTTGCAAAACTCTTCAGCTCCTTCAGTCTTTCTAACTCCCCCATTGAGGTTCCCATTCTCAGTCTGATGGTTGGATGCAAGCATCCACATCTGTATCAGTAAGGCTGTGGCAGAGCCTCTCAGGAAACAGCTATATCAGGTTCCTGTCAGCAAGCACTTCTTGGCATCAGCAATAGTGACTGGGTTTGGTGGCTGCATATGGCATGAATCCCCAGGTGGGATAGCCTCTGGATGGCCTTTCCTTCAGTCTCTGCTCCACTCTTTGTCCATGTATTGTCTTTGGACAAGAGAAATTCTCATTCTTTGTTAAAATTGTTGAGAAGGGTGAGTGGGCCCATCCCTCAACCAGGATCTATTTCTTACCTCTGGATTAGGTCTCTACAGGTTCTCTCAGCCCTCTGTTGGGTATTTCAGATAATGTCATCCTCTTTGGGTCCTGGGCGCCTCTTGCTTTTCTGGCATCTGGGACTTTCCTGAAAGGCTCTGCCAGAGTCTGAACAATACAGATGTGGTTGCTTGCAGCCAACTATCGGACTAAGCACAGAGAACCCAATGGTGGGGGAAGGACTGAATAAGCTGAAGGGGTATACAACCCCATAGAAAGAACAACATCAACAAAACAGACCCCCAGAGTTTCAGAAACTAAGCTTCCTGAATTATATTTATTGACTGGCTTATATAAGTTGGTATTTAATGGTCAGCAAAGTTGAAGCTATATGTAAGACAGATTCTGTTCATAACTTAGACACCAAACTCATATGACAATAAAAACATAAATGGGCTGAACATGTGCTCTTGTAACTTGTTCCCATAGCCAAATAGAGTTTTAACAGCTGGTTCTATAGGCCTTACATCTATCCATGTATCTGTTTGTAGTTGCTTATTGATACTGCATTCACCTATTTTGATTCTCAAATCTCATTAAAAGGTGCTTCATTATAAATACCACATTAAATGGTATTAAGCAATACCATAAGGAAACAAAAAGAAATTATTGACCAAAATAGTCTATAAACCAACAGCTTTAAATCTATATAACCAGGTGGTGAATTAGAAACGAAATTAGCACTCCATCTTCTATATTATTTGAGTAGCAACTCATTTTCCTATTAAAGAAATTAAAATTTAGAAGACTGCCATGTAATCAATGTCATTCTTCCTTTTCTTCTCACTATATGACTTAATAAGAATCTTTCACCTGGTAGAAAAAAATATCCTGTTAATTCTCTCACTACCAGTACTCTGATATTAGATCTCCCCACATTCTGTTTTCTAATGTTCTCAATTACACCCCTGCTACATTACATGGGACTATTAATCATCCATATAAATCTCCATGGACTGATAGAGTAGAAGATAGAATGTCACAAATTTTTTTGTTTCCCAAGACTCAAGCCTTGGTTTTCTTGAACATATTTATAAAGAGCATTTGGTAGACAGATGTACTGTGAATGAGCACTAAGAACCCCCTACTTCTGTTATCAACTTCCTTGAAATAGTAGACTAGTGGACTTCTAGCATTACTTCCCTCTGCATTGCCATGATGAAATAATTGGGGACAAGAACATAAAAGGCACAGATTTATTTTGGCCCAGGTTTGCAAAGTTTTCAGGCATTTGGAGTCACTTTATGTGCACATTGGTGGATCTGAAAACAGAAGTTAAGTTTGTAATAGCCAGTAACAATATTTACCAAAGGGTATGTTTGCATTGAACTACATCTCCCAGCTTGGATACACACAACTAAAGTTTTGAAAACCTATTGTAATATTATCCAAAGCAGATGGAAACTGTATGAAAGACAAGTTTTAGGAGATGCTACACAATCATATAGCACACCACAAACAAGGTATCCAGATACCAGTTGCATGAATTAATTAGTCTTTCTGGAAGTATATTTAAAGGGATTTTTTTTTTTACCGCATGTATTGCAAGGATAACACAGCTAGGATTACCCAAACAAAAGATCAACTCATCTTAAGTAAATTATGAAATTTTTTTGTCACAAGTTAAAATCAGACAGGCCATACTGACAGTTTTCTGCAATCCTCCCAATTATCTTCAAAGCCCATGAGCGCATTATAACAAAATATAAGTAGGAGCAGGAGCAGCTTCGGCAGCTCAGACTTATGCTGCTGAACCATTGGGAGGTTTGTGTTATGACTTATATCACTGTGAGAAGATAATTTTGAGTCTGTTGACAGTCGTAAGTGGCAATGTCTTCAAGCTGCAAGCTTCTGATGGTGAATGTGAAATCTGTTCCAGATCCACTGCCACTGAACCTTGATGGGACTCCTGTGTGCAAGTTTGGTCTCTCATAAATCAATAGTTTAGGAAGATTCCCTGGTTTCTGCTAGTACCAGCCTAACTAAATATTAATGTTCTGACTGGCATGGCAAGTGATGGTAGCTCTGTCTCCAAGAGATGCAGGCAGACTAGATGGAGACTGGTTTAGCTGGATGTCACATCTTACACCTAAAGTTGGAAACATACAACAAATACACAGTATAAAATAACTTTCACAAAAGTCCAGACAGCACTTAACATACTGTTTTACACTACTGCCTCACTTGCCTGAAAAACAGAGCAGCAGCAGCCCCAGGAGCTCAGCAAGGACCTTCATGTTGATGCTGTATCTCACTAGAGTGACTTCTGCCATTATCATCAACACCCACTGAAGAAATCTTAGATGTGGGCTGTGCTCTGGCCACATGCAAATCAGCAGCAGTATGCATGACTTGAGCCACCTGCAGTATTATCTGGGCTCATTATATGGACTCAGCATAAGCACAAGAACATTAAAAAATCCAAGTCCAATGCAGAGAGGAGCAGAGCATGCCTGCTTTCAGATAACATTTTTTCTGGGGGGAGGGGTAAGTGTCAAAAACAGATACAGTTGGAAAATAAAAGTTCTGTGTTGTTTTTATCACTCCATGTTATTCTTTGTGTTTTTTCTCTGAGAGTACATTCTTATTAAGGATAGCAAGTGACCTCCTGAAATAATTCCAGAAACTCTGGAAGCCTTATACATTCATGTACATTTAAAAAGAAAATCCTAAACTTTACCACAAAAATTTGAAGTTAAATAACATTGTACACCAAAATTAACCAGAGCCCAAGTTTACAGAACTCAGTGAAATTCTATAGAGTTAGAATGAAAGGTAGCAGAATTTTGTATTAGATTTTATACATATTTATTACCTAAATGAAAAAGTCTATTATCGAATTGTTAAAACAATTATCTTTTTACCCTAATTTATCAATTATATCCATTTCATTTGTTTCATTTTTGACTGTTAATATATATTTTAAAAATATACTCTTTGCTCTAATACCCTAATGCCCTTGAAGTGAACATGAAGAACACTTAAAATCATTCTTGAGTTATGACTCTATGAAAGGATGAGTCTTTTATTTCACCTAAGTAATTTGAGCTCCTTCATTTATCTTTGTTCTACAAAGTTAGATTAATCAAAGTCATTGAATATCAGGAATCTGTACAGATCCCTGAAGTCTCTTCTTGGGTCAGTGTTCATTGTACATATTTAATGATATTCTGTGGATATTTCAGGATACTATTCTTATCTTTCTGTCCTATTTTCAAATAATTTATCATTTTCAACACAAGAAATTCACTCTCTAAAAAATATTCATTTTAGTTCAAATGTTTTATGTTGACTGCCATATGCTTTTTTTCATGGGTGAATTTAAGTCAGTGGAAAAGATGTGAGAGATACACATTTGGGCATTTCAGACAGAGTAGAGTAACTAAGGTGTACCCACATAAGTGAATGTTCAAGATGAGTTTCCAAGAGATTTGGCATAAGGACATGATTCTATTTCATACAGGATTCTAGAAAAGGAGCTTCTTCAGAGTAATAAGCAGTCAAAGCCCCTGTCTTTGTATGTATTCACCATGCTATTTTCTTAGCTTACTTACCTTTCCTGTTTCTGTGACTAAAGTAACATAAAAGTTTATTCTGGTTCACTCTCCAGGCATCTTACAGAGGCAAGAAACAAAATAGCTAGGCCACCATAATGTAGCCACTGCACAAATGCCTTGCTGTTGCTTGGAATATACACATCAACTCAAGATTTTTATCAGTTCCTGAAGTTAGAAAGTCATGGATTTGGATTATCTCTGTCAACCTGAATAACTTAAAGAGGCCCAATGGAATTTTAGTGAGAATTTTGCATCCAGAGCTGTATTGTTTGAATGGAAAAGTGTGGGAAATGACTCATGAGTGGGGAGGGAGGAGTCCGGCGGAGGTCTGGTAGCAAGGTCCAGGCCCGGGCAGGCTTCCCACACCTCCGGAGGTCCCACATTCACACAGCCACCACAGGCTGGCTGCATCAGGGAGGTTCCAGGGTTCCAAAGGCTGGGAATCTGGCTGCAGGTGCATGAATTCTCAGGCAATAAGTGGAGTCTGGTTTTCCAATGCTTTTATTGTTCATGGTGTGGTGAATGGGTGTAGATGGTGTGTGCTCCCTGCCAAAAGCCAGACTCCTCTGACTTTTATAGGGAGGAGTAAAAGGGGAGGGAATAACTTAATTAGCTACACCACCCCTCCCCCCCACCTTTAGATAACCCATCAATATTTTAATCTCTGGAGGGGGAGACCTGCTAATCATGCCCTCCTCCTACGTGACTGAAGGGCGCAGGTTAAATGGAGTTACCTTGTCCAAGGCCCGACAGAAAAGAGCCATTTAAATTGACAGAGCAGAAATAAGAACCTGATGCAAAGACAGGGAGGGGAGGCATTCTGTCACTTAAAGGTCTGTAATCACATCTCTTAAATATTATCATATGGAAGGTTTTTAAGGACACATGGAACATTTTATAAGGTAGCTAGCACCAGAGATTTTAGAGACTTTAGAGGTTTGTTGGATAAAACTTGTAATCTGTGTAGTGAGTGTTTTAGGTCAGCTCACATAGAAGCTGAGTGGTAGAAAAGCAATTTTTTATTGATTTCCATTTCAGAAAGATATATTGAATTTATACTATCACACTGGACAATAAAGGAGGAAGACAGAGTAATGAACATGAATAAAATAAAAATGGGTGTGTTTGTAGCAATGCATATTTTCCTCTGACTCTTATCTCAAGTGAGGTCAATTAGAGCTTGTATATGTTGGACTGATTAAAATGAGGCATAGGCAGAAGGAATGTGTGAATGTAACACTATCATTCTAGTTTTTTCTTCTATTTGTTTTATGTGCTATGAGTCATCTCTGTGACAAAAGGAACATATTTAAATCAGACAAAACTTAATTCAAGTCTAAGCCTTAGCATGATTCATTGGCCTTCCACATGAATGCTCTGATAGTTTATTTTCTCTTCCATGAAAATCAGTTCTAAAGATATCAAAGGATATCCTGTCTATTTAGCCAAAAGATTCATTTTGATGTATATTATTGCAAAAATTGTTTTTCTTTTAAACTTTGATGGCATTTATTTAAAATGTTTGCTTCATTATAGCCAAAGCTTCTCCCACCCCAAATGTTGACACTTTTCCCTGTTTTTATTTGTTTGGTTTTTTTTTATTATATTTTATGTATTTGAGTGTTTATGTGCATATATGTCTGTTGTGCCTGAACTTTAGTCATTTGCTTACATTACCTATCCTGGAAGGTCAGAAGTAGGTATTAGGTTTAGAACTGGAATTTCAAAGGATTATGACCCAACATTTGAATGCTTTGAATTGAAATTATGTTCTCTAGAAAACTCTCCTGTACTCTAACCACTCAATTAGCTCTCTATTCAATACTTTCTCAGTTTTAAATGGCTGTCCCATCCAAGAAGCTATGGGAAACATAGTAGACAAGTGTACTAGATGTGACAGGGCACAGAGTTGTCTCCCAGAAGGTTTTTTTTTTTTTTTGCCTAGCTCTTAGGAGATATACTTGGCATGTTATCTAACTGCTATATTTAGTTCTTTTCCCCTGAAAGATCCACAATCACTCACTCAAGAGAACAACCGTCTACTGGACCCTCTTTGTGACCACACAATTTTAGGGAAATGTCTGGGGTACAAGAAGTTGCACCACAAGAGAGGAAGTCTCAGGTGCTGCATGTGGAATTGAGGTATCATGTCTGGGAGTGACTTGAGGAAAGTATCTTCATTGTACAGACACATTGTCCTGAAGATCTATGCCATCTGGATTGACTACAGTCAGACAGGATGAGAAATGGTGGGTACTGAAACCCATCCCCAGGGAGGCCATGGAACTGACTGAAGCAGACAAACAACTACCTGAAAAGGCAGAAGTCCCTGTGAAGTGCTGGTGCACCCATGGAGGGTGCAATAAGTATATTATTTTTGACACTGCAGCTTTGAGACCATAACAATCAGTCACAACCAAAAAATCAAAATCAAAATTTAAAGACGCAATTTTTTATTTCCTACCCATTACATTCTATGTTTATTTATTCAGAGTCCCACTGAACAAAAACTGAGTCAAATCACCAAACAAGCTTAGCAACTCTGAATACCAAGAGCTGTAACCCCAACAGCAACCTTATTCAGTGAAATAAAAAGAAACACAGGCATGGTACCCAGAGTACAATTTGCACAGTCAATAGTAGAATAGGCACCAACAGAGAGTTACTGGGAAACCTAGATGACAGTCACAGCATCTTCACTGATCTGTGGGGCAGAAAACTTTGTCAGGACTACCAACTATTTGATTCTACATACAAGCCAATGTAAATAAAGAATTTAGTGCCAGCAAAAGTATCTTAGAATAGTCAAGGAACAGCAAGAGAAGGTAGGTGAAGGAAGCAAGAGATAAAGGTGATTCTTTTTTAGAGAACTGAGAATACATTTTGACTGCTGGAAGAGGAATCTCTATTTGGCAAGCACTTGCTATAGAGGAGGATATAAACCCATTGCCTTTTAACAGACATATGGGTTTCTCACCTCTGCACAAGCACCCTTTGTCAAAAGGTTATATGGCACTTTGTTCCTCTAATTATTCTTTTCATTTATTTGCTAGTAAAAATAGATATAGATAGGTAATAGCTCCCAGGATAGAGAGACCTCCTGACTCTATCAGTGCATTAGTCAAAAAAATAAAAATCTGTGCTATTACAGATAACGAAGTTCAGCAAGAACATGTCCCTAGTCTCTGCTAGTTTCAGTAGTCTTCATCTCTACCTGTATAGTCTGGCTGAGCATCAAACTCAAACCATCAGGCTTCAACAGCAGGCAGCTTTACTTGTTGAGAGATTTTACAGGCTTCAGAGGTCATACTCCATGGAGAGTCCTTGGGATCTACTCCAAATGATCCTTTAACTCACAATAAACAGTGTGTTTTTCTGTCTGTTTTTTTTTCCTATATAGATTTTCTAGAATGCATTTCAGGTAAGGCATTTGAAAGGTGAATGATGACAGTAAAAATAAACAGAGTATGAGTTTTGTCAGGGATTTCTTTCTGACCAATTGTTATAATTTCAAAGAGCTATACTTTCTCTTGAGAGGCTCTGCCAAAGCCTGAAAATACAGATAGAGATGTTCACAGCCAACCATAGAACTGAGAATGGGGAATCCAATGGAGGACTTGGAAAAAACTGAAGGAGCTGAAGGGATTTGCAACCCTACAGAAAGAACAATAATATCAACCAATCAGTCTGCTGCATACTTAGCAGAGGATGGCATTATATAGCATCAGTAGAATGGGAGGCCCTTTGCCCTGTGAAGGCCATTGCCCCAGTGTAAGGGAATGCTAGGTCAGTGAGGCAAGAGTGAGTGAGTGGGTGGGGAATCACCCTCATAGAAGCAGGGGGAGGGAGGATGGGATAGAACACTTGCAGAGGAAAAATCTGGAAAGGGGATAACATTCAAAATGTAAATAAAATAACCAATAAAACTTATATAAATCCCCCAATTTATTTTTAAAAAATAATATACTTTAAAATTATAGCAGTGGTCATGAGTTCTAACAGAACTCTACAGTCACTTAATATTAGACTGGAAACCTACAACAAATAGACATTGTACAATCTTATCACAAAATGGCTCTTTCAAAAATCCATTCAGATGTCAGCTTTGATCAGGATGAGCTAAGTAAATGCAGGGACTTCATGCTTCATGAAAACCAGAGCCACAGAAACATACCCAGTGGATGATCAGAGGCACTCATGTCCACGCTGTGTCCTGACTTGAACTGACTACTGCAAAGAATCTGATGAACCTGTAAAGAAGTGCTTGTGACAGTAGGTTGTGCCCTGCACGCATTCAAATATATAAGGTAGTGGGGTTTTACATGGTTTGACATGGCTCCAAAATTGTCTGACTTTGTCTTTGCAATTTAGTCCTTGCTCAAAGGATGCCCATGCATCCAAGAAAAAACAGGTTTGCAAAGGTTTGCCTGCAAGGAATATGTTCATGTATGTGGCCAATGCACATCAGCATAGGATTCAGTGGCCAGTGATGTTTTTATATTCCCCTGTTTCTGTAGGTGCTTTCTTGTTGCTATGTTTAAATGAAATATCTGTTCTTGTGAAATAATTTTGTGGAATGTGAATGTAACTTGTTTTTCAGCCATTGCTGCCCATAGATAATATTGAGTAAATAAATAATTGCTGTTTTTTTCCAGGTTTGGCTAGAGTGAATTGGATACATAATAAAGTAGGATAATATGTAGTTATATGGTTGGAACAGGCTTATCACCTGCAGATTAGTTGTCTTTATTTCTGTATTTATCAATGTTTTGCCCAATTAACTAAACAGAGGTCAAAGAAATTTTAACTACTTTTAGAATTGGATAAGATCTCCTTGGCATTTCTACAAAAGTATATATCCATTCCTTTTGATCCTTATATGCCTGCAACTTGTGCTCTCTGTCCCTATTTTAAAAAGATTATTATTTATAAAAGAATAATGTTTATACTTTGGAAATTATATACATGTGTACAGCGTATTATGATCCTATATACCCCCTTTCTCTTTTGAACACCTTACAATGAAGGCCACAAACAAAGTCCTCCTTCACAATTTTATGTCTTTCTGTTTTGTTCATTCATTGATAATAATTAAGTAAATGTGTAGAAGTGTCAGCATGGTTGCATGTAGATATAAGTGCCTACAAGAGAAAACAGTTTGCCCAGAGCTAATATTTCAAGGAATTATGAGCTGTCCAGTGTGGGTTCTTAGAATCATAGTCCTCTGGGAGAGCAGTGTGTGCTTGTATCTAATGAGACACTTTCTCAGGCCCTCATATGAAGTGTCCTTCTATTTTATACATAAAGCCCACAATGTCCAGTTAGTGATCCATTTGAGAATATGCAACCCACAAGTATCTATAGCTTAAAAGATGAATGATAATCATTTGCCTAACAGCCATCCACTTCAATAGTTGCTTTTCTATTAGTGAGGCCCTACGAAAGTCTTCCATCATTTAACTTTCCATGTGGCCTGGGATATATCCCAGAATAGTTGGCAGAAAGAAATTTGATTTACAATGGGAATAAATACTGTGAAAATTTTTTCTGGACAATATATGAATGTTGCATTTAAGAAAGTATAACAGCTATAATTAAACCTACCCCTTCTCACAAGCTCAAGACACTCAAAAATCTGTACCCATATTAATATAATCTATTGCCTTTGGAAATATAAGTTCTTTAATAACATTGCAACACAACATTTTTTGCTCTTTTCTCAGCTTTTATTACCTCTGAAATATGCCACCCCAGTGAAGGTTCCATATATGAAGCCCTGTGAACAGATTGTTTTATGTGTTTTTTCTCAAATTTGGCACCAACATTGCAGATTTTCTGGTTAAATATTAATATCTTTATTAAAGGCATAATTTTTACACAAATAATATAAAGACACATCAATCAGTGCCACACTGAATGAATTAGAAAATGTATATTTTAGATTTTTAAATGAATATTTCAGTATGTAAACCTTGTCCACGTCAAATTGATGATGTCTGTGGAGCTCTCATGTTGACTAGTCTTTATGCTTTCTGATGGGGTCTGGAGAATAGAAAGTTGAGCAAAAAGTTTTCATAGAAATACAATGAGAAAAACTTCCTGTCTTGATGACAGCACAAGCAAGGGTTAATTTCTAAGCTTTTTACATACTGTGCATACTCCTGATATATTGGGTCTGTGACTACTTCAGAGGTAGTGAGTACTGAATAGATTTTTATTGTCACAGGTGAAAACCTTTGGAGTTGTCAAATTATTATTGTCAGCATTATTACACAGCATACTGCCTAACTACTGCAAGGTGATCTCAATTGGAGAAAAATACTATTTCTCATGTGATGGGTCAGGGGTCTTTGCCTTAGCAACTGCTTCCTTCTGCTCAACCATGGTTTTGCTTTAGTTCTGTGAAGTTCATCATCCTGCATAATTGTGAAATTGATTAGTTGGCCCACTGTTATGGGTTCTGCTTTACCTTGTACAGGACTTTGCATCAGTGAGTTTTTGATAAGAACGTTGTACAGTATTGAGCAAATAGATATTACAGCGATTCAGGTGAGGTTTTGGCTCTTTTGTTCTCCTAAGCAGATTAGCTGCCTCTTCTCTTTGGGTTAATTTACCTTGACCTTATATATCCATTACTCTGCCAGGTGCCAGATCCATTACTCAGACTATTACTTTCCAACTCTTCTCCAATAGAACCCAATTTTTTTTTGTCAAACTCATCTACTGTCCAGACTTTCTCTGCTGACCACCATCTCCTACTCTGGCTTTCTGTGTTTTCACTTGGGACTTTCATATTCATTCTAATTTTTCACTCTTCACTGGCCAAACACTGTTTTACAGTCTACTCCTACCCACATAGGAAATGTGCAGAGGAGCAACTCATGACACCATTTGCCTCTTTTCCCAGACACTTCTGTTTACTATGCCTAATTTACCATAGTCAATCTTATTTTTAAGTTTAAATTCCATACTCATAATTTAATCCTAATCTTTCCTCTGACCACATTCCTGCTGAACACATGCCCATAATATTTGTTGTGGTTTGACCAAGTGTAGTATACACATTTTACAACATGTACAGTTTTAAATATTATCACACAACAGTTGGGTTCATTTGCCTTATGCTGACTAGTACTTCAGACAACAAAGGAATACATCTAAAGTTAAAATCCAGATCACCCACCTCAATTTTGGGAGAACTTAAAATCAGTCTTTATTAGAGTTATACGTATATTCCTCATGGTATTTATGATTCTGAAACCCACAATAATGAATTTTATTGAAAGAACAATAATAAGTAAAAATACAAAATGGAGAAGATAGGGGGACCACATTTAGGCAACCTAACATGACTATATAATGGGTTATTTTCTCATTCTTCACTGCAACAATTAATTTTTTTTAGTCCTCTGATGAGAATTAGTTTCTCTAATAATTTATTGTTGTTTTTCTTGCCAATGCTGTTTTGGTGCTTGTTTTTGTCTACATCCATAATATTTCTGACTTAATCTCTCCTTGATGCTAATAGTAAAAGACAATTTTGGTGAAAGAAAGCTGTTCTCTAACCAGTAATAACCACCAAACAGAAGGGATCTCACTATACCACCTTCTGACCTATCTCTTCTTACCTTTGGTAATCTACCATTGTTTGCTTTACTTTATTTTCAGTTTAAATGTATGAGTGTTTTGAATGTATTCATCCTGGTATATAAAGTACATATCCAGTCCTAGTGTTAGTCAGAAGAGGGCATCAAATGTTCTGAAGCTAGAATTAAAAATGTATGTTAACCACATTTGAGCACTGGAAAACCAAAGCAGGTCCTCTCCAGAGCAGCAAGTGCTTTTACTCACTGAGCCATCTCTTTTGTCAAAGGTTTTTTACTAGTCAACAACTTTATATGGTTTATTCTTCACATTCCATAAAGATATACTTTAATTTTAAATATGTAAGGCACAAACTATTTGTATTTACCATACATCTGATGATAAAAAAAATTGATACTTCAGATTCTTCTTAGCCAGTCTTGCTACTATTAAACCTATAATAGAGTCTAAGTCACTGAGCACAGCAAAAGAAAAACGAAAAAAAAAATCTTCACCTTCAGGTCAGAGAAAGAACAAATTCTGCAAGTTCTACTGAGATCACAGTTCTATTTACTCACAGCCACATTCTCACATTCTCTACCTGTCTTCAGTGAAGGAACTTGTGTGGTCCAACTCAACTTTCTCGCCTATGAAGAGCTATGAATGTGTCTTTTTTTTTTTTTTTTTTTTTGGCTTCCAGTGAAGAAAGCACACTCCTGGAACCTAATCTAACCTCTGTGTGAACATACTCTATCACAGACCTTTCTTTATATGTTTTCAGCAAGCTGTTTCACCTCATCTGTATGTGGACTGCATATGATAGAAAACATGGGAATTTCACAAATTGTTTGATCTTCAAGCCACTGAGTCTTCCCTCTGTCATTTGTTCTATGGTCACGTAATCTAAAGCAAAATGAAGTGTATAGAAACACACAGGGCAATATAGTTTTGTATGAGGAGAGCTGTTACTTTATCTTTTCTCATTTGAATGATTCACAAATAACTATATATTATGCTTGAAATTTGAATGTCCTGGGGAAATGAATTCTAATGTATGTATATTGAAATACCTGCACTTACTTTCCAAAAGTATTCAATATTGATTGCTCCTGTTAATTAGACATTAGACATCATTAGTCACTAAATACATGACATTTGTTCCACTGACTCATTTTTTTTTGTGTGCTGGAAGGAGTTACTGTATAATATCTCCAACTTGGAATTTTCCTATTTTTTTCTTTTTAAAATTATTTATAATTGTTATTATATATATATATATATATATATATATATATATAATATACAAACTATTTTGATATGAATAAATTATTTTCTTAATAAAGATAAAAACAGAAGGAAGTAACAGGAATGAAGATGTTTAATATTTCTAAAGATCATGAAACATTTAAATGTATGAATGACTACAGACTACAGAAAGCGCCTGTGCTTGTGATAATGCATAGTGTCAAAATGTATAAGAGAGAAAAGTAGTAATAATCTGAGAGACCATGCAAACATCAAGCAAAGATTAACCACAGACAGAAGGCAGGAATGCATAACTTTAGAACAGTCGTAAAAGTAGTAAGTCACATCAGCATTATATAGATGACAATTTAGTGAATGTATGCCCTGCTGTTTAAGAGTCACCTTTGTGTATATTATTATTCACTGCGTATTGTGTTATTGATTTGCAATATATCTTCTACTTTATATTAAGAGAATCAGGGAAAGGAAACAAAAAGGAAGACATTATCTTTGCAACAGTATTGCCAGGCACCTGTAAAAGAGCCTGTATACTGTTTCCCAAGTCTAGGTCTGTGTCATAGTGAACAGTACCTGTATAAGTTGGAGTTGTATTGAAGAAAGCATGGCAGAAAAATGCTAGTCAATTTAATACACCATTCATAGGAAACTGCCTTGACACAGTTCTTCTGTTTCCCATAAGAAACAAACACATTGACAGTTAGAAAATCCATGTATCTTACCTTAGCCCTGAGATTGGCAGAGACATTGGGTTCTTACAAAATCAGCCATGTAGCTGTGCCAGACCCTAGATGATTTGCATGTTTTAGGAGCATACCCCACTGAACTGTGCCTTCTTATTAGACTGTGTACACACTATGGTATTTGGTCCTAGTCAGGATACGGTACAGTCATGATGGCTCAAGTTCAACTCTTAGGGATTCTGATGCTCTGGCTCCAAGGTAAGATGAACTACAACAGAAAAAAATTTAGAAGTGTGTCTGGTACTACAGAAAAGTTATATTTTTAATATGATCAATAGTATATTTGATGTCTGTTTCCAATATCAGGAATGAGATGTGACATCCAGATGACCCAGTCTCCATCCACCCTGTCTGCAACAGTGGGAGATAGAGTCACCATCAGCTGCAAGGCAAATCAAAGTATTAGCTTGTACTAAGCTAGTATTACTTAGCTTGGTACCAGAAAAAAACTTGGGGAAGCTCCAGAACTCCTGATATATAATGCAAAGAGTTTGCAGTCAGGCATCTCATCAAGGTTCAGAGGCAGTGGATCTGACACATATTTCAGAATCACCATCAGCAATCTGCAGTCTGAAGATGGTGTCACATATTTCTGCCAGCAGTACTACAGTGGGATCGGGATCCACAGTTATTCAAATCATAACATAAACCACTCAGAGATGCACATGTGTGAGGCTGGTTTTGACAGTTGTTCTTTTGTTTTCTCCTACTGCTGATGTAATGTATCAGATGCAGCCAGCCTTGGAAGAACTTTGAAAGGTCTTAGCACAAAAATCCCATAAGTCTGTTCTGTACAGCATATCCCTCATCAGCACAGACACAACAAAGTCCCCTAGATTTCAAGAACTATAGAGATTATTGTACTTGAGAAATCTAAGTGATATTCTCTGTTGCAATTTTCATACATCTAAACTAATGTCATTAAAAAAGACTGGTTGGTCTTAAAAAGATAACTAGTGTCCACAGAAGAGCTATGGACTGGCTTTTGGGAGGTAAAAAGTGGTGGTACGCAATGTTGAAGCTTAAGATAGAGAGTACTCTGGAGTTCATTTTGAAACCAGATCTTAGTTGCACATCAAAGATTTGCTCTCTAAGTATATGGTTTTAAGACCTGTTTCAGTAGCTCAGTCTTTGATTCTGGTGACCTTTATGGATTCTTCCATTTATGTAGACATTATTCTAGTCATGAGCTTGTTTCTAGGAGCTAGAAGATTTTACAACTTTATTTGTCTTCTATGTCATAAGCCTGGTTTCATATTTTAAAATTAATAATTGCCCTTCTATTTGAAAACCAATAGAAATGCTCATTTCTTGTATGTTGTTTTGGTGAAGATCCTTTTCAAATGTATAGGCTGACATTTTGTCCTATTGACGGTGTCCTTTGCTTTACAGATTTTTTTCTTCAATTGCATGACTTTCTATTTAGAGCAAATTTGGACAACCACTATAGAATTCAATATGGTTATTTTCCAGAAAATTGGGAATATTTCTTCCTGAAGGTCCAACTATGCCACTTCTGGATATAAACCCAAAAGATGCTCCACCATATCAAAAGGACAAATGCTGAACTATGTCCATAGCAACTTTATTTATAATAGTTAGAAACTTGAAACAATTGACATGCCCCTCAACAAAGAATGGATACAGAACGTGTAGTTTATTTTTACAATGGAAAGCTACTTAGCTACTTTAAAAGTACATCATGATATTTAAAGGCACATGAATGGAACTGGAAAATGTCCTAAGTGTAACCCAGGCTCAAAAGCACATCTAAGACTGAAGCCCAGCATAACTGCCATCTGGGAGCCTCCATTCAGTAGCAGACTAACAAAAATGCAGCCTCATAGCCAAAGACTGAACAGAGCACAGGGAATCTCTTAAATGACTTGGGGGAAAGAATGAATGACCCACAGGTGATAGGAACTCAACAAGAAGACCAACACAGCAAACTGATTTGGACACTTGAGGGCTCACAGAGATTGAGAAACTAACCAAAGATTACACAAGGGTGGGACCTAGGCCCCCTGCTCATATGAAGCAGATGTTCAGCTTGGTTTTCATGCAAGTTCCCCCAATAAATAGAGCAAGGGCTATCATTAATCTATTGCTTGCCTTCCTCTAACCACTGCCTTGTCAGGTCTCAGTGGGAGAGGATGTGCCTAGCACTGGAGAGATTTAATATACCAGTGTAAATAGATACCTGGCAGGAAGGTGTGGAAGTCACCTCAGAAGAGAAGGAGATCCTTCAGTTTCTGTTCCACACTTTGTTTCCTTATTTGCTCTGTTGAGTATTTTTGTTACTCCTTCTAAGTAGGACTGAGTCATCCACACTTGGTCTTTCTTCTTCAGGAGCTTCATGTGGTCTGTGTGTTGAGTCTTGGCTATTCCAAGCTTTTGGGCTAATATCCGCTTATCAATGAGTAAATACCATGTGTTTTCTTTTATGACTGGGTACAGAGCTATACAAAGAATTCTCAACTGAACAAACTTGAATGGCCAAGAAGAACCTTAAGAAATGCTCAACATCCTTACTCATCAGGAAAATGCAAATCAAAACAACCTCACACCAGTCAGAATGGTTAAGATAAAAAAACTCAGGTGATAGTAGATGCTGGCAAGGACTTGGAGAAAGAGGAACACTCCTGCATTTTTGGTGGGATTGCAAACTGGCACAACCACTCTGGAAATCAGTCTGACAGTTGCTCAAAAAATTGATCATAGCATCACCTGACTACCCAGCTATACCACTCCTGGGCATATACCCAGAAGACGCTCCAACATTTAACAAGGACATATGCTCCACTATGTTCATAGCAGCCTTATTTATAATAACCAGAAGCTGGAAAGAACACAGATGTCCTTCAACAGAGGAATGGATACAAAAAACGTGGTACATTTACACAATGGATTATTACTCAGCAATTAAAAATAATGAATTCAAGAAATTCTTAGGTAAATGGATGGAACATTTATTTGTTTTAATGTTTTATTGTCTTGTTAATACTCATGTAAAGAAACTGTCTTCTAGTCTTGAGGTCTGTATCTCACACTCACCCTATATCGTCTTGATAGCAATTGGTACCATGCCCATGTTACCCAAATTATGGTAGCATATTTTCCCTTTGCTGATACATTTGGATATTCTGTTTCATCATCTCTCAAACACCAACACTTAATGTCCATTCATCAGAAAACCAAGGACTATAGTCACTGACAGTCTAGCAATAATTTAGCAGTTGTGCTTTAGATTCCAGAGTTCTGCTTTGTTTAAAAAGTGATGTACTAGTCAGCATATAGTATAGGAGACAGTCCACACTGATAGTTTGATTCAATACTCACAATGATTTTCAAAGTCCAGGAGCATACTACAAATATTAGCAAGTGAAGGCACTTCACAGAGTAGATGAGGCAGCTCAGACTTACTTGGCTGAACCGCATATGACTTGTATCATTGTGAGAAGAAGACTGTTAGCCTGGATACAGTAGTAAGTAGCATTGTCTTTATGATCAATGCTGCTCAGTATGAGAGAATAATCTGTTCCAGATCCACTGTTACTGAATCTCAATTGGACCCCAGTATGTGACTTTGATATCTTATAGATCAACAGTAGAGGAGCATTCCCTGGTTTGTGCTGGGACCAAGATAACCAAGTATTAATGTTTTCACTGGCATGGCAATTGATACTTAGTGAGTCCACAAGAGATACAGACAGAGTGGTTGGAGACTGATTAATCTTAATATCACATTTTATACCTGAGGTTGAGTAGGAGCAACAGACATACTGTGTCAACCATACAGTAAGATAATTTCCATAAAAAGCCAGGCAGCATCCACCACACCTGATCCACTTTAGTCTCACCTGAAAAACAGCAAAAGCCCAAGGAGTTCAGCAAGGACACTCAGTTGATCCTATATACTGAGTCTGTCACTGAGACTGACTTCTGCACAAGGTATAAATATCCACTGAAGAAAAACGTGGGCTGTGCTCTAGCCACACGCAAATCAACAAGGAAATACAAGGCTGGAGTCACATACATTTTTAGGTATCCAAGACAGAGAAGAACAGAACATACCAGTCTTCAGGAAACATGTTACTTTTTGAGTCAAAGAACTGATTCAGTGGGAATATAAAAATGCAATGTTGTTTGCATCACCCCCTACTTCCTTTAGTACTCTCTGGAGTACATTCCTATTAAGAGTAGTGACTGATCTCGTTAAAAAATCCCAGACATTTAAAGATTATTTATTCATATATATTTGAAAAAGGAAATTCCAAGTGTTATAAAAATTTGTGGATAAATAACATTACACAGCAAAATTATCTAGAATCAAAGTTTATAGAACTCAATAAAGTTCAATATAGTTAGAATGAAAAGAAAGAGATTTCATTCTTTCAAATGGATTTTGTTTACGTATACATCACCCACATCCAAAAGTCCATTACTATGTTAAAAAAAACCCAACTAGCTTCATGTCCTCTTTTATTGGCTGTCTTTATTACATTCATTTCATTTTGACTTTTCATATCTTTCATCACAGAATTCTTACTTTTTTTTCTGATCTTGTTATGTTCTTAAAGTGAACATGAAGAACACTTAAATTCATTTTTATGTCATAAGTCTTTCGAAGAATGAGTCATTTCCATCTAATCTTCTTTTCTTGGAATCTTATTCTCTGTCAATTATCTTTGTTCTACCAATTTCCTTTCATCAAAGCAATTCAGTATCAGGAATCTTCTGAAATCCCTGAGCTACTTATGTTTCTCACAGTACATTGTACATATTTCATGATAATTTTTCATTGCTTCAGGATATTATTATTATCTTTATACCTTCTCATCACATAAAATATCATTTTCAAAACTAGAGATTCATTCCCAATAAAATCCTAAATTGACTCTCGAGTTCTATGTTCTATCCATATACTCCAATCACCAAGTTTCTCTCAGCTCTAAGGACAACACAATTTTCTATGGTTGTTTTAGATCAGTGGAGATCAAGTATGTAGAAAGGACAAAAACACATCAATGAACATGAAAAATGTGCATATGTGAGCTGCAGACAGAGTAAAATCAGTAAGATGTGCCCATGCAGGTATTATAATATTGGATATTCAATATGGATGACCAAGAAATTCAACATGATGACATCACTCTCTTTCATAAAAATCAAGAAAAGGAGCATCTTTAGTGTAAGATACATCTAAAACTTCTCTTTCTAATTATTTACCCCACTATCTCCTTAGCTTAGTTACTTTTCTTGTTTGCTGTGATAAAATAACCTCACCAAAGAAATATAAAATATTCTGGCTCACTGTCCAAAAGTCCAGTTTAAAGGTAGAAGAAACAGCTCATGAGCTAAGAAACTTGTCCCCCATTTTATTGTCAAGGACATACATTCAATTTTAGCACTCATGTGGAGGTCCACACTCTATGATGCTGCACTAATGTATATGATGCCCCTATCAGCCACATATGTAGTACACAGACACACACTTACACACACACACACACACACACACACACACACACACGTTCACAAAAATAAAATTTTTAAAAAAGAATTCATTTTATCAGTTCTAGAAAGCCACATTTGAATGCTTTTTCCAGAACATGTTACAGCAAGTCTATACTCAGGATTCAGAGAGCAAAGCAATGTGAACCCCTAACTTACAGCTGCCATTCTCCATTTTATGCATCAGAAAATATCCACCCACAATATTAAATTACCAGGATGAAAAATATCATAAAGACTTACCCCTTCTTGAGAATCAATAGGTGGTTATTGATTGCTTAGGGTTACAAAACTCACAGTCCTCTCTGGTGTTTGCTGCTGTTAAAGTACTCTTGCTTAAGTAAAAATGACACTGATATGTTTTGTAGGCATTCTTAGTTAAAGATACTAGACTCTAAATAAATTAAAAATCATGATAATCGGGAGAAGTGTCTGAAAAAGAATAGTTCATATCACTGAGAGGACAGGAAAATAGGAAATAATGGATATTAATGGATGAGTATATGATTAATGTTTGTTTATTTGTGTGTGTGTTTGTGTGTGTGTGTGTGTATGTGTGTGTGTGTGTGTGTGTGTGTGTGTGTGTGTTTGAGTGAGAGATAAAGATAAAGAGATGAAGGGGTGGGGAAATCTATCTTTATGAAGGTGTCCGTGTACATACCACAAAGCATGTATGAAGATCAGATATCAACTTCCCATCTTGTATTAAGGAATAGAACCCATTTCTTTTACTGCTTTGCTGGGTACTCTTACTCTAACTTAGTTGCCCTGAAAATTTTCTAGTGATTCTTTCCTATCTGTTTCTTGTTTCACCTTAAAAATACCCAGATGAGCACTGTTTTATCTAGATTTTTCAGTGGGTTCCATGGGTCAAAATGGTAAATCTCAGGCCCCTTGATATGTTAGATTATCAAATGTATTAAATCACTGAAACATCTTCCATGCTTTAAGTATTTGCACTTTAAATGAGACATGTCAAACCTAAATATGTGGTACTAAACTATCATTAAGAGGGTTGTTTACATAATGAGTACAATTCTGAGAGACATATATTTATAGGGAGCTGTTTCCTCTCCTCTGTATGTGGATTGTATATGATAGAAGACATGGAGTTTTCAACAACTCTTTAGTGTTAAAGTCACTAAGTCTTCCCTCTGTCATTTGTTCTGTTGTTGTGGAGTTTGAAGTAAAATGAAGTCTGTAGAAACACACAAGCAATATGGGTTAGTATGAGGAAAGTTGTTACTTTGTTTTTCACATTTGAAAGTTTCACAAATAACTATATGCTATACATGGAATTGGAATGCAATGTTTTTTGTCTATGAGTTCAAATGTGTGGGTATCGAAGTAACCAGAACTATACATACTTTTCATAAACATTCAATATCTAATACTCATTTGAGACATTAAACATCATTAGTCACTGGATACATCAAATTTGTTTTACTGACTCTCAGAAAACATGTTGAATGTGGAGTGAGTCGATAATATCTCTAACCTGGAACTCTCCTAATTTTTGCTTATTTAAAACTATCTCTAATCACTATTATATCATATTTAAATGTAAATTATATTGATATGAATAAAATAAAGTTTTGATTTAGTAAAGATATAAATACAGAAGGAATTTAAAAATGCGTAAATGTTTTAAAGATCATGAAGCAGTTACATGTACGAATAACCACATAGGAGAGAAAGGGGCTCTTTTTGTGGGCAATGCTTAGGGTTAAAACCTATGAAAGAAAATAGGAGTAATGATCTGAGTGACCTTGAAAACATCTGGCAAAGATTAAGCACATGATGAGGAGCATGAATGCATAACTTCTGAGCAGCCCTGAATGCAGTAAGTCACTTCAGCTTTATATAGATGACAATTTAGTGAATGCAGATCCTGGTATTTAAGAGTCACAGTTTTACTTTTTCTATATGTCTTCTACTTCATACTAAGTGGATCAGAGAAAGAGAGCAAAAAGGAACCCACTATGTTTCTAAAAGTATCACCAGACATTTATAAAATGAGCCTATGAACAGTTTTTTTTTTCAGGGCTTTCAAGTCTAGAGCTGTGTCATAGTGAACAGTTCCTGTATTAGTTAGAGCTGTATTGTAGAAAGCTTGGCAGAAAATGCAGTCAATTTAATACACCATTCACAAGAAACCACCTTGACATAGTTCTGCTTTTTAAGAGAAACAACCACATTGCCTGCCAGAAATTCTATGTGTTCCCCCTAGCCCTGAGACTGGAAGAGACATCAGGTCCTTATTAAATCAACCACACAGCTGTGCCAGACCTCAGTTGATTTGCATGTTTGATGTACACAGCTCATTGAACTATATCTTCTTATTAGACAGTCTACACACTATGGTATTCAGTCTGAGACAGGACACTGGACAGTCATGATGGCTCCAGTTCAACTTCTAGGGCTGCTGTTGCTCTGGTTCCCAGGTAAGATGAACATCATCAAAAACAGATTTAAAAGTGTACATGGCATTTCAAACAGTTATGTTTTTAATATGATTTACAGTATATGTTTGATGTCTATTTCCAATATCAGGCATGAGATGTAACATCCAGATGACACAGTCTCCATCCACCCTGTCTGCATCTGTGGGAACCAGAGTTGCCATCAACTGCAAGGCAAGTCGGGGTGTTAGCAATTACTTACACTGGTACCAGCAAAAACTGGGAGAAGCTCCCAAACTCCTGATATATAAGGTAAACAGTTTGCAATCAGGCATCCCATCAAGGTTCAGTGGAAGTGGATCTGGCACTGATTTCACACTCACCATCAACAGTCTGCAGTTTGAAGATGCCGCCACTTATTTTTGCCAGCAGGGTTACAGTGGGTACCACTGTGATATAAGTCATAACATAAACCACCCAGAGATGCAAAAGTGAGTTTTCACAGCTGTTCTCCCTGGTTCCTCCTATTGCTGACTTAATATCTCAGTTTTAGCCAGGATTTTCATAAATTTAAAATATTTCAGAGGCACCTGAGACTGCTATGTACAGTGTATACCTCATCAGTACAGACATGTCTGAATTCCTCTAGATTTCAAGAAATATACAAATCTTTGTACTTGAAGAATCTAAGTGACATTGTATTAGTTAATATTCTGTAGAGTCACAGAACTTATGGATGGTCTCTATATAGAAAGGAAATTTGTTATGTTGACTAATAGTCTGTAGTCCAACTCTCCAACAATGCTCAGCTGTGAATGGAAGTCCAAGGATCCAGTAGTTGCTTGGTCTCACAAGTCAAGCAGATGAAGAAGAGTGAATCTTCCTTTTTTTAATGTCCCTATATAAGTCTCCAGCAGAAGGTGTGGCCCAGATTAAAGGCATGTATCACCATGGCAGATCTGGGACTTGCTTTGTCCCAGATGACCTTGAACTCATTGATCCCCTTGCCTTAGTTTACTGTGATTCATAGCCACTATGCCTCAAAATCTCTATGCCAGGATCCAGCTGAGAAACTTGTATCTCCTAGCCTCAAGATCTGGATCACAGGTGAGCCTTCTAATTTTGGATTGTCCTTCCAGATATAGTCAAGTAGACAACCAAGAATAGCCATTACAGACATTCTCAGTAGTATTTTCATATAGCAAATCAAATGTCATTGTAGATTATCCAAAGTATATTATTTGGTCTTTAAAAGGTAATGAGTCTACAGAAAAGCTATTGAATGAGTTGGGGAAGTGTAAAGTAGTGATGTGCAATATTCAAGCATAATAAAGAGAGTACTCTAGTGTTAATTATAAGATCAGATCTCAGTTGAACATCAAAGACATGCTTTCTAAGCATGTGATATCATGACCTGTTTTAAAACTCAGTTTTACAGTTTTGATGGTCTCCTTGGCCTATATGTATTCTTATATTTATGTAGATTTTATCCATGCATGTTCCTGTAGATGCTAGTAGATTTTGCAACCTTATTTATATCCATCTTATAAACCTGGTTACATATTTTACTATTTATAATTGTTCTTCCATTTGTGCAGAACAAGTAGAAATTTTTATATATTTGGAAACAATTTTTAAATGTAGATCTTTTTTATCTTAACACTGATTCTTTATTTAGATCTTGTAATAGACTCATATACTAGAGGAGTGATTGCCTCATTTCACATCCTTGCCTGCAGGAGTTGTCACTTGAGGATTTTATCTTAGTAATATTCTCTTTGATATATTATGAAATCTTCTGTTTTTTATTTGCATTTTCAGATGATTAAAAGCATTAAACATTTCTTTAAGTACTTTTTAGATGTTCAAAATTTCTCTGTTAAGAATTCTGTGTTTAGATATATCCCTACCCCATTTTTTTAAAAAAAGAAAAAACATGTTTTGGATATGTTTTATTTACATTTCATATGTAATGCTCTTTTCATGTTCTTTTCTGAAAATCCCCTCTTCCACCACCTTATCCTTGCTTCTATGAGGATGCTTCTCCACCCATCAACCCACACACTTTAGCCTCCTACCTCTGGCATTCTCCTAACTGGCACATCGAGCCTTCACAGAACTGAGGGCCTCTTCTCCCACTGATGCCCAACAAGACTATCTTCTGCTACATATGCAGCTGGTGCCATGGGTCCCGTCATGTGTACTCTTTCGTTGGTGGTTTAGCCTCTGGGAGCTCTGAGGGGTCTGGATGGTTGATAATGTTGTTCTTTATATATATATATATATATATATATATATATATATATATATATATATATATCTG